>JBBBDQ010000501.1:1165000-1325000 GCA_037127315.1 Ascarosepion bandense | reverse complement strand
TAGATTGTAATTTGTACATGTTCTAATATATATATATATATATATATATATATATATATATATATTGTTTTTAATTCTTATATTTTAAATCTTATTTTGACTGAATACGCGTGCTATTGTAATCAGGAGTGTTTCTGCCTAGCCCTTCTTTCTTTGTAAGAAAATAAACATCTTCAAATATAAAGAACGAAAGTTTAAAAAATCAATCGGAAAGATAGATATTCTTGAATAAACTTTTCAGTTTATACGCCTTCTTTTTAAAAAAAAACCTCGACTTTAACACGTATCTAAAAAATATAACGTTTAAATAATCATATATATACGATATCATGATTAAGTGTTATGAAAATGAAAAACAAATTTTGCTTATATCTGACCAAGTACACTATTAACCAAAGAAAATGTTTCATGTCCATAAGATAGCAGCAATTCTAAACACCAAATGTATTCAGTTTATAATTCGTCTAGCTAATATTTTGTCCACTGAATACCAAGAAAACGTTAACTATGACAAAGATTAAAATGATTCGCTTCAAACAAACAAAAAAGAGAATCATAATGTTCGGGAACTAATATACCTGAGACTGTCTCTTTAATGTTTAAGAAATATATTGAGTAGACTTTTCATATTGAGACACATATTTCCGTAGGATTGCTGAAGTTAAGCAACACCGAGCCTGATCGACACATAAAATGTGACCAATTGAATATAGCAGGCGTTGCAAGTTTGAATGTGCTGTTGGTGTAACGGTCATTATTACTGGTAAAGGTACGAATCCGTTGCTCCTACATTCAGCTATAGATTAAATAGCAGGACAAATTGTGTTCTATAGACTATGTAGACAACAAGTCTACCGCAGAACTAATGCGAGAAAATCTTCTGCCCAGTCAGACATATCTCTTTTTAGACATGATCGTCCAAGAGTGTATCACGTATGGAACTTAACTGATTAACGGAACGGAACGTTTAATCGGAGAGCCGAGTTCTAGTTCCAGTTTTTTCGTTATATTCACTTACATGCAAATAAACTCGGGAAATTTGAGAATTCACCGTTTCTCCTCCTTGCTTTTGGTTAATTCATAAAAGGTTTCTCAGTAAATAACTGGTATCTAATAACAATTATAATCTCAAAATATTTTCTTGTTTTGAATATCATACAAAGAATTAGTAAGCTACAGAAAAAGAATCCGTCAATCATTCGACATCCAGAAATCTAAATTTATAAACCCAGAAAAGTCTTTAGTTGGAAAAAATAGTTTTATTCCATAATGTCCCGTAAAATTTTTTTATAATCATATCGCCCAAAGCAAGGCTTTTACTGCCACTGTTTTGCAGGGGGTTACATATGAGGAACATTTATAAAAACGAGTGACAGGTTACAGGGGGTGTCAAAAAGTGGGGAAGAGAAGGAAGACTGTGGCCATAAAGTGAGTGATCAACATGTTTATTGATTGTAATATAAAGTTGATCCCCCACTTTATATTTACATAATAATTCCTTGTCTGTTGATAAGCTGTAGAAAACGAATCAATCAGTGGACGTAATAATGATTAGCGACACATGCATGTCTTATTTACATTTTCTGGAATGTATAGATTTCTTTTTTAATCACATCGCCCCAAGCAAGGTATTTTACTGCCACTGTTTTGCAGGGGGTTACATCGGAGAAAAGTTATGAGAAAGAGTGACAGGTTATAGCGGGTGCCAGGAAGTGTGTAAAAGACGGATGAGAATACTGATGAGAATAGAGTGGACGGAGAAAGGAGCATGAGAGAGAAGATGGAAGTTAGTGAGATAGGAGATGACTATTGACTTTACTTTTAGATTCTTAAAGATTGAAGCTGTCTGGGAAGCAAGTAAACAGATGGGAATTCCACAGGTTGGAATTGCGAGAAAAGAAGCTGATGGGGTAGTATTTGCGTTTACATTTGTTGGGGGGTTTCACAGTAAAAGTGTAGGACCTAATTCCTAATCCTGTGATTCGAGTAAATTTGTATATATTGGGCTCCAGTGAGCTAAGTTCATCGGAGCAGAAGCCGTGAAACTTTTTGTAGAAGAGACACAGGGAAGCCACATTGCCACGGTGAGAATGTGACTGTATCTGAGCTACCAAATTGGGAGCGATCACATTAGAGATTCTCCGTTGGATTTTGTCAAGGATCCCTAGGTGGATAACAGAAGCACTTGACAAGATATGGCAGCAGCATTCAATGCATGGGCGGAGGGTTGATTTATATATATATGCAGGACTGTTTCAGACGGGAAAATCTTCCTGGCCCTACACAGAGAAACGACCTTCTTAGCAGCGGATTTAGCTATAGATTCTATATAGTCACTCTACTTGAAATCTGTTGTGAGAGTTAAGCCGAGGAGACGAATTGTTTTGCTTTCAGGTAGACTAGTTTGATCCATGTTAATCGGGAATGGGAGCAATTGTCTGTGATGTTTAATAGATAGCAGCTTCGTTTTAGCAGCATAGAAATTCACGAATAATTTCTTATTCCAGTCCGCCACGGATCGGAGGGTTCCTTTTAAACAAAAACAAAAATGCATTCTTAGTAAAAGCATGTACACAAATTATTAATAAAATACCGGTAACCGTTTCTTTACCACATCACACCAGACCGGACATACGTGTACACTTGTACTGAAAAAAAAATAAACGCGGCACCAAAAAAATAAAATAAAATAAAAAATAAAGGAATACGTTCGAAGACGACTGGATGAGTTACCGAAAAAAAATCTTTATATATATAAAAAAAATATTAATAATAAAAGCAGAATGTCAATCACCTAATTTCAAAGTTTACAACGGATAGAAGGATACGTTTAAGAGCTTTCGATTTTCCAAATAAAAAATTATTTTCCTAACGGAGCGAAGTTTTTATTAAGAATAATAAGAACATTCATTTTTCCAAATAAAAAAAAAGTCTTTTCTTAACAGTGCGAAGTTTTCGTTAAGAATAATCAGAGCTTTCACTTTTCCAAATAAATACAAGTCTTTCCACAGCTCTTTACCGAAGCCCTACGAAAATAGCCGAAGGGGATCGAACATCAGCGACGGTAGGGACTGTAGCGACGGCGGTAGTGGAGTCCTTTGGTCTCTCTCGCTCGGCAGCTCTGAAACTGATTTGTTTTTTCACTGGGGTCTCGATTTTTATACTTGTACCCAATTGTCTTGGGGGATGCTGCGAGACCTGGGGTATCTTTATGCAAATCATATCTTTGACCAATGTGCTTTCTTTCCACTTACACATTTCATGGTAGAGTTATATCATCCCCTTAGTTCAACAAATGAAATATCAACACCTCATCTTACGTAATTTTCTTTTCGTACTCTTCTTCTTAATTACATCTTATTAGGTTTTCAAATTTTCAGATCCTTTCCCAACAAATGTGGAAAGTGAGGATCTTACGTTAAATTAACCCCATCAAAAGTCCTGACAGCCTTGTTTTGACTATTTTTGTCTTCCACTTTTCCGGGCAAAAATTCGCTTCTGAATACAATGGGAAATTTTTTTTTCCCCAATTTCCAGTCAGTTTCTCCTCTTTTCGGATTTTACTAGTTCATAGTTCCCAATATTTCTAAGCAAAGCTCATATCGCGAATTACAATAAACTGCAAAATCATCAACATCACTAATTATAATTTCCTTTGCTGCATTGTATTAAACCAAGAAGTATATTCTTTTCAAGTGGAAATAGGGTTACAAAAATACAAACTACTATTTCTGGATATTCTTTTTTATTCTCGTATTAGTACCTTCACTACTTCAGTATATAAAAACCCAGCAAAAATTATCAGCACTTTAATTTAATTAGACAATGTCCTCTCCGATGCAAAAATGATGTTATTAAAAATGTACCCCCTCTCTCACTTTTCTTCAAAGAATTCCACAATTTGATATAAAAGCTTGTCGACAACACCTTTTTAAATAATTTACTTGACTACAATATCAAACATTTTTTTCGTCAGATAACCAACGTTAACACAGAAAAAACAATAACATTAATATTTTTACGAAAAAAATGAACAAAAACTACAGACAAGAGAAATCTTAACGTCGCAATATCACCCGAATTTATACAGCACCGAGCAATTCAAACAAGAAAATTAAATTATCCATTATAAAAAATTCAAAATGTTGTACCTCATTGTCAATGATAATAATTCACCTGCAAGATCTAAAATTCAGAGAACCAGCGTCGTTTAGTGTTGTTCCTCACCAATCTAAATCAGTAAACAATAGCTACACCACCACAAAATGGATGAGAATATTGACATTCATCTTTCCTAGAAAAGTTCTATCCGATCTCATTAAAACACACATCGACATCATCCACTACCTACTCATAGTAGACTTGTTGATTATACATACCAAACAGCATTATCCACATGCAAAAAAGAATAAAAAATAATGGCGGCATTACTAATAAAATAGAGAAATCGTACACATAATAGCATCAATTATTAACATGTTAACACTCTGCTTACCGTGTTTAGAACGTACAAGAGAAATACATAAATCTATCACATGTTTATTTACAAGATAAACAAAATTAATTTTTGATAACTGTTAAAAGTATAGCCGAAAGCATTCGAAAGTACAAAGTCTTTAAACAATAGTTTCTGTTCTGAAAAGAAAAATGTCATAAGAACACAGGAAAAAAATCAATGATAATACCTTGTATGTAAATTTTAATTAAACCTGCATGAAAGAAAAATTGTTGATCAAATACAATACATACATATAAATATATATATATATATATATATATATATATATATATATATATATATATATATATATATATAGTCATCCGTAGACAGATCTGTCTCGCTGTATCACAGATCCTCAGTACGGTTAGACATCGGATTGCTTTTACCCAGAATTGAAATCCTACGAATTCTACGCCTGGTAGAAGGAAACAGACTTCTTAGCGTATCTTGTATCAGGGTGTGAGGGCGTAAATAGTCATCCGCCGACAGAGCTGGTCAGTATGGTTAGACATCCGATTGCTATTACCCAGAATCGGCGATTCTACCTCTGAGCTATGGGCGCTTGATATATATATATATATATATATATATATATATATATAGCATAATGATGATCCACGTATGCTGTCTTAATATGTATAGGAAAAACTACTAAAAAGTTGTAATTTTAAAAATGTATTTTTTGACAGTATTTATTTATTTCTATTATTATATATATATATATTTGATATTTCAGAACGACCTCGGCCTTTCACCAGAAATAAATGATTTTAAAATTTAAACTAGAAGCGTCCGTTGCGAGAACGTTCGTCGAGAGATGTTTACATCACGTGACGTAGAAAGCGATAGAGTTTTTTAATATTTGTAAACGTAAACCTATCTCTAATCATACTTTTAAATGCTGTTTTAAAGTAAAAAATGTTTAACTATTGAAATATTTATAAAGATTCAAAACACCTAAGCCCCTATTTAACCATAGCCTATATGTATTTAATTTTAAAATCCAGTATCTTTCTTTCTTTCTGCGTGAGTATGTAGAACGAAAATCGGAATCTGTCAGTAACCATTTGTAGTGTTCTAATGTGTGTCCTGGTTGAGTGAAGTGTTGTGCTGTCAAAAAAAAAAATACATTTTTAAACTTACAACCTTTTAGTAGTTTTTCCTATATATATATATATATATATATATATATATATATATATATATATATATATTTAGTGTATCGAGGCAGCAAGTAATTTTCTAAACATATGCTGTTAAATATAAGAGACAATGAATATCTATTATGTTTAATCATGAGAAGATCTAAACATCGACATTTTGCTTTAATTTTAGTTGAATATAAAAACAAAAATCTCAAACATTTGGATAATTATCTACTAACACAAAATAAAATCCTCGGTGATGGTGGATGTTATAATGTTTCAGTCTAAACAACCTCTCTGAAGATGGCTCATGTGAGCCGAAAGCTTAGAAGAAAATCAATAAATAATTATCCAAATGTTGGAGAATTTTTGTCTTTATTTTCAGCTGAAATTAAAGCAAAAATAGGACGTTTACAACGGCTCATGATAAAACATAATAGACATTCATTATCTCTTATATTTAACAGCATATGTTTAGAATATATATATATATATATATATATAGTACGAATAAGAGATTAATACACAATGCAATCATGCTTATTATGAAATAACCATTCCGGTATTATAATGGAATAGCAATTAGATGTAAATCATGCTTTTTAGAAACACTTGCTATTCATTATCTCTTATATTTAACAGCATATGTTTAGAATATATATATATATATATATATATATATATATATATATATATATAGTACGAATAAGAGATTAATACACAATGCAATCATGCTTATTATGAAATAACCATTCCGGTATTATAATGGAATAGCAATTAGATGTAAATCATGCTTTTTAGAAACACTTGCTATTTTAAAAATTAAAATAACTCTTATTTACAGAACCAAAGAAATGGTCTGATGACCACACGCAAACGGAGAAATAAATATATACCCAGATTTTTTGACATAAAAAATAAATACCTGCTCCGTAAATTAGATTTATATTATAGCATGTTATCCATTCTTTTCCACTTTATAGTGGAAGTCCGTTCTAGTGTAGGGTAGTTGTATACTGTTGCAGATTAACGGAATTTGGCCTTGTTGAAGATAGCCCACTATAAGTCATAAAAAGATTATAATTCAAGAAAAGCAATTTGTGTTGTAAAAGACATTTTATATATATACATATCAATTTAAAGTAATAAAATTTAAGTAATTACAATTAATTTTAAGTAATTACAATTAAAGTAATACTTGAAGTATAGGTCCAACGGACGTTAAAATATTCATGGCAATAAAATGCTGAAAAGAGACTTAATACTTAGTAATATGGGAGCGCTGTAAGTAAGGTATGCATTTGATGTGTTCGCTCCTTAGGTCAGTAAGTAGTTTTGATACATTGAAAGATAAGAGGAGAGGGAAGGGAGGCTAGGATAGTAAGCCACTTGACTTAGGTCAAGGGGATACTGATTACACTTCTCTCTCTATCGAGTCAGGGTCTGTCTATCTGGCGATGCTTTCTGTGTCGGCTTTTTATATCTTCTTTTTGGATCGCAGCAGATCATTTGGGGGTTCATACTTGTATTTAATTCTGGGCTTCCCATTGGCCGATAAATAAAATTCGCGTAGGCTCGCGAACTGGAAATTTAATATTTAATTAATTTTCATTTTTTAACCGGATCATCTGCGCAAGGCCAGCTGCGCACCGTCGAGTTTTAGTCATTTACTTTTTGGTTGTGAGTGTGCAAACATCCTGTCCATCGCTTTTGCTCTGTATCACCACAATATCTATTTCTTTGTTGGATCAGTTTTAATCTAACATTACCAGGATCCATTAGGACTATTTATCAACTCTTCTCCTGGATATTTTGCAGCTATATGTATGGAAGAACACGTGTGATTGTATTTCCTGGTTCAAAAATTTAAATGCAAAAGTAAATACACGTTCATCAAATATGACATGAAAATCTTTTACCCATCAATTTCTGAGATAGGTAAAATGGATGCATTTAATTTTGGTAAAATATACATAAAAATACCATCCGAGTATACTGACATATTATTACATTGCTGCAAATCTATGATTTTCCTCAAAGGTATAATATGGATCAAGAAATCCAACAGCGGAGCATTCGATGTACCACAAGGATATATGATGGAGCAGAAATCTTAGAATTGATGGTAATATACATTTTAAACAAAATCAACAAAATACTTCATATTGACAATCCCGGATTATATAGAGATGACGGTTTAATGATAGCACCAGACAACAAAAGAGAAAATGAGAAAATAAAGAAAAGAGCTTTTCAAATTAGTCAAAGAACTTGATTTTGATATAAAGGTGGCCACAAATAATAAAGTGGTACAATATTTAGATGTAGAACATAATTTACAAACTGAAAAGTTTCGTCAAACCTGAAAACAAACAATAAGTTATCATACATGAATACAAAATCCATTCATCCAATTAGTATAATTAAACACATTTACAAAGGAATAGAACACAGACTATCTACTAATTCTTCAAACAAATCAATATTTAATGAAAAGAAAAATATTTATGAGGATGCACTAAGAAATTCTGGACATAAAAACATTTTACAATATAATTCTCAACCAAAGAGACAAATAAAAAAACAATAGAATACAAAATATTATCTGGTTCAACCCACCATTTAATTTAGAGTTAGAGACCAAAATAGGAAAATATATTATAAACTAATAGATATACGCTTTCCAAAAGAATCAGAACCAAACAAAATTTTCAACAGAACCACAATCAAACTAAACTATAGTTGCACTAGTAATTTAGATATTTTTATGAAAAAAACAAAACACTAGAAACTTAAATAACATCGTACAAAGTAAAACCACTAACAAAGAATGTAACTGCATGGACTAAAATAAATGTTCACTTCAAAACTCTGCAACAAAAAAAAATATATATATATATTTTACATGACAAAGGTACATGACCCAATTGGCCAAAATAAAATATATTTGGGCTCAACCAAAGACACCTTTATGGCCAGATGGTTTAATTACAGGTCTACATTCAAAATAGAAAAATAAAAAACAATACAAAATTTGCTAGCCACGTGTGGAATTTGCAATCAAAATATTGAAAAGACACAGATATAACATGAAGCATTGTAAATACAGCCAAGCCTTTCAACGGTGGAAAATAGGTAAACTGTGCCAAGAAGAAAAATTAGAAATTATCCTATTCGCACCCCCCGCAAGAAAAAACTGTGAAATGAAAGAACTGAAATTATGACTAAATAACTCTTAGGTTCATACAACAAGAGATTAAAACTCCATAATTCGTTTTAATTTAAAAATTGTACGTTCATAAATTCCCTGCGACGTGAGCTTTCAAATAAAACACCGTTACAAAAGCTTTCTCATAAAGAAAAGCGGTAAACGGTAAAATCAGTTATTGAAAATCGCTTGAAGATACCACTCATGGTAGAAACAGAGCGCAATAACACGTTTAAAAATGTAATATATATATATATATATATATATATATATATAGCTGTAAAATATTCAGAATATCCCGGCCAGGAGCAAGTGGATGTCTAGCTACACTGATGAGGGAAATAGGTTTTTATGAGGATGTCGATATATATATATATATATATATATATATATATATATATGTATATATATATATATATATATAGTATGAATATACATGTTTAGGAGAAAATAATATGGCTTCAAATGCTTTGTAAATATACAAAATATGCAAGCGACATATTGTTAATCACTTTTTCTTTTGTCCAGCTCTAAGTGTGTTTTACAATGGGTATAGGTTGATATTTTTGCTATCGTATGTTAATCAAATATCGTAATACTCCAGTTGCGAAACAATATCTATAAAGTGGTCATAATGGTAGATTCCTATCCGTACAGAACGATGTTTCAGTTCCCAGCAGAATCAGCTTTGAAATCTGGTTGCCAGTTCATGCTAATTACCGATAAACATCCAACCCAGTATTGTCTAGCGTTAGATATTTATGTTTCTCTCCCTTTTATGTGATCCTTGTATTATGTCAATTTCTTTCACAGGATCAAATTATCTGATGGATGAAGCACAATGTCAATTCATATAATTCAAGACCTTAACGCCATACAACACAATAAAAAAAGTACTTTCCCATTCAGCCGCTGTAGCCTCTCGTTTTTAGCATTGTCTGTAAAAGAAAAAAACGATTTACATTTGAACTAATGTCTCCAAATGTAACTGGCCATTTCCAATGAGACATTTATTTATTTGAACACAGGTTCCGTTTGCTGCAATATTCTAATAATATCTTCTTTGGGATATTTCGAATATATCTCCATTATGAAGTAGGATTATTTCACTTTCTTGCAAATTTAATAACGTTCGTATTTCTTAGGAATGATAAGCCATTCACTGTCTGTGCATGTCAAATGGGGAGGAACAAGTGGAAAAACACGCTAAGCAGATAAATGTTTCAGTCGAAATGGAAATTCTGCCCCGGGCTGGTTTTTGAATTATCGAGGAGAGATGCCCAAGATGAGTAAATAACTTGCACTATTATTCGACGAACTTCGAGTTTAAATACGTTTTCGCGTGCGTATTCTCGTTTCATTTTGTCACTCTTGAAGCTTTCATCATAATATCACTTTCGGCTTCAGTTGTCGCTTTCTTTTTCCTGTCTGAGATAATTTTCATTAGCTTCGTCTCGCTTCCTTTCTCTCGCTCCCTCTCTCTATTATACTTGCGTATAGTAGACCATTCTTGAATCACTCTCTCTAATTCTCTTATCTCAATATATCGTTTGTACTTCATGAAAACTTTTCCATGTCATTGTCATAATATTTTGAGATGTATATCAGCTTTTAAATAGCATGACTATCTCAGCCGTCTAGAATAAATAAAATTATATGCGTGATCAGTAATAATTTTGAAAACATCGCTATCACATCCTTTTTAGCCTTTAAACAATATAAATATTACTTATTACAATAGATGCTATAAATGTATTGCATTTTTTAGATATAGTTTAACGTCTCTTTCTCTCTCTCTCTCTCTTTCTCTCTCTCTCTCTCTATATATATATATATATATATATATATTTATATTAGGGTAGGTTGATTTGCCACTTTTCCTACAAAATTAAAACATCTCATTTACCGAAAGTTGTGTATGGACCTATTAAGTACTGATAAAAAAATTTAGATCAAATACTTCAACCGGTTTTTTTCAGCGTTTGGCATTAAAGATCGCAAACAAAAATATACTGAAAATTCCTCGTTTTTGCAAGATTTGGCTTGAATATTAGTGAGAAAACCAAATAATTTTAGTATTGAAATCAAGGAATGTCTGTTTATTTTATAAAAATGACATCAATTAAAGAAATGATGACTAATCTACAAATTGAATATCTTCCCCCTCCTCATTTTCAGTATCTGCTTTAAAAAACTGCTTTTTCATGTTATGGATTAAGCAATGATATTTGAATACCTTAAATGATTTTTCTGTTATAAGTGAAAATATAACAAACAAATAAGGAAAACAAACACTATTTTAATAGAGCTTAATATATATAGTCAAATTGCTCCATATAAGAGCCCTTAGACAAAAATGGTGGTCTCAATTTCTGACTCAAAACTTTGGCTGTAATATGTTAAGGTCTTGCTTCAAAACCATATACAATTTCCAAAGCTTCCATTGTTAACTTAACGGCCTGTTCCATGCCTTGGGAATGTGAGGGAAAATCTGGCAAATTAAGCTTGGTTCCATTCAACAATGATTCCTGAATTTCAGATTCAGAAAAATCATCCATCATTGGAGGTTTGAAAATACCACATAATGATAAATCTATCAATTGTGTCCAGTGTGTGGCATTAAAATTAATGGTCGGTATTTTTTTTAACCTTTTCTTGGTTGACTCCCCACTTCTGAAAGAATATAAAAATTTATTTATTGATTCATTTAAAAACATCTAATCTCTACTACTTTAATAATTATAGTGAAATGAGATAAAACATTTAAAATGATTCTATAAATTGAAATAAATAATTGAGCCATTCATATATAAATAAAAATTTTACCTAATGGCCAAAATTATTTTAAAAGCTTCTTCTCTTACTTCAACTTCATTAGTTTCGACCATGGAATATAGGTTTTCTGGCAATAAACAAAATGTGATCTGTTGGATTTCATGAGGTTGCTTCTTAATCATTTCGATCATGTTAAAAATGAGCACTTGGTGATTGTGGAACTTATTATTTCTTTTAATTTCAGACCAATAACTGGCATACACATTTACAATAAAATGTATTAAACTGTGAAGTTTTGTTGTGAGCTTTTTTGGATATGCGCCACGAGTCCATAAATACATAAGCCTGATGGCCAAAGTTAACCACCTTGTCTGTTTTAAAGGTCCAATTTTCCAGGAGGAATATCTTGAGTCAACCTTACTTCTAGAAATATCCACTGTGTATTCATACAGGCGTCTTTGATCACATCTAAGATCATGTATTTCATCAATTTTCAAAATTTAATGCAGAGGACTGCTAATAGCGGAAAATGATATTTGGGGAAAATTATGTCAATCATTTGAGCATAATTTCCCCAGAGGACTCTGAAAGGTAGTTCATTATGGTGCAAAGAGCAACCAATTGTGTGAATTTAAAAAAAAAATTTTTTTTCTCAAATTGCAAACATTCCACCTTCACATCCTGTGTTGGCATTAGTGTTGTCAACATAGATAACCTTGATAGTGTCCTCACTGTTGAATTCATGCAAAACATCCACTAATTGTTCTGTATGAACAACACCTCTTGCACCACTATTAGGGAGAACTCTATGTATCAGATATGGATGTGGAGTCCCCTTTGCAAAAGTTAAACAGTGTTCAGATTCCTTAGTTTTTCATAGTTTTCTGTTCATTTTTTCCACAATTTCCTTATACAGCAATGGGTCCTTATCCATTCTCCCATCAACTCCAATACACATAAGGTTTTCTACACTTTCATCATGTTTTTGTTGAGGAGTTGTTTTCACTTTAGTCTTTGCCCTATCAACATTGCGTTTATCTATAATATTATCTTTCATATTAATATTTGGTATAAGAAGGCACTTAGCCTTCAAATCCAAAAGCAAGGCATTGAGAAAGCTGGCTCTAAGATTAAAAGATATGTCCTCCCTGACTAACTAATATCTTGGAAATTATAAGGCCCTTTTTTATGACCCCTTGGCTGAAAGTATTCTCCTTCTGTTTTTTCACTTGAAGAAAATGAGTAGGAGTAGGAAGAAACATTAACCTGGCCATGTGATGTTGAAGCTGTTGGTGATGAATCTATAGTGGGTTGCTTATTGTTGTAGACTAACGGAATTTGGCCTTGTGGTAGATAGCCGACTATAAGTCATAAAATGGTTATAAAATCAAGAAAAATAATTTGAGTGTAAAATTTTACATTTATATATATACACGTATCAATTAATCTTTTTACAGTTAAATTAATACTTGAACGGGGGTTAAAATTAAATTAAATTAATACTTGAACGGGGGTTAAAATGTTCATAACGAAGAAAATGCTGAAAAATATTAAAGGGTTAGGAATGTGGGTAGCGGAGGTATGTGAGGAATGTCTTTGAAGTAGTCGCTCCTTAGGTCAGTAAGTACTTTTGAGACAGGGAAGCAGTGACGAGAGGTGAAGAGAGGCGAACGTAGTAGCCGCTCGTCTTAAGTCAAGGGGATATTAATTACAATTGGATCTCTGGGTTTCTGCGTCAGTCTGTCTGCTGGATGCTTTTTGTCTCGACTTTTTATATCTGCTTTTTTGGATCAAAACAGCTCGTTTTGAGATTTTACACTTGTATTTGATTCTGGGCTTCCCATTGGCTGATAAATAAAATTCGCGTAGGCTCGCGAAATGGAAATTTGATATCTGATTAATTTTTATTTTTCAACTGGAACATCTGTGCGAATACACCTGCGCAGAGACGACTTTTGTTCATTTGCTTTCTGGTCGTTAGAGAGCAAACATTTTGCTCGGTATCACCACAAATCTAATTTTTTCTTAACTTCTCTCTTTCCATTTTACTTTTTTATAGCACTTTTATCAACAGGTGCAAGCTGGAAAGTGCCCTTAGTCCCTATTTTGCCCCTCTGATCTTTTAGGTATTCACGATCCTGAAATATCTGAAAAAAATATATGTACTATCAGAAATGAAATTTCACAAATATTTTTAAATATATATATAAAGTAAAATAAATTTTGAAAATTCAAAAATTTTGAATGAACATTTCAATATGAAATCCCTAAGAAAGATTTCACGTATCCTCAGCAAAAGTTCATTTTCCAAATTGAGAACAAAAATAAAATTAGAGATAAAAAAATAAATAAAATGACGGTTAGGATTAGAGGAATTTCCGTCACAAATATTTTTTGTCAATCAGTATATTTTTGGTTTTTACTTTTAGAGAGAGTAGTAAGTGAAGAGACGGAAAATTTGGCATGTCTAGCTTTACAAAGGAATTTCTAATTTTATTTTTATTCTCATTTTGGAATATGGACTGTTGCTGAGGATACGTGAAACCTCTCTTAGAGATTTCATGTTGAAATGTTCATTCAACATTTTTGAATTTTGAAAATTTCTTTTACTCTATATTGGCTCTGTAATTTTAATTACATTGAGCTCTCCTACTGTATCATTTTTTAATATTAAATTGTTTAATATTAATTAGGAACAGGTTCTTGGGATTTACCTTCCTACTTTTCCGTTTTGGATTAAAGTATTTTAATAATATATATATATATATATATATATATATATATATATATATATATATATATATGTGTATATATATATATATATATCAGAGAGAGAGAGATTAAGATGGAAAGCAAAAAGTTTTAGTTGAGTATTTACAATTTTATACCATTTGCGTGCTTTTATTATTAAATAATGTTTTGCGTATGTAACATCTGTTTTCCAGATTAACGTTTTATTTTCATATATATTTTTATTAGCCTTTCCTTATGATGTTCCAACGCGTTTTATTTTGAGAAAAATGTTATAGTAATTTTATGGTTCATTTGGTTACTTTTCTGCAGTCAAAAAAGGGAACTGATAATCATTTTGATTTGTAAGATTTCTAGCATATTTTAAAGGCCAGAACTGATTGAGCTTGAGTAAATCAACGATCGAACAAAGCTATTGAGAAAAAAGAGAAATGCAAAGGTTATTAAGAGCTACAAGAGACAGGAAGATGTGGAAAGCCATAATCGTCAACCTCCTAAAGGGTCACGGTACATAGAGGAAATCCGAGGGTTCTGTAGAATAGTTTATAAGGATGGTTTGATTTTCAGAAGCGTTTGCCGTAGATTCTAAATAGTATTTAACCCGTATTTGTGTTCATTATTTTTCTAATTCAGTTTTTGGTTGTATGCTTTTTGTTTCTTTAGCTAGTTGATGGATTATGAGATTTGTGTGATTGGGGTAGGTGAGGCATAGGATAAAGTCTCTCAAGAATATTATACGGTTTTCTCAATAGCTGATATGTACATTTTCCGAAGGTGAATGTTTGTATATATACATATATATATATATATATATATATATATATATATATATATATATATATATATATATCGGTAAAACTTTTTTGTACCGAATGGAACGACTATATTGTGGTCTTGATGAAATGAGCTAATTTAGTCCATAGAAATTAATTATAACTTGAATTATAACCAATCTAAATCACGTGTTGTTATGTTTTCTTTATATATATATATATATATATATAGAGAGAGAGAGAGAGAGAGAAAGATAAATAGATAGATAGATATATGCACACACACACACAAACACACACACACACACACACACACACACACACACACATATATATATATATATATTACTGGACGTTCTCAGAACAAAACAACTATAAGAAGTCATCGCAAAATTCTGACACGAAAACAATTACGCTACTAAAAAATCAAACCTGAAAATGAACAAGTATAAGTAAAATGAATGAATAAGTATAAAATATGAAGTACAAGTATAAGTAAAATAGAAAAAAAAACAAGTAAATAAATTGAATCAAACAAATAAATAATTAAAATAGTAATTATATATTAAACAAATTAAAAAAACGATCCTAGAATAATCGTTAAAATAATGCAATATACTACACACAATGCAGAAAATATCCTCATGATGTATCATTGACCTGCGTATATGAAAAGTCCTGCCGAATGCTTTTCGCATGAAACAGAAGAGTCGGATCCGGGTGTTGACGTCTACGTTCACTTTTATACAGGGTATCCATAAAATCGCAGTACCATTAAACGTATTTATTGCTCAGAATATTGCAGGTTTCTTGTAAGGCTTTGGACATCTTCTCAATTTTACATTCACAGCTTCAATTGTTTACCTCTATTTGCCCTCACAATATTAAGACAATATTCAATTTCCCTCCATAAGCGCTGCGGCATATCAACGGAATCTGTTTGAGGAACTTCAAAATGTGTCTACGAAGTATGGCAAAATCATGAACAGGTATCTGGTAGACACAAATATATCCAGGGGGTAAGATCAGGAGAGCGAAGTGGTCATGCGATCGGTCCGTCTCGGTCAATCCATCTTGAAGCATCCAGAAGACTTCTCACATCATTAGACTAAACGAAAAGATAATTTGAAGATTCATACATTTTACAAAAACTGCGATATTCTGTCATATGGCTTCTAAGTAATAAATACTTGTAATGGTATTAGAACTTTATGGAAACCCTGTATTTATATACACTCTATCCTTGATAGAGAGCACTTTATGTCTCAAATATAGGATATCTTAAAGCTATATTTTATCATAGATATGTATGTATGTGCTGTATGTGTGTCTTTGTACATGCGTTCTTTTTAAATTGAATTTCTTGCTAAATTTCTTTGCGTCAACAAAGCACTTTGATCTTGAAAATCATTTGAAATTGTGAATCATTCAAATCTCGCTTTGCCAAATACTTTTGATCGGTAACAAATATTAACAAATATACATTAACCAAATCAATAATTTTGGTGCTTATACAAAATCCATCCGTAATAGTTACCACACTAAAGCATACAGAATAACGTTCATTGTCTTCATTAGAAATGAGTTTGAATTACTGTTCATAATTACACACTGCTAGTCAACTAGAAGTTATTGTAATTGAATGAACTGATTACGAATGTGAGCTTTTAAGTTTCGAATTAAAGCCATTCAATGAAATCTATCGGATGCATATATATATATATATATATATATATATATATATATATATATATATATATATCGAAATAATATCTATTTACAATTCCCACAGAGTATTTCAATGCTACAACATTATCTAAACATAATCAATATCCTGTGCTGATTTCCTCGACGTGGTGTAACGGTCAACAAGCTTGTCTTGCTAGATCACTTACCACTGCGTAGTGAGTTGTATCCTCCCTGGGTGCCCAATGTCTATCAGCCTTGTGCCGCGTCTAAGTTATTCAGCTGTCCAAAACATGCGGAATATATACATAACTAGTTATACAGGGAAAAGCAACGAAAAGTCTGTATTTATAACGAACTTTTCGACAAAAGGATTTCGGACATTCATGATTCATGAAACATTCTCGTGAAATTTTACCGATCTCCCCATTTCACACGGTTAGAAGGCATTTAATATGTGTGACGCGCAGCGGTTATATTCGGGGATTTTCTATTTCATGGCTCACTCAGTATGTATTCTCAGGAAAACTGAGATCCCCTTTCTCAGTAATGCGTCACTAAGAAGTGTACGGAAGTATCAGATGACGTTTCAAATAATTGGATTCAATAAAAAGTGGAGATAAACACTTTTTTTCTTTTCTACATCTAACTCGATCTTCCTTTGATATATACACAGTGTTATGAATAAAATGTCTAAATTATGCAAAAATGAAAATAACACTGACATTGATTTTTCCCAGATATATTTGCCAAAGTGACACAAAAGTATATTGAATCACTAAGAAGTAAAGATATTTAATAAAATCACCATTGGCTTCAACCAGGGCCTGCTGACAACTTTGGAATCTCGTGCAACTTTTTAAAACGGTTTCCTTATTTATGTTGGTAAATACTGTCATAATCCTTGCGTTCAGTTGATCTTTCGTGCTACAACAAGTTTAGTTGGTTTGTCATTAAAACGCATACAACATAAATTAATCACTGCCGTTGTAGTCTGGGAAATTAGGTAGCCAGATGAAAGGGGAAATGTGGTCGTAGAAATTATATGACAGCCATGTTCTTCTACATGTGTAGCATTGTGCAGAATCATATTGCCAGGAATACGTTTTTCCTGCAGCCAACCTCCTGGGCCAGGTCGGATCTGCCCCCTGAAGATACTTGATTATACTGTATAAAAGTGAATATAGAAGACAACACCAGGATCCGACAGTCCCCTTTCATGCTAAACGCATTCGGCAGGACTTTTCATATACGCAGATCAATGATGCATTATAAGGATATTTTTGCATTGTGTGTAGTATATTGCATTATTTTAACGATTATTCTAGGAGCGTTTTGTTAATTTGTTTGATATTTAATTACTATTTTAATTATTTATTTCTTTGATTCAATTTATTTACTGTTTTTTTTGTACCAATTTTATTTTATTGAACTAGTTTTCCTTATACTTGTTCATTTTCGGGTTTTGATATTTTAGTAGCGTAATTGTTTTCGTGACTGAATTTTGCGATGACGTCTTATAGTTAATTTAGTTGTTTGTTTTGTTCTAAGAATGTCCACTAATATATATATATATATATATATATATATATATATATATATATTGTGTGTGTATTTTGGCAGCATTTTTTCATTAATGCAGGTTTCATTGAATAATATAGACAAGTTCTGTCTATTAATTCTTAAAAAGCTTAACATGGAAAAAACAACACATGATAATAACCAAACCAATCCTAAACATATCACTCTCTTATACCGTAGCCAGATGCACTTCAACTACCAACTAGATGAAAACATCCTAAAAAAACTCATAAATACTAATATTTCTCCGACAGAAACTAACAAAAGAATTAAGTTTATTATATATTACACTAAATCCACTACATCTAATTCATTCGTCCGCAACGACTTTTCCCCCACTGTTAGTGATTTGCAAAAAACCAATGTAGTATATAAATTCATATGTCCATTTAGAGAATGTATCTCTAACAACCTCAATAATATCTACATTGGCCACACTACAAATTCGCTCTCACGGCGTCTGACGTTGCACTTAAATGAAAATTCAAATATATTCCGTCATTTAGAACAACACGGTTATCAACGCACACTTCTGAGAAAAACGCTCGTTGATAACACGTACATACTTAAACAAGAAAATAATAAACAGAAACTAAAAATTCTCGAAGCAATCTACATTAAACAATTTAAACCTGGTTTGAATACAATCAATGTTGATATTTCCAATAACGTACTCAAATGCCTGTAATCAGATCAGGGACCACAACGCCACTATTTTGTCACTGTCTTCGGCCATCCGCCACGGTAGGGATGGACTTATATTTTCAATTTAATTCTCTTTATTATTAATAGCTTAAATGTTCTATGTTTACTATGTGTTAATATTTACTCTTTGGTAATGGCTTATGTGAGCCGAAAGCTTAGACCCGAAAAAAAATCAACAATTACTGTGATTTTTGTTGTCTTTCAACGATATCACCATCAAGTATATCAGACGGTATGAACGGATCCTACACAGAATTAAAAGACAGAACTTGTCCATATTATTCAATGAAACCTGCATCAATATATATATATATATATAATTATATATATATATATATATATATATATGAGTGTATGTATGTATGTATGTATGTATGTATCTCTCTCTCTCTCTCTCTCTCTCTCTCTCTATATATATATATATATATATATATATATATATATATATATATATATATATAAAGAAAGCCCAACAACTCCGAATTGAATCTGAGGCCCTCACTAAAACATTGAGATCTTTTTCTTATTAGAACGAATAGAATAATTTTTCTGAGGAGCCGCAACAAAATATATCACCATTAAACTCATGGGACTCTTTCCAAATTTTCTTCACTATCCTCAGCTTGACACCCAAACACCCTGAAATGTTTCGTATTGGAGCTTCGGCGCGAATGCGAAGCAGTTCAGTATGCCATTTCCGAATTTCTGGTGGAGTGAATAGCCTTATGGTGATATATTTTTCACAGACACTGCCCAACTGAGCCTGCTATATTTGGCAGACAACAAAATCAAAAGCAACAACGCGCATGCGTGAAATAAAAAATATATAATCACGACAATTGAAACATCGCATCCTCTATTCAATGAGCCAAATGTTTGGCGCCATTTTCTGAATTTTGAAGAATAGCCTAAAATTTTATTATTTCTAATGTTTTCAAAACAATGGCGATGAAATTATCCCCGACCTGAAAAACGTTTTCGTGTTCTGAGTGCCAAAAAAAAAAATGATTACTAGCTAATATCTGCCTTAAGCATACCTCACGTATATTTATGTTTTAATCCTAGGACCTAGTTGCAAATCTTATGGCTCGAGGAAATTTATATATAGGGGGTACCAGTGAGATAAGTTCCTCAGAGCAGAAGCCGTGAAATTGGGAAGCAACCGATTAGGAGATGGTTCAACAAGTTATATTAAATGAATAAACTGTTTCAGTGTATCGTGGACCCGATTAAGAGTCCAGCAAGAAATAATACAAACCCCAAAATAGGAAGAAAAGATTATATATTAACACCAATTTTGTCCTTTTTATTTAAAAAAAAAGTCCTGTTAAATTCCTTGTTCGTCTTTTGCCTGGTCATTGTCTAGTTTACCCCACCAATCACCAGCCAAAAGATAAAATAATTCTTTTTCTCTACTGTCGTTAGTACACTTAGTTTAACTAAGTTAAAACTTAGTTAACTCACCACCGTTAATTTATTTTTCTTTCTTCTTCTTCAATTGGAGTAGATAGACTAAACTATCGCCCGGTTCACACTCCACCCACGTCTATTGAATAGGTGTAGAGGCTCATCCCTTGTTCCCTGTTTAGGATGTGGTTTCCTGCTTTCTCCCCTCTAATCTTTACACTCTTACGTAGCCCCCGGCACATCAGTGGCGTTACCGCCTTGCTCGGGTTGATATGATTAAAAAACACACAGTAAAATTCAAATACATGGAACTCTGTTAGTAGCACGAATAAATACTGTTTAGGAAGTAATACAGTCATTCGCGACTCGCAATGGTCGTACGGTAGCAGTCTTGGCTATCTCTGCCTGTCGCTCTCTGCGTTATGCCGATCTGCTAATCTCTCACTCTGATCGCTGAGCTCTGATCACTGTACTCTGATCGCTGAGTTTTGATCGCTGAGCTCTGATCTCTGCCCTCCTCTTGTGAGGCGAAGTATATGTAGTTGTAGGAAGATTTCAATCCGTTGTAATGGGTGATGCTACCATGACTGAGTGAAACCTACATCTCATCAAATGAATACGAAGAGAACAAGGGCGGTTTACCTCAATGTGGCATAGCGGATATTATCTGTGAATGGTAAGACTGTTGGAACCAAGAAGAGTAGTTCATCTCAAGACTTTCCATGTAATTTTTTTTTTAATCGTGTCACTCCAAGCAAGGCATTCCACTGCCACTATAGCGCAGGGGGTTACATAGAGGGATTGGGTATAGGAAATGTCAGAAGGAGGGTGATAGACGACTTACGATGTATATAGAGAGAGAGTTGGAGAGAGTAGGTGTGAGTTAGTGTGTTAGGAGATGTCTATTGACCTTACATTTAAACTCCTGGAGGTTGTAGCCGTCGGGGAAGCAAGCATGCGGTAGGGAATTCCACAGGCGGGAAATCGATAGAGCAGTGAGAGGTTAGCGACTTTTTGCCTGTAAGAAAAGAACTTATAGCAGAAGTTCCCAACCGGTGGGTCGCGTCCCTGGATGTGGGAGGCTCGCGACGCCTTGGTAGGGGAGCGTGTAGCCTTGTTAGAAGTAGCTTGGGATAGCATTAATTGTATTTCATCAATTACATTTTCCAAGCTCTTACATTTTTTTTGTTTAGGCGCAAAGTGATATTTATGACAGACATTTTGAAGGTTGTTATTTCTAAACCTTAAAAGAAAAGATTAATGCATATATTATCCTTATATCTGTCTTGTGTGTCGTACTCTTCTATATACCGCTTCTTTTCAGCACTATCCAACTTCGACAGAAATGCAACAGCAGGCATCTCACCAGATGGGATGGATAGCTTTTTAAAACCTATGATAATATTATTTTAATAAATATATGTTCTTTTTGTGAATTCAGGTTGGACCAATGTGCTTTAATTTGGTAATAAATAATTACAGAATGTTAAAATATTTTTAGATGTTTCTTTCCCTGTCCTTCACAGAAAATAAAAATAAAATTAAGCTGCTGATAGTAAGCCCTAAGTAGGGGGTAGCATGGGCTTCGAACTTTTAGGTAAGAGATCGCGAGTGCCATAAGGTTGGGGACAACTGGCTTATAGGATGGAAAATAATTAGTCAGCTATTAGTCAGGAGGCGGAGACGCGTTTGGACAGCATCGAGAATAGAATAAAATGACTGGTCAGCTCCTATCCATATATGGCAGCAATATTCTATTTTTGATCTGATCTGAATCTTTTAATAGGAGCGATAGATAAAAGTAACCGCTCTAGTGAGTAGATAAACAGGTTCTAATATCTTCAATGTGAATGCTAGTGTTCTGCTTCTGACCTGGGCGAAGTGGTCATTCAAATGTGCACACGCGCATTGGTTGACTATAACTGCCAAAGTACTGGATTAAAATAAAATTTAAAATTGTCTTTTGTGTTGTACTTAGGTTTACTGGCGTTGTGATTCGTCTGTCTGTCTATTTAATTTCACAGAGGCAGACACATGAATGCGAAGGAATGTTACGCCTACACGGAATGTGGGTTATCAGCTGTCAAGTCTTAACTGATGAAATTCCGGAATGTATATCACCCAAGAAGTTTGCCATAGAAAAAGAGAAACCATAGGTTGATGATATTCCGGCTACAGAAAAGATGTTGCATTCTCTCTGGAATCTATCAACACATTAATTACGAATTAACTTTATTTCTTTGATTGCCCCGTTCATACTTCTCTCCTGTGTTTTGACCAGGAGTAGATGTTTAACCCTTGTTTCCTGTTTAATATTGGGTTTCCTATTCCTGCTAAATTATTTTCATTCGCTTTCAATTCTGATAGCAGCCTCAAGTTTTAGTAGCATTATCGACTTACTGTAAGATATTTCTGTGACCCGAAATAAATATGATTGGCATCAGAGGCAATGACTAACAAAAGTGTGATTTCGTCAAAGGCAGCCGGCTTCAAGGGCGGAAAATATAAACAGTGTCAAACAAAAATGTTATAACATCAAAGGCAGCCGGCTTTAACAATAATCAGAGGGAATTATTAATTGATGAGCCTAGCCATAGATGACGCAATTAGGGAATTCAAAGAAATTTCAATTTAAATGAGATTGTGGTTTTTCAGGGCAAAAACGACAGAACACAGAGAGGACTCAGAGAGAACACAGGGAACAGAAAAAAATGATAAGACAATTCCCGCTAGTCAACCCCCTCTTATGTGAGTGATTCCTTCTGACTATCGCTCCACACAACCGTTACCGACGAAGAATAGAAATATAATTTTTTTATTTTTATATGTACTAGAACGTCGCTTATCCGTAAAGTACATTCTTGTTTTCAGTAGCAACAGCGGCAGTATATAATATTACTTGCTATTAACTGATTTAAAAAACAAAAAGAAATACTAAAAGAAAAAGTCAACAGTTTCCTACTTTTTAAAAAAGTTACTATGGATGAAAGACAATAGAGTAAAGAAAGCTGAGAAACGTAACTCGGAGGAAAAAGGCAATAAAATGAATATGTTTCAAGGAGGCAGACGATAGCGATTGATATTTCCTTTAAATATTTGTAGATCGTATTTGATAATATAGCAAGAAAACGAAAGATTTATATATATATATATATATATATATATATATATATATATGGTGATTCCTTTTGCAAATCTCAAAGGCTATATATATATATATATATATAGCCTTTGAGATTTGAAAAAGGAATCACTCTACCGGCGGTCGTTAGCGAGGTAAAATTTACCCGCCCCAAAATCATTTTACTCGACCAAAACTATTTTCTTAATAGTCGCCTTACGTAAAGATAGCGTGAATCGCTGACGAAAAACAAAAACTTAAATTTTAATTAAAATTTCGATCGTATTAGAAAGGATTTAAAAAAGTTAAAACAATAATAACAACAAAATTCCAACTTAATAATAACATAAAGATTTTCATGATAAAACTTTGTATTAAGTTTTTAACTCTTTAAACTTCATGATATGCTTTTTTTTTGCAACTAGTGGAGGTACCTAACTTCGTAGTTTCTTTCTTCTGTTTGCCTGCAACATCAATCTCATAGATGATAGAAAAAATAACAAATCTGATTTTCTCTACGATTTTCTATAAACAATTACTTGTATAATTTGTTTTTCGGTGCGTGGTTGAAAAAAGTATGCATATTTTTTTTTTGTTCTTTCTTTCAAATGTTCCTTTTTACTTTTTGTTGAAAATATAGACGTTCAGTCAAGCGTCTTTAATCTAAGCGACAGAGACATTTTGACTTCACTATGGCTTCCATAGTGGAGTCAAAATTAAACAAATTAAGTTACTTAAACGAATGTTTACACTGACCGGGACGATAGAAGGTCATTGTAGGTATTTCTAAATAACTTTGGAATCTTCAATGGCATACTTGTGAGTTGTAAAGGAATAAGATTACCTTTTTATATATTTGAAGATTTTTAATCGATCGCGGGCGAGTAAACCAATAAACTTTAATCGTTCAATTAAGATTTTAATCGACTGTGTCGATTGGGCGAGTGTAATTTCAACGGCTGTACATATATATATATATATATATATATATATATATATATATATAGTGACGGTAATTAATAAATATTCATATGAGGGGAGTGTACATATGTATAGTGTTATTATTCAGGTGTTAATAAAACAGTGCTCACTGTAGGAACAGATGTGTATTATAAATAATATTGAATATTGATATTATTCTACGTCTATAGCACCCCTCGATGTTTCATGTGTTATGCAATGCTCAGGTCTATATTTCAAGCCGACAATTTAATAGATTTGAATTTACTTTCACTCGATGTTCAAGGGAATAAAATCTCAAAATTTAAGTTACTACATTTTTATTACAAGATTAAAAAATTAAATATTCTACGGGTACATATGTATAAAATATAAAATTAAGATAAAAATTAAAAAATAAAATGCAAGAAGAAATAAAAGGGCGTTAATCATGAGTGTTAAAAATTTAAATATTCAAATACTACATGTACATAAAAAATGTAGCGAAAATTAAAATTTTAAATAAAAATAAGATAAAATAAATTAAAATGAAAAGAAAAATTAAGAAGTAAAATTTAGAATTAGGAATTAAAATTAAAAAGATGTAGGGAGGTGGTTAATTCATAATAGATAATAAAATGCATCCAGGGAAAGAGAGAAAGAAAGAAAGAAAGAAAGAAAGAAAGAAAGAAAGAAAGAAAGAGAGAGAAAGAAAGAAAGAAAGAAAGAAAGAAAGAAAGAAAGAAAGAAAGAAAGAAAGAAATAGAAAGAAAGAAAGAAAGAAAGAAAGAGAAAGAAAGAAAGAGAAAGAAAGAAAGAAAGAAAGAAAGAAAGAAAGAAAGAAAGAAAGAAAGAAAGAAAGAAAGAAAGAAAGAAAGAAAGAAAGAAAGAAAGAAAGAAAGAAAGAAAGAAAGAAAGAAAGAAAGAAAGAAAGAAAGAAAGAAAGAAAGAAAGAAAGAAAGAAAGAAAGAAAGAAAGAAAGAAAGAAAGAAAGAAATGAAAGAGAGAAAGAAATAAAGAAAGAAAGAGAGAGAAAGAAAGAAAGAAAGAAAGAAAGAAAGAGAAAGAAAGAAAGAGAAAGAAAGAAAGAGAAAGAAAGAAAGAAAGAAAGAAAGAGAGAAAGAAAGAAAGAACAAAGAAAGAAAGGGAAAGAAAGAAAGAGAGAGAGAAAGAAAGAAAGAAAGAAAGAAAGAAAGAAAGAAAGAGCAAAATGTCTCGAGGGATCAATATCAATCTAGGTTTAAGAATTTAAGTGTTTTTCTACGACTGCAAGCAATATAGGGATAAAACAGTATTTTTGCTGTATTTAATGTTGTTTAAAGACAGCATAGGTTGTTAAATCTTATCTTCCACCTGTTAGAAAACTTTCAAAGTAAAATTTAACCTATTATAATCCGAATGAATTCGAGCTCTATAAACACTACTTTTGGACATACATTGGCCATTCAATGGGCAGGTTTTATTTTTTGGCAGTTGTAATTATTTTTAGAAAGGCCATTTTTGCTATTAGTTGAGTGACGGATGTTGTTTATGTGGGCCAAATATTTTCATAAAAAAATACTTAAATTTTTTGACCCAGATTGATATAGATTCTTCTGTACATATACCTCTTTCTTTCTTTCTTTCTTTCTTTCTTTCTTTCTTTCTTTCTTTCTTTCTTTCTTTCTTTCTGGCACCCGCAATATTACTTTTAACAATTATGAATTAAACACTTTTTATGTTTGTTCCCTAAATTTTTTTAATTTTAATTCTTAATTCTAAATTTTACTTCTTAATTTGCATTTTATATTATTTTATCTTTTTGTCATTGAACATTTTAATATACATTTTCTTTCTCTTTGTATCAAATTTTATGGTGAGGTATTAATGAAATTTTCCACAGGTAAACTTAATCTTAATATAAAATATGTCTGCAAAATTAATTCTTTTGTGGAATGTTTATTTCCACAAGGTGTGGCTCTGTCTTGTCCTCTACGCAATCAAAAACTGGGATTCTACATCTACAGTGTTTATATGAATTTCATGATAGAATGATGATATGTTCATGACTTTACGGCCATCAGTTTTCGTAAGATTTCCGAAATTAAACAACATCGAACCTCGTCAGTACGAAGATTGGTGACTGCTAGTGAATACCAGCTGCTGTAATCTTGGATGCACGGTAGGTGTACTGGATAATGGCTCGGTTTGTTGAGACAGCCGAGTTCGAGTTCCAGTTGTGCTTGTTATATTTACTTATAGGCAAATAACACGGGGAAAATATGAGTACACCAATTATCCCACAGCTATTGATTATTTATTAAGAGTTGCATCAATAATTATTTATAATAAATTAAAATAACTAAATATATATTTTGGATTTGAATAACCGTCAAAGGTTGATAATGAAAGTCAGACAGGAAAAAGTAGCGCGATACATAGTTTAAAGACTTAAGAAAGTGGATGTCGGAGCCAGGTTTGGAAAAGATGTTCATTTTCTTCTTCTTCCTCTTCTTCTTATGCCGTGTTTCTACAGGACGTAGACGGTCATGGAGATTCACTTTACTCTGTCCCATGTCGCTTATAATGATTTTCCTCTTATTATCTCCATTAAATCGCGTTCTGCTCTCCATTTGCTTAGGCCTATCAAATATGCCCCGCGCTGCTTTCTCCTATCACCTTTTCCCTCTATCCGGCCTGTCAGTTTTCGATTCTCTAAGTCGTCTTTCCTCATTATCCCAGGATATCTGCTGTCTCTTCCTGATGTTATGCATGAGTTTTTTTTCTGGTTTTCGTATATCTCTAACACTTCATCGTTGCTCATGTACACAATCCACGGTATCTTAAGCATTCTTTTGTAGAACCACATTTTTGCTGCCCTGAGTCTTTTCTCCATCCTTGAAGAGATCATCAACCATTTGCTTCCATACAGAAGAACAGATATCAAAGCGCTATTTTTTGTTTTCATTGAGATTTCTTTGTCTCTAAGTAAAATAGCACGAGGAAAAGTGAATAGCGCGACACTATACACAAAGAAGAAGAAGAAAGTGTTTAACATTTAATTTTCTATCAGAAATTTTTTTAAAAAAATCGTCCAGAAAATGTATGCAAGGATGAAAAAAATAAAATGAAAACAAATTAAGAAGTAAAACTTAAAATTAAGAATAAAAAATCAAAAAATGTAGTGAGGAGTTTAATCCATAATTGATAAAATTAATATAGCCGAGAAAGAAAGAAAGAAAGAAAGAAAGAAAGAAATAAAGAAAGAAAGAAAGAAAGAAAGAAAGAAATAAAGAAAGAAAGAAAGAAAGAAAGAAAGTGCAAAATGTATACAGGGATCAATATCAATCTGGATCTAAGTATTTAAGTATTTTTCTATGACAGCTTATGCCCATTAAATAACATTTTTATTAAGTAAATTAAGATTACTGATGTGGTTTAAGATGACAAGTTTTACTAAAAGGCATAGAATACATATATCTACTTTCCCATTTTATGCTTTGGATTTAGATACAATATTCCAGGTAATAATTGGGTTCTTACTATTGTTTTTAATTTCCAGTAATATAGGGATAACGAAGTACTAATGCTGTATTTACTGTTGTTTAAAGACAATATATGGTTGTTAAATTTTATCTTCCACCTGTTAGAAGACTTCCAAAGTAAAATTTAACACCATTATCATCCGAATGAATTCGAGCTCTTTAGCCAGTACTTTTAGTCATGCATTATCTCTAACACCTCGTCGTTGCCCATGTGCACAATTCACGGTATCTTCAGCATTCTTCTGGAGAACCATATTTGTGCTGCCCTGGGTCTTTCCTCCATCCTTAAAAAGACATTTGCTGCCATACAGAAGAACAGATATCACAGCACTATTTCTTTGTTTCCATTGAGATTTCCCTGTCTCGAAGTGAAATACTATGAGAAAAAGTGAATAGAGCGACACAATACACAAAGAAGAAGAACGTTTCTATCATTTAAATTTCTATTACAAAATTCAAAAAACAATCAATCAGAAAATGTATGCAAATATTTGTCATAGAGTCATTTTTTATTACTTTCAAATGATCTTTTTATATTTTTATCTCACACATATTTATACTAACGTTTGCATATATATAAACTTCAGATATAAATACATGTACCCGCAAAGGCAATATTAAGACAATAAATGTCTGATAAGTTTCATTCATTCAGGAACTTTATAAATTACAGAACTATTTAATCCCTTAACGCCGACAGATTTTTTTAATAATGTAGCGCGTTCTTCAATTCATATCTACATGCATAACGTATCTTTTTACAGCGTTACTTGTGTGACTGTGTGTATTAGTACACGATCCTAAATAACATTTCTACATTTACCTTTAAGAAAATTCACGTGGAACGAAACGCGTTGGTAAAAAAGGGTTCCTCATTTTTTTCTTTCTTTCATTCTTTTTAATTTTTTTTCGGAACGTGACGTAGTATCACTGAATAGATCTACGTGATACTGACAATACTGATAACTCCAACTTGATCATTATTAAAACACCTAAATCGTCATGAGGTACAGAATACGGAAAATATTTACCGTACGCTTTTAAAACATTTAATTGTCCCAGTTTTACAACATGTGCCATGAGATAGGAATAAGCAGTCTGCATTATAGATGTATGTTTGTCTGTGTGTGTTTGTATCATTTCACATATCTCAAAATCCCATCCTGTTCCTAGGAACAGAGCCAAGAATAGACATTTGGAGTTTTGACAGAATGCTAATATTCTCTGATCCTCGACAGAAGTGCCAATTCATATGTACATAATTGCGTCAGTTTTGATGACTATTTTTCTAATATATATTATATTTGTTCAGGAGCTATAAATCCGTCGTCTGAAACGCAGTTATTTGCTGAATTTAGATCTGAAAATTTCAGTGTCCAATATATACTCCATATAATTAATATCCTACATCCTATCGCTTAATAAAATGCATCGAAATCAAAGATTTTATAATTAAAAATACATATTTGCTCTATACGATAAATATGTCGTAACAGTGTCAGTATCAATGTGATATTTACCAGTGTGCTTTATTTCTTTTTTAAAAAATTAACAGTAAAATGATTTCAGTTTTTAATTGTGAGAAAATAATTAAGTAACCAGGGATTGTCAAGGGCGCTGTGACCTTCAAAATTTGGAGACAAGTCCATCTTCACCAGGCAAGAACATTTTTTCTATCAAACAAAAATGAAACTATATTTACGGTCACACATCAAATGCGGATGTGCATTGTGGTGTAGTGTATGTCGGCTTGGAAGGAGAAATCGAGGAGTCGAGTTCGAATTCCAGTTGAATTTCTTCCATTCACTTACGCGCACATACACTTGGGAAAGGCATTAATCCGTATCTTCCCTCGAGTTTTGGGTTAAATAACAGGACAGATTGTCTGGCAATCAGTCAACCGCAGAATGTAATGGCAACCTACTGTGGAATAAAGTTCTGCCCAGTCAGTCATGTCTCTTTCGAGACATGATCGCCGAAGCGTGTATCAAGTGTATTTTATATTTAACGACCTGAACATTTTGTGAGAAATTGTTTAGGAAAATATGTTGTAAAGAAGGTTTTGAAACTGAGAACCCGAACAACACAGGGGAAGCCATCAATTTCAAAGTCTAAACAAAGACAAATGAAGCCGAGTCTAATTCATCAAATCAATTGATGTTTTCCCCTGTGTTCCTAGCGGTTGAAGGTTCGAATCTTGCCAAATGACACACATTTTCATAAAACATTTTTTTAAAATATTCACGTCGAGATATCTAAGATATACATAAAAATATTTATAAATATGTTGGTTAAAAACAGAGTACCTACTCAGATAAGAGTATTAAAATAGTGTTGAAACAAGTTAAAATATGTCGGTTGTTAATACATTATGTAAATTTCGGGAATTTTCCATAACACACATATATATATATATATGCGTGTGTGTGTATTTGTGCGCGCGTTTTAAATCCGAAAGATATTCGATCATCTTTGCACTTTTCAAGATATATTCGATGCTATATCAACCTAACACATGCACAGTCATATGGCGTCTTTATAAGTGCGCATGAGTTAGGTTGATTCAAATATTTCGGTTTAAATCGGCAATGTCTTTGATCTATATAAATTAATAGATGTTAGCTAAGAAACATTTGGTGTTCATTGACCGAGCAACCTCCTCAACTCTCGGTGGAAATTTATAACATTTTTCTCATAATATGTTTTTTCGTAAAAAATAAGTGTTTTAAAGTCTCGCAAATTTCATTACGCTTTCCAGTATTAATGGGCGTTTACCTTCCTAAACCTTTTTATTTCAAGTAGTCTGAATAATATTATGTCATTATATTCTTTTCGGGTTGGATGTTATAACCATGCTAATGGTTGCAATTTCTTCAAGTTACGTAGTTTTACTTACTTCGTACAGTTCCGAGCATCATTCCACGAGATGCACCAAGACACATTTGCTTCCCACACGGCAACTTAACCTCTCCTCTCATCTACATTTTGTTGTTCTGTCTTCTGGTCGTTGTCTTTTTTGTATTAATATTCCTTAGCACGGATATCGGGCTGTAGTTACTCAGCAAACATCTTCTGAGTATCGTCCTGCCATCTCGGCGATACAACAAGGACACACACCCATACATATACAATTCAGTTTGGTTTAGTTGCTTGTTTTGCCAGCATATCTACCCTTTTGGATTGTTTAATGCTGAAGAATTTGTTTGTTTTTTTGTTTACTGCTTGTTGATCTTTAAATATATATATATATATATATATATATATATATATATATGTGTGTGTGTGTGTGTGTGTGTGTGTGTGTGTCTGTGTGTGTTCTTATAAATGAGATTATAACTATTCTCGTGTCGGAAAACCTTCCACGAATCTACGAAGAAGTGAAAAACGGTTTAAAAACAAGAAAGAGCTAAGTACATGAACATCAGTCAAAAGTGTTCGGACCGAGTCAGCACGTAGCCCGAAGAAAAAACCCCGATACGAGTAATCAACAAAGAGCACTCAATACTTATGAAAATGCGATTGCATGCAGCTGACCAATTAACAAACTTCAGAATGAGTTTGATGTCTGTTATTAAAATCTACATCTGATCATGCTATCTGAATACGTAACTCGAGTGTTAATTATATTGTTTTGGTTTAGTAGCTATTTGAGGTTTTGGGAGAGACTACCCCTGCTGTATCAGATTCTATGTTCAATCTTCTCAATTCTTGTACTACATTTCTATAGTCAGTCAGGTGCCATACTTGATAAACGATTGGGCAATCATGTCTCGTAAGAGACATGACTGACTCGGCAGAAAATTATCCTGCAGTAGGTTGCCATTGTTTTGTGGTAGACTGGTTGCCAGCAAAGGCTATAAAACCCAATCTGTCCTGTTATTTGACCCATAACTGAAGGGAAGTGACGGATTAATACTTTTTCCCAAGGCCATTGGTGCGGATGTGAATGCAAGAAATTCAAATGGATTTCAAACTTGGCCCCCCCGATTTTTCGTTCCGAGTCGATATCCAATGCTCCACAACGCACATGCTACATTTGTTATAATTCACACAAATATTACATACCTAGTTATGTGAAGTGACTAGTATTTGCTAATTCCACGTCTTAATTTTTGTATGATAAATTCAAGGTAGATTACCTGATTGCTTTCATTAAAATTACAGATCATAATTTCCGTTTTGGACGGATTTATTACCAGACAGATATCTTTTATTAAGATATCTTAAATTGGCAGGCATATTGACGTAAAGAATATATGTTTAATAAATAAAAAGCGGTGTCTATTTCAAATACGAAGTATTCACTATAAAGTTTGAAGTTATATATATATATATATATATATATATAGTACTGCGCAAAAGTATTAGGACAAGAAACTATTTTATCTTTTATGAGGCAACAAACACTTCTGAACACTACCGGTAGTGTGCAAAAATATTAGGACAAGGGTGATTTTCCTAAAAACTTGAATGAAATTCAAATACAGGCTGAAAAGACAAACCTTTGTAGATATTAGTTAACTAAAAAGTAAAAGAAAGGAAGACTTCGGAATTTGAATTCAAAAGCCCTGATCTCAGTCCTATTGAAAAGCTATGGGATATTTTGGATAAAAAATTGATAAATCTAATGTTACTTCGCAAGACACACTTTAGGAACAAATGAAAGCTGCTTGGCAGGAGATACCATTAGATACATTGAAAAAGCTTGTGATGTCAGTGCCTGACAGAATGAAAATTGTAATCAATATAACAGTCTATTATACTAAATATATTTATTTTGTAACAAGTATTTTTTCTTGTTAAAGCATTTGTTGAGTAAATCAAATAAAATTACTTTTCTGTCAATATGTCTCATAAAAGATAAAATAGTTATTGTCATGATACGTTTGCACAGTGATATATATATATATATATATATATATATATATATATATATATATATATATATAGTCATCCGCAGACAGATCTGTTTCGCTGTATCACAGCTCATCAGTACGGTTAGACATCCAATTCCTTTTAAGCCAAGATTGAAAACCAACCGAATTGGCGTCAGTCGGCGATACTACCTCTGAGCTATGGGCGCTCGGTAGAAGGAGGCAGAGATTTAGCGTGTGATGTATAGTGAAAGGAAAATATCTCATCAAATGAAACATTGTTCTTTAGATGTCCTTGAAACTTTTTACATGTTCTAATCTATAATTTATAATAAATATTCATAGCTCTATTTTTATTTTGAGCACTGTTTTAAATTAATGTTTAGAACGTTGTTAATATTATTTTTGTTCCTTATTCACGTGGATATATATATATATGAATTTCAAATATTCGCGATTTTATAATTTAATTTCACGCATTCGTATATTTTTTATTTTGTCGATTGCAGAGTATATTAGATTAACTGGGGCACCGGCCTGTGAGAAAAAGAACAAGACGCAATTTACTCCGATAGTATTTGGAAACGGCAGTATATAATGCTTGATATTCGCAACGGAAAATCGAAGACCAACAATTCTTTGTGTTCTTGTGTCAATCTGAGGCAGAGAATTCGGAAAGAGTTGGATGAGTTAAATGGTTATTACGAATGTACCGAAACTCGGAAAACTCATTCTCCTTGTTCTGATGAGAAAAGAACTAAATTTGCTGGTGAGGGCCTCAGACTCAGCATGGAGGCCTAACACAAGCGTTTGGAGGAGGGGGGGAGAATGCTTTTTGTGGGACCGTTTTTTTTGTATACATACACTCCTGCCATAGAGAGATCCGTTAGAGACATTGGGACTGATCCGTAAGATACCGAACGATACCGAAGTTACACAGAGAATACCGCGTCATTTGACATAAGAGCACTGAGCTTCACTCAGCCAGAATAATATAACACGGATATACTATTTCAACATGGCTTCACTCTAAGACTTGTATACATATATATTCCTTACTAATTGTATTCCTGGATTACTAACCTGCATGCAAGTTTATATATTTACGTTCAATTTAACCTCATTTTCTATCTCAAATATCTGTTTGTTGTTCATTATTTTGTGTGATTCCTCATTCTGATCCACAACAATGCTAGAAAACCCTATGCCCAGCAACAGAACTGTGCACCATGCCGCACAACCATAAATATCCAGTCATTTCTCTCGGCCAATTTCTACGACTACATCGCCTCTAACATCTGGTGACTTATATCCTCAGGCTGCAACCGTTTTAATTAGTGATAGATGCGCAGTTGAGTGAGCAGTCAGTCAGTTAAGTGCCATACGTGAAATACGCTTGTGCGATCATTTCTCGAAAGAGACATGACTGACTGGGCATAATATTATCTCGCGATAGGTTGTCATTGCTTTCTGCGGTAGATTGGTTGCCAGCCAAGGCTATAGAACCCAATCTGTCCTGTTATTTAATTCATAACTGGAAGGAAGAGACGGATTAATACCTTTCCCAAGGTTATTTGAGCGTAAGTGAAAACAATGGATTCAACTGGAATTTGAACTCGGCTCCGCGACTTCTCGTTCCGAGCCGATATCCAATGCACCACAACGCACAGTTGAGTGATAGTTTGCCGGACTTCCTTGATGCTCCTCTCATGAACTGAATTCAAAGTTTATGGCAATATTCAGCAGATTAAACAAAGACACAGTTCCAAAGAGTTGCAAAAGATTCAGAATTCGTATGGAGAATGTAGTTGAATCAATTTTTTTATTGAATAGTTCCCACCCTTTTACAGTAAAACCGATGAAATGTAACCGCAATTTCTATTCCAACAGCTTCTTTTCTCGCACTTCCCGCCTGTGGAATTCCCTTCCGCATAATTACTTCCTCGACGGCTACAACCTCCAGGAGTTTAAATGCAAGGTCAATAGACACCTCCTAACACACTAACTCGCACCCATTCTCTCCAACAATCTCTCTATATACCTCCTATCACCCTCCTTCTGACATTTCCTATACCCAATCGCTCTACAGTGGCAGTGGACTGCCTTGCTTGGGGTGATAGGATTAAAAAATTCAATATATTTTTTGTGAAATTTTGGTCAATATATTTGAAAATGAGATGTCAGTATTATTTTCATTTTTAAGTAATTTAGACGACAATTTATCTATCGACTGAGATCAGGGAATGATAAAGTGTTCCTGACCAATCCATAATTATAAATAATTATATTGGAGATCTTACTACAAGTTTAACAATAAAACTCAGGTTGCATCTCTCTAACTGTAGCTCAATGAGGTCTCAATTAAACACGCAGTGTCCATCCACAATACACACGTTTATAATACAAACATAACTGCCCCATCTTCATGTAAAATAGGCAAAAATTAATGAAAACATCAATAAAAATACATCCAATACTCAATAATACCAAATCCAGAAAAATGGGAAATCCGTGTTTGGAAAATATACATCCTGTAATTATAAGTACAGGCATAAAACTGTTCATACGTTCAGTCAAAAGTGAGAGTAAAAGCATCCTTGATAATAGCTAAATGTATAACTGAAAACCCCAGAAAATGACAGAACATTCGGACAATTTCTCTTCAATTTATGTCAAGAAATGAAACAAAATTAATAGAACACAGAAAATATTAAGTAGAATATTCCCCGGAATCCAATGGCTGTAATTTTCAATGAAACACACACACACACACACACACACACATATATATATATATATATATATATATATAGTCACCCGCAGATAGATCGGTTTCATCAGTACCGATTACTTTTTTAAAGCAGGATTGAAACCCGACCGAATTGGCGTCAGTCGGAGATTCTAACTCTGGGCTATGGGTTTTCAGTAGCCCAGAGGTAGAATCTCCGACTGACGCCAATTCGGTAGCAGAAGGCAGACATTTTAGAGTGTATATTATCATTATCAACGCCCAGTAGCCAGAGTGCTCTAATTCATTACTGAATGAGCGATGCGTACATGCCAAAGTAGCTACTGTTTTTCAAAGTCTACCATTCTTCCAAGGTGCTCAATCAGGTTGTGAGACTATATATATATATATATATATATATATATATGAATGTGTATTTTGGCAGCAAAACCCCATGTATGCAAGTTTCATCTGCACAGTAAATATTCTGTATTCTTTTACTTAACAATATTAATACTAACTTCTTTCAAAATATGCATGACGGTGATTTGACTGATGCTCTAAATTTGCAGAGTACAATAATAATAATTTGAAAATATATTTAATATTTCTCAAGTGAATAATCATTTAACTAAAACTCCTGTGAATTTGCATATAATTTTAGATTTCTCACATTTTGTTTAACATGCATGTCGGTTTATTTTCATGTTTTTCATTGTCTAAACTCATACGTTTTCCTGAGCACGGTATTGTATCTTTGATTGAAAGTTGTCATTAAGATGCTGTATTCCTTCTTTGTGGTGCATTAGATATCGGCTCGAAACGAGAAATCGGGGAGCCGAGTTCGAATTCCAGCTGAATTCATTGCATTCACTTATGCACAAATACCCTTGGGAAAGGTATTAATCCTACTATTCCTTCCAGTTATGGGTTAAATAGCAGGGCAGATTGGGTTCTATAGCCTTGGTATGCAACCAGTCTACCGCAGAAAGCAATAGCAACCTACTGCGGGATAATATTCTGCCCAGTCAGTCATGTCTCTTTCGAGACATGATCGCCCAAGCGTGTACCACGTATGGCACTTAACTGACTGACTGATTCCTTCTGTGAAATACTTGTATATAAAGTCTTGAGAATTTTACGATAATACCATTGAAGGAATCTTGAATCTCCAGCAATTCAATGGTAGATACTGTAGTTAAATAATCGAGAATACTTTGCAATATATGCACTTTAAGTTTGTAGTATAAAGAAAATATGAAGTAACATTCACGTCCCGTGCCAACGGCTTATAAACTAAGCCATAGAAAAGATAAATGCAACCTAGTTAATCAACGAACGAGACAGATAGCTTGACATGGAGGTGGTTACGTACATCAAACATAAAGAAAATAGAGATTATACAATAATGCTGTGCTCTATTTTAAATTTGACTGAAACTTTGCTTCGCCATTTATGTAATATGCATGTTTCCCTCCGGTTGCAGTGTGGAAACCTGGAAGGTTGTTGTTCCTTCGAATTACGCCCGTTTGTAATAACTGCAACGCTCATAGCCTCAAGATAGTAAGTATTGTGATTAGTATATGTTATTCTCTTCTATGTATAAACTAGTAGTATAGCCCGGCGTTGCTCGGCTGTAAGGAAAGCGTTAAAATTAATCCATGGTCCTGGAGCACAGACTCTTGGACGTTGGTACAAAAGACTAAAAAGAATAGTTGTTTCCAGTTAAAGCGAAACCGTAGACTGAAAAAATGAATGGATGTAAGTCAAATTTTGATTTCCTGGGATCGATATCAAATAGGATTTTTTCGTCGTAAACTGAAATTTGAAGGCTAAATAAGTCCCCTGAGTAAATGGTATCATGGCTGAGACGAAGAACTACAATTATACCTACCTAGAGCCAAACTCGAAGCAAAAACTAAAATAAAAGGGCTGAAAAAACAAACATACAGGCAGATAAACAGACACATACAAGCATCTTGCCTTTTATATGTATATATTATAGATTTTCTGCACTATTGTAAGAACTGCAACGTTGAAACTTTTGAATGTCGTTTCTCATGTCTTTGTGTATGAATGTATCAAATTTGATTAAAATCAGACAACTTCTTTTATAACCCGATTTTTTTGATTACCGATTTTCGATATTTATCGTGGGTACCTCGACACAATACCGTGTTAAGATGACTCGAAGATGCTTATAGTACAACTGTGTAAATGTGTAAGAAAATAGGTTTAGCCGTTTCGGATTCTATAGGTAACGGACACACACACACACACATATACACACACGCGCACACACAGAGAAAGTTCAATTTATAAATAAGTTTAGATATTTACTAATATTACTAATACCTACTTATCGACCAATATACCTTTATCTCAACCATATCGTTTCAATTATTTTGCACATTTATAAATCTACCATCCGCCCGTGCATTGAATACTGTTGCCATATCTCGTCGGGTGCCCCTGCTATTCTCCTTGGGCTTCTCGACAAGGTACAGCGGAGGGTCTGTAATGTGATCGATACCGACTTAGCAGACCGCCTGCAGACTCTCTCTCACCGGCGCGACGTGGCTTCCCTGTGTCTCTTCTATAAATACTTTCACGGCTTCTGCTCCGGTGAACTTAGATCACTCGTAACCCCTAGGTTCGAATTTGCACGAGGTACTAGATTAGCAACTAGATCCCACCCTTTTAGAGTGAAACCGATAAAATGCAAACGCAACTTCTACTCCAACAGTTTCTTTTCTCGCACTTCCCGACTGTGGAATTCCCTTCCACAAGACTGCTTCCCCGACGGCTACAATCTCCAAGAGTTTAAATGTAAGGTTAATAGACACATCCTAACAAACTAACTCGCTTCCATTCTTTCAAACACTCTTCCCACCCACCCAACTATCTATCACCCCCTTCTGACATTTCCTATATCTAACCACTCTTTCTATTTACCTTCCCCCATGTAAACCCAAGCGCAATAGTGGCAGTGGAATGCTTTGCTTGGGGTGAAATGATTCAAAAAATGACTTGTTTTTAATTAAGAGCGATAGAAGAAACTGTTAGCAAAGACCTTACGGTTATATCTAGCCATTTCGACTGTAAAATGCTTAGACCTTTTTGGCAAATCTACTATTGCGGTTAAATTCATAAATCTAACTACCAAAGAGAAAAGACTATCAGAACAATTATCCTGAAAATGTGCATAGAAAAGGGACATGGAGACTACGTTACGGCAGTGGGAATGAAGTGAAGTCTAGATCGCAGGTAAGCACGAATAAATTTGCAGATCATTTTCATTTTATCAAGCATGGCTAAACAGGTAACACAATTGCCCGGCCAGATGTGTCAGCAATATTAGTTGCTTGTTTGGCTGATTTTGTTAAGCGACATATCAACACATCCATTTATCATTTAATGCCTAAATCTATGTACATTTTTTTACAGGTTCGCATTATTGTCTATATCTTCATTGTCACTTTTTGTAGCCATATAATTATCTTCCTTTAACTTAACTTTAAATTATTTGTTCCCCAATGCTGTAGCCTGCTATTGAACTCCAAGCTCTTTGGGCCAATCGCTGGAACTAACCAACATCTATATCCACTGAAACATTCTTCAGAACATCAGTGTAAGAATTTCTAGGCCGTGTGTCCTAGTACATGAAATAAGAATGATCTACCCCAGTGATCAAAATAAAGAGTTCGGTTCGAAATTCCTAGAACCAGATGAAAGCCAAAGAGTACAACGTCTGAAATGTAAGAAATGCAGTGAAGATGAAAACAATAGTCCGAAAAATCTAAATAATGTATATAGTAACTCATCTCAGAAATATAGACAATTATTAAATTTATTTTAATACAATTTTATGGCTTAAACTAAAGAGGAAAATATTGTCTTAATTTTGCGATAAAATATATTGTTGGCAATTTAGTATAAAAATATATCGTTGGTAATATTTTTTTACCATAAATATAATTTTTGTATTTTCATAATTTGGGAATTCCGTATTTGTCCATAGATAGAACCTTACAGGTGTTACCACTCTCCGTCAGGTTGAACCTGGGAACGAAAGCAATTTTCAGGCTAATCAAAACATACAGTCTCCTAATCAGATGCCTTGCTGCCGGGTGTAATTAATTTTAACTAGTCGTGGGTACAACACACAAGTCTAGTTAAATTCGTCGTCTCCATATTATCAAGGGTACCGTTCTAGCCATCATTTAACGGAGGTTCTCTACATGAAAATATTATTGCTTTCTATTGTATAATATCTGACAATGTGACTGTAGAATCCTGATATCAAGATATACGTCATAATTGTTAAAAAAAACTGTTGGCAAATACCGGTTATGAAATTATCCAAGAAATAAAACATAAAATATGCATCAAAATATCGAGAGAATTACTCTTTCACATTCATAAGACTATCATTCTTCCATGTAGCGAATATTTCATTCCGTTTTATTCTAGTCATTCTACTATGTATTTAGAAATTTGAGACAAAATAGGAAACAGAGTCCTCAACTGGCATCCCAACTTCAGTCATCTTTTTCATGCTGTGACGTAGATTACTTTTTTTATGAATATTTTCTTGGTAATAGTTTTGGTTGGATTTTCATTTGATGGCTCTATTTAAGAGAGCAGGACATGATTGGCAGATTACACAATTTCACTGTTTAAATTGATAGATGTAACTTATACAAATAGTTTCTTCTCCTAAACTTAGTTTTGAAACATTCTTTCCACTTCTTGATATCCTGCAAAATAGGACCTTAATAAAATCTAAATGGAATCACCATCTTCTGTCTCTTTGTATATTCTTCATTTATTGTTCGCTCTGTTTGTTCAGTCGCTGTAACCCCTTGAGTCTTATTAACTTTTATCGACTTGCTTGAAGTGAAATGATTAATATATAGATATATAAAAAAAATTCAGTTGTACTTTTAACAAATTACAAAAATGTTCTCTGGAATTTTCTTAGACCCTATCAGTCTACATTATATTTAATTAATCTTTTCTAACAGGGTGCAATATATATATATATATATATATATATATATATATATATATATATACAGAAAGACAGAGAGAAAATATATATATATATGTATGTATATATACAAAGAGAAAGAGAGAAATCAAAACTTGACAGAACGAGAGAAGAATCACAATTACTAATTCAGTGAAAAATAAAATACCGTCAACTGGATGATATAATAAGTTTACTTACCCACTGAACAGGTTAACGATTACGTTGGCTAGATTTGTTTTTGCTATTGTTGTCAATCATTAATTATTTAATATTGTCTTTGTGTATTTCAGGAATTGGGCAGACCTATCTTTTATGTGAATATCTGAAAATAATTGATAAACATTTTTAATTACTGAATATTTTAAAATATTTGTTCAAACCAAGCAACAAAAATAATTATCCAAAATTTTGATCAACTTTGGGATTCTATACAGTTTCAGTGCTCAAATATTGACAATTCATTTATTTTGCTTTTTTTAACGCTACCGAAAATCATGTGTATTTTCTATGATTGTCAGGTTTCTGAAAATATTTTATTTTTTTCGTTATTCTTTTCAACTACATAAAATATCTATTCACGGAATATGCATAAGCTTTTAAAGTTTTATTTTTATAATTACTATTACGTTTTAAATATACAAAATGTATAAGAACAAATTCAAGCTGATGGTTATCGATTTATCATTTATTTGTTTATAAAAACGTGATTTAATCTAGAATCATAATTTTCAGTTATATAATTTTTAATCGACTTTAAAATATGTATGGGCAATCGTTGCTTCTCATCTGGATAAATCTATAGTTTTACTACACCACGCATTAATATTTGTTGGAAGCGTAGTTTTTGCTTGTATCACGACGACCTCTTATTAAATGGAATGTGTGTATTTGGAGTTATCGTTCGTTATGTCCGTTTCCACGTTCCTGTTTTTTCCCTGAAAACTAAGATACGCTTAATTAACATCTATGAAGTTTATCTCTCTAGGAACAAAATATATTTTGGAATATATCCGCAAGAGAATAGGGCCACTGAACAGGAAAACTGCACATGTTCCTTTGGCATTCGTCCCCATGGAATGCTTCCAATATCACGGACTCTCACTAGTTATCGTCCGTGTAAAATATATTATATAGAGGGACGCAGATCCAACCCAACGGAGAGGAGAGCAACAATTATAATAAACCTGTGAAAAATATATTATAATTGATTTTTTTTTAAATGCACGCTTCACACTACTCTTTGTTTTTTGAAAAGAAGATTTTCATCCCGTTTCCTGTTTAGGATTGTTTCCGGTGACTTTTAATGTCTACTTCCACTCTCTACTCCTAACGTCTGTGCCTGAACCCTTTCATCCGCTAATTAACCTCTTCAATTATATACTTAGATATTTATATTTCCTGTTATCTTGCAGTTTCTTATGCTAACACAGTAACCTTTAACATGAGGAGTTCTTGGGCTGTATTTTGGGTGAACATTAGTAAAAAATATTAACAAATGTTAAAAAATACGTAAGAAACAAATCCTTGAATTCAGCATGATCTTTATTCATGATAAAATGTTAATAAACAAGATTTTAATTAATCCATATATGCTGTTGTTATGACCTGGATATACGTAATGGTTTAATTCTACCTTTGAATAAATGGAATTAAATTAATGAACAAATAATGGTACTTGAGTCGCATTCTCCGATGCATAAAAGTAAGGCAAATCATTTGTTCCATTTTTCGCGAAGTTAAGCATTGTCGTAGATTTCCAGTACGTAAATGGTGTCCTGTTTAGTGACACTGGATTGTGTATGAGAAAACATGACACAAATACAAAGGAGGATCTGTAACGTGGTTGATACTGACTTGGCAGACCGGCTGCAGCCGCTCTCACACCGGCGTGATGTAGCTTCCCTGTGCCTCTTCTACAAGTACTTTCATGGCTTCTGCTCCGATGAGCTTAGATCACCGGTGCCGCCTAAGCACGAATTTACACGAGATACTAGATTAGCAACTAGGTCCCACCCTTTTACAGTTAAACAAATAAGATGTAACCGTAAATTCTACTCCAAAGCTTCTTTTCTCGCGCTTCCCGCCTGTGGAACTCCCTTCCACAAGTCTGCTTTCCCGACAGTTACAATCTCCAGGTGTTTAAATGTAGGGTCAATAGACACCTCCTATCACACTAACTCCCAACTATTCTCACAACACTCTCATCTACCCAACCCTCATTCTCGGTATCCTCACCCGCCTATCACCCACCCTCTGTTATTTCCTATATTTAATCAGCCTTTCTCCACTCTACGTAGCACCCTGCACAGTAGTGGCAGTGACATGCCTTGCTAAGGGTGAAACGCTTATAAAAAAAACAAAAAAAAAACAATTGGACGTGGAATCACCAACTTTATCCTGAAAAAATATATTGTAAATACCACACCAGCAGCGCCTCGTGTTTTTGGGTACTGTGTTCTCAAATTACTCACTAAATTATACGGTATTAAATATGGGAGATAATATAGATATCTTTGTCGTTTTTGACGTGAATATTTAAGAGAAATTAATCGTCAGAAGTGAACCAAATTTGCTATAATTCACTCTACGCACTTGCCTTTGGTTCTCAACGCAACCATTAGGTTTTGAAAAATAGCTTGACTCATATCAAACTGTAAAATCGTGGAAAATGAAGAATATCCTCCCACTCGACGCTTTTCATTGAAATATTTTCCGGTTCGCATTCCTCCCCGATCTACTGAACAGTAGTAGAGATCTATCCCCCTGTTTCTCACTGAGGATTGGGATTCCAGTTCTTATCTAAAGTTTTATTAACTTTAACACCCATTCGCCCCTTGCTCCCTCTTAGTGGCTTCATTCGTGGGTTAAACTGATGATACAAAATTTAATATACACATCAGTATATGTATTATTTACTAATATGTTAGTACACACATCAATATATATATATATTAATCAGGTGTAAACGGAACAGTGCTCAATGCCCTATAACGGAGGAAAAATATATATTTATAGCTATACATATTATCCTACGTTTTACGAATGACTATTAGTTTTATGCATTTCAGGAATTAAGCACCCGACGATTACTAAAATGCATGAAACTCAGAGACGATCGTAAAACGTAGGATAATATATATATAGTCAGCCGTAGACATATCTGTTTCGCTTTATCACAGCTCATCAGTACGGCTTAGACTCCGTTCGCTTCCTAATCAAGGATTGAAACCCGACCGAATCGGCGTCAGTCGGCGATAATATTAATTATAGTTATAATACCAATATCGACGAAAATAATTCTGTCAAGATTAAACTACAACTAAGAACGTCTTGAAACCCACCCAGAGAGAAAAGAATGGGAAGAAAAAAAGAAACAAACGAAATACTTGAACAAAAAGTCAAGCATTCGTGAGAAAGAAAAAAAAACCCAAGACGAAAACCTTAACAATAAAGAGCTCAATACGAAAGCAGAGTACAAGAAGTACCCAACACGAAATTAGAGCAAACAAGAACGAAAATCTAAGGGTCAGCCAACAACCTACCACGGTTTCGCTTAATAGCTCGTCAGGGAAAGAGCCAATTTTCCCTATATGTATATAAGTATATATATAGAGAGAGAGACTGAAAGAAAGAGAGAGAGTGTTCCCAAAATGCATAAACACTTCACAAAAAAGCAACTCCTGTACTGATATTGTGAGAATATGTTTAAATCACGAGACTAATACAAGTTACCTTTTGACTCTACAACCATTATGCTCAAAATGGTTTTCTTCATTTTCCAGTCATTTATTAGTTCGGCGAACTATCGCTTAGGCAAGGTTGACTAAATTTTTTTCACTACGATTTATATATATGCATCTTTACTTTCGTGTGTAATAGCCGCCTATATAGTCGCTTTTCCCGCGATACACAAAATCATTTAGGACGTGTTGATGCGACAATCACGAGGATAAAGCCATCTGTCATGAAAATACAACAGTAAACATGTTTACTGCAATTTGATAAAACTACGAAAGACAAGTTTTTTTTTCTTTCATGAAGTGTGTTTATATATTTTTGTGGACTCTGTGTATAATCAGAGAGAGAATGAGAGAGAGATTCCGACAAACAGATATATTTTGGAATATTTCACCGATATTCCGTCAACATGAAAAACAGATTTTTTCACAAGAACAAAATCTATATCAGCGTTAGAGAAAGTGAAAAATATAAATAGACGAATTCAACATTTATTGCATAGTTACAGAAATTAGATCTTCACTAATTTCATTTTATATATGGTTTCCTCTCCCTCGTGATTTTTCGAGTGAAATAATGTGATATATTGAAATGGCCAAGCTGTGTAATAATCGTAGGATAGGTATGAATTCGGTTTTCTACTTTATGAAAAAAAAGGTGTTCCCCGTCAGAAGTTTGACCACGAATATTTTTAAAAATAATAGTTTGCATAATACAAGGCCCAAGAGACACTCAAGGCAAATGTTACTGAATGGGTTGACCTTACGTAAAGGCGGTAACAAGTGCTGTTTGTAAAGGTGTATAGGAAATATAGTGGTTAAACAAAAATTTGATGAAGTTATGATCCACTCATTGTAGAACCTTACTGAAGGAAGTTGTTTTATTAGTAGAAGAGGAGGAGGGGAGAAGTTTATTTTTTATAATCGTGTGGCCACAAACAATGCATTTTACTGCCACTGTTGTGCAGTGGTTTACATATGAGGAATGTTATGAGAAAGAGCAAGAGGTTTCAGAGGGTGTCGGGAGAAGAATATGAGAAGGAAGAGAATACTGATGAGAGTGGGGTGGATGGAGAAAAAAGCATGGGAGAGAAGATATAATTTAGTGAGACAGAAGATGAACATTGACTTTACATTTAAATTGTGGGAGATTATAGCTGTCGGGAAAGCAAGTATGTGGAAGGGAATTCCACAGGTGGGAATTGCGAGAAAAGAAGCTGATGGAGTAGAATTTGCATTTACAATTTATTGGTTTCACAGTAAAAGGGTGGGACCTAGTTGCTAATCTTGTAGCTCGTGGAAGTTCATATATAGGGGTACCAATGAGCTAAGTTCTTCAGAGCCGTGAAAGTATTTTTAGAAGAGACAAAGGGAAGCCACACTGCGTCGGTGAGAAAGCGACTGTATCCTAGCTGCCAATTCGGCATCGATCACATTACAGATTCTCCGTTGGATTTGGCCGAGGACACCGAGGTGGATAGCAAGAGCACCCACCAGATATCGCAGGAATATTCAATGCACCGGCGGATGGTGAGGTTAAGTGCCACTCAATGTAGGGTGTTAGTGAAGGCGGTTATTGTAAGCTGAGGAGGTACGAAGTGGATTTTATGAAGAAATGTAGGTATGATAACGGTTTATCCTAGACATGAAATGCTTAAGATTGTTGTGAACGCGAAGAAAGTTGTCTTTAAAATTTCATCAATACTGTCTTTGTTCTTAAGAATAAGCAGTTTGTATAGAACTTTTATCTCTTAATGGGATAAGAAGGGGATGTTGATGATTCTTCCTAGTTTACATGGCTTGACAATTTTGGACGCTGAGAGTTAGAAGTAATGAAGCCGAAGAATGTAGCTCATTGTAACATTTGTCATGTGGATAGCAACAAAGTATCAAGATTATAGAAAATGTCGTTAACTAATGCCATTTTAATACAAATAGAAATAGCAGGTAACGTCTCTATACGGACCCCAAAAGTAATCTAATCAAATACTTCTCGATCGCAAAAGATAAGCTGAAAACTATATATTAGTGTTAACTGGAACGTCCCTGTACTTCCGTTCTCAAATAATGATTTTCTAAGCGCAGCTTAAATGTTACAAACTCTTGTGAAGATTGAATTCACTACTCTTTTGCAATATATTCTAGCAAGCCAAGCTTGGTAACTATTCCACAACATCGAGGTGCAAAAAATTCTTTTCTTATATACTGATTTTCTAAGCTGTGGCACGAGCATAAAAGTATGAGGTACAAACTCACTACTCGGTTGTAATAGGTTCTAGCAAGGCAAGCTTACTAACCCTTTCAACACAGTGAGATGCCTAAAATTCTGTTCTCATGTAGCGATTATCTAAGAGGCATTAAAGTATGGGGAACCCAGTGAAGATCGAACTTACTACTCAGTTTTAATAGACTCTTGCGAAACAAGCTTGCTAACCATTAAACCACAATGATTTGCTAAACCTGTTCTCATAAACCATGAAACAAAGAACGCTGGATTCATATCGGATACATACTTCCATGAATATGGATTGGATTTGAACCGTTTTGTTTGTCTTATAGCGCAGATTATTAGAGATGAAAATCGTAGTGAATATAGGCTGTTTGTTGGACATTGTGATGTTCTAAATGAGACGCCCTATATATATGGAGGCTAAATATTCTCTGATTTCAGACATGTGATAATTGCCAACATTTCCCGTTAGAACTGTGGCTTCCCTAACATAGATGGTTTTCAAACTGTCTCACCATATAACATAATAGAATATTTGCATTTCATTTTTTTAAATTTTGCAATAAAAGGTGAAAGATTCACTCAAGAGGGTAAAGTAGAAGTGTTCAAGGGAAACATCCAAGCAGGATTAATTTCAACAAAACGGCAGTTCATGGAAAATGTTCTTTATTATAAGTTTCTTTTGGAACACGGACAAAATAAGTGTGATTCGATACTATTGAAGTTATATGATATATACACTTTTCTTTTACGATCCAGTCAGTTTTAGGTCCCCCAGAATGACATCCCCTAGAGTAGCCTGCTTGGTAACACTGAAGAGAGGTGGAGCCACTTCCCGTGGTTTCTTCTACAAGTCTGCAGTGAACATCTTTTGCAAGAAAGCGAGGAAAAACCCGCACTCTTTCAAAGAAGGCATTACCGAATCCGAGCCAACAGTCAAGGCGAAAACAGCAGCTCTCATCAACTATACAAGGAAGTATACCGAGAAAACACTCACTAAACCCAGGAAGCTAAAAAGACGCTCGACGAGTTGCTTGGCCCTGTAGTAATGACTACTGGCTCAACCTCTGTGAGAGTGTCTAGCTTTTTGCTGACTACAGCAACATTTATAGCACGTCAGTCATTCAGTTCAGTGCCAGACGTAATACACGCTTGGGCGATATTGTTTCAAAATAGACATGACTGATTGGGCAGAAGATTATCCCGCAGTAGTTTGCCGTTGCTTTCCGCAGTAGACTGCTTGCCAGCCAAGGCTATAGAATCCAATCTGTCCTGTTATTTAACCTATAACTAGAGAGAAGAGACGGATTAATACCTTTCCCAAGAGTATTTGTGCGTAAGTGAAGACAGGGAATTCAATTAGAATTCGAACTTGGCTCTCCGATTTCCCGTTGCGAGCCGATATCCAACTGCACCACAACGCACATTCTTATGGCATGTACGACGGCATAAACAAGGCCTTCGACCCAAGCGTAAGAAATATCATGCACCTGAAATCAACTGCCAGTGACATCATATCAGACCTCAGAAATCAGTTGGAAAGATTAGCTACACACTACAAGGGGCTCTACGCAAGAGGTGTACATGGTCACAGATGCAGCCATCAAGAGCACCATGAGCCTGCCTGTCAAACAAGAGATAGCGGTCTTAACATCCGTAGTTGAACTGAGCAAGACCATCGACTTATTAGCCTATGGCAAATCTCCAGGAAGAGATGGGAATAAAGACTACTTCACCACCAGCTACAGCTGTGCTGCAAAGAACGGACGGTGTCCTAAGATATATTCGATGCAAATATCATCACACTATGCAAGAACATCGGTGACCGCAGTGATTGAAACAATTACGGTAGAATATACATCCTCGGTGATGTTGGGGAGGTTTCCGTCTGGGATTTCCTCAACAGGCTGCTGTTGAAAGCAAAGCGCGTATACCCCAAAGCAGCGTAAGGGATTAGAGTTCAACCATCAACATAAGCTCCCCAAGAAAACTTTAGGAGAAATGTCATGAACAGAGGCGACCGCTGTATATTGCATTGATCGAACTGGCCAAGGCTTTTGACCTTCTCAGCAGGAAAAGATTTTACTCTGCTACAGAAGATTAGGTGTCTCCATAATCTTCTGAGAATAATCGCGTCTTTTTATGCAGACATGCAAGACACTGTACAGCATGACGGCTCTTTATATTTATATGTTTCGAAGAATATCTGCTGCCTCGATACACTATATATATATATATATTTATTTATTTATTTAAATACTTTACTCCAAGCGGAAAAAGCAGGAAGGTAAATTCAAAAACCCGATCTTAATTAATATTAAATATTAAATTTTAATATTAAAAAATGATACAGGAGGAGAGCTCCATGTAATAAAAGCTACAGGGCAAATATAAATTCATCAGTAAGTGCCGTCATAGGACGGATTTTAGATTTTAAGTTTTAAACTCTAATTTTCAGTTTTTTATATGTATTATATATATATATATATATATATATATATATATATATATGTGTGTGTGTGTGTGTGTGTGTGTGTGTATATATGTATATGTGTGTGTGTATGTATGTATATATATATATACATTTTTAGCAATTTAACCGCTCTACCTATATTTCCCTTTCCCTTCATAATATTTATAAATTTATTACTTACACACACATATATATATATGTGTGTGCGTATGTTGATATGTATGTATGTATGGATATGTATGTGTGTGTGTGTGCGTGTATAATTTGTACATGGGAATTTTTTAGCTCATCTATACCTACCGGTATCTTTAATTAGATTAAATTATATGACCTATTTTAAAATTTAAATTTTAAATTTTCATATCTTTTATTCCCTTTAAAAGATTTTTTCCCCTAAATATACCTTTTTTAAATAAAAGGTCTTTTTTCTAATACTTCAACGATTTTAGGAAGTTAGGTTTATTTGAATGTATCTAGCGTCTGTAATAAGAATTTTTTTCTTTCTTTTTCTTCTTTTTCCCCTCCCTTCCTTTATCTCTTTTACCTCCCACCTCCTTTCCGTTTTGTTTAACCTAATATCAATTCAACACGCCGTCCGTTCAGTTTACTTTACTGTCCTCATCCCCTTTTTGTGAACCCAGACGATACCATTTTTTCCCCTTTTTTTAATTTTTTACTTTTTTATTTTTTATTTTGTTACAATTCTATCTATGAGTTGAAAAGAGACAATAGACATAATTTACTTCAAATTATCTCCAGTTTTGGGATAGTATCTGTTGCTGAGGAGATGTGATATCCTCTTCGGGGTTTTCATGTCGAAATGTGCATTCAACATCTTTGAAAAAATTAATTTTATATATATATATATATATATATATACATATATATATATATATATATATATATATATATATATATATGCTTTGTTTAAACTTTGTTATTTGCCATTCGTGGTCGAGAGGTGTAAAACGCGCCAGATTTATTAGTGGCTTTCTCTATGTGGATAGGTGTCGCAGGTTCGAATTCTGCCGAATGGCACACATTTTTTAATGCAAATGTATCGTAAATAATCACGCCGATAAAAATAATTATATAATACTGTTTGATTATAAACAGAATACCTACTTAAATACGAATATCGATAGAAAGTAATGCTCAAACAAATCATTTCAAATTTTCGGTTGTTTACAACCAGTTTCGTTAATCTTATATATATATATATATATATATATATATATATGTGTGTGTGTGTGTGTGCGTGTGTGTGTGTGTGTGTGTGTGTGTGTGTGTGTGTGTGCTAGCAGTATATACCGGCGTTGCTCGGGTGTAATGAAAGCTTTAAAACTAACCCATGGTCCTGGAGCTCAGACTCTTTGGACGTTGGCACGAAAGACTAAAAAGCAATAGTTGTTTCCAGTTAGAGCGAAACCGTATACTGAAAGAAAAATGAATGGATCTAAGTCAAATTTTGATTTCCTGGTATCGATATCAAATAGGTTTTCCGTCGTAAACTGAATTTTGAAGGATAAATAAGTCCTCTGAGTAAATGGTATCATGGCTGAGACTAAGAACTACAATTATACCTACTTAGAGCCAAACCCGTAGCAAAAACTAAAATAAAAGGTCTGAGAAAAATACAGACATAAAGGTAGATAAACAGACACACACCCAGACAATTTGCTTTATATATATATATATATATATATATATATATATATATATATATATATATATAAAGCAAATTGTCTGGGTGTATATATATATATATATATATATATTATCGATTATCTGCACTATTGTAACAACGGCAACTTTGAAATTTCTGAATATTGTTTCTTATGTCTTTATCTATGAGTGTATCAAATTTGATTAAAATCGGACCACTCCTTTTATAACCTGATTTTTTCGATTATCGATTTTCGATATTTATCGGAGGTACCTCGACACAAAACCTAGCTAGGAACACTCGCAGACGCTTATAGTACAACTGTGTGAATATTCAAGAAAATCGGTTCAACCGTTTCGGAGTCTATAGTTAACGGACACACACACGCAGACACACACACATACACACACAATCAAATTTCCATTTATAAATAAGTTTAGATAAATGTGTTTGTGTGAACGAATCAATTATCACAGACCACTGTGTTCCGCAAAAGCTATGTTAAAATTTTTGTTATCGGAAAATTCTGGAAATTTGTTATTCACTCAAAATATTTTCGATTCCTCTTCAGAAAACATTAATCTAAAACGGAATAATTTAAATTGAAAAAGTGTCTTGTGCTTTTTTTATGGGAATTATACTCTATCTTGGATTGAGATAATTTTTTCGTGTGTATTCATTGTATTAACCAAAATTAAACATCTCTTCTGTTCTTACTATCAAATATTCCTTATCTCAAAACTGTTATAGAAATATTTTTTTAAATTTCATTTAATGTTATTGCATTTTTTAAAAAATTTATCTTCATATTTTTGCTTTAATTTGATTTTGTAATTCAAAAGGTATTTATGTTGATTTATTGAATTAAATTTGATTGTCTGTGTTAAAATTTCGAACAAAAGAAACGGCAGAAGTTGAAAGGTAATCGTAGTCAGATATTAGTATTCTGTCAGTTATGTCTGTACGTGACACGCGCTTGCATGATCATGTTTAGAAAGAAACATGACTGATTGTTAGAAAGTTTTTTTCTCGCATTATATTACCAATACTTTTTGCAGTAGACTGGTTACCAACGAAGGCTATAGAACCCAGTCGGGTCTACTATTTCTATATAGCTGAAGGGAGAATGGACGGAGTAAAAACTTGCTTAAGGATTTTTGCTTGTAAGTGAATGCAAGGAAATCAAATGGAATTCAATTCGAGACAATATCCACTGCGCCACAACGCACATACTTATATTAATGTCATTTATTGATAATCTTTGATATTACAAGTATAAGGATAATAATAATTACTGATAATAATAATTAATGATTTCATCATTAAAATGATTAAAATCTCACAAATGTGGCATGTATAGATATCTTGTAATTCTAGTAGTATTTGAGACCCTATGTTTGATTGAAAAAGATTCTGATAAACGTATTAAAAGGATTTCTGATAGCGCAAGACTTAAAGTAATATAAAATGTGTTTTCTTAAGCACAAAGGATTTTATCTATATAAATTTTGTGTGTTCTTTATTCTGTTTTAAAGAAAAACTTTTAGAGAAAATCCTCATTTGTAAACATAGGTCACTGTTTGAGAAACAAAATAAAAATACAACAGAAATCTATCGAAGAAATAATAATAATAATAAATAACGTATTTATTTATATATTTATTTTTATTTATTTATTGATTTAATTTACTTATTAAGTTTATCTTATTCTGATAACCCTATTTTCGACCAACGACTTTATTGAAAAAATAAATGAATATAAAGTGGGCGATGAAATTATTACGTTTTTTATTTTAAATCTCACAGCACTAATAAACTTAAACGTATGTCAACTTTTTTCCATTGAGTTTTTTCTTTCTTTAACAAAATACTCTAGTAGTGATGTTTTGTTTCGTTGAGCCTTTGCAACGCCAAAGTTTGTTTTTTTTGGGTTTTTTTTTTTTAACCAGCGTCTTTCTCTTTGAATTCCAATCGCGTCTATGTCAGCTGTCGCTAGGCAGCCCATTTAGGAGAAGGAAAACTCCGAACAACAACCCGCAACTCAAGGTGTTAATCGTGCCGAGGAGTGAATGGCTACTGCGTTATGAGGTCACAAACGATCCGCTACAGGCTTCGGGACCCTTTTGTAAAAGACCGTTACCCAACGTGCCGGGCAACTTTGGGTGGACTTTTGGACCCGTGCGTCACTCGTGGGAAAAACATGGGAAATACAAATAGAAATAAAAAGTCCAGTATGGCTCTTCCAGTGGACAAACAGGGAGCCCGTCCTTCAGGAGGGAACCTACCTGAGGTCGAAATATCTGCCATAGGAACAAACTCCTACACAAAGAATGAATCTTCAGGTCCCCACAACCAGGATAATTCTAATGATGGTCCTGAAAATTCTCCAGCTAGATCTACAACCGTATATTTAAAGAAAGAAAAAATAAAATGGTCTCGTGAGGAGTACAAAGTCGTTATGACTGCATTTCATGAAGCGTTACTCAAACCTCAAAAAAATATGACTCGCCAAACATATGACATTTGGCGTGAAAAAGTTGGTCAAGCAAATAGAAAGTATATTGACGAAAATAAATTAGCCAATGTACGAAGGTACATTATTCGTAATAACCGATTGACAGAGGCTGAAATTAATGAAATTAAAAGAATTGTAACCAGAAGAGACGAATCAATAAAATATGAAAAGTAACCGGAATCAGAATCAGAAATAAAAAGTAATAACATCAAACAAGCCACAGGTCATAATGTAGAAACCGTGATACACACAAATCACTGTGAAGATAATGCTGTAAGTTTAAAAGTGCTGGAAAGGTGTGATCTGAGTCAGTTAAAAGACGAAAATAAAACGAGTTCAGAACACATCGAACATAATTATTTGAGGGAAAATAAGAACAGTATACAAGAAGCCAAGGAAGAAATCAAGAACCATTTAAGTCAAATACAAAATATTGAAATGGAGGAACGAGAACAGCTCCCAAAATTACAACCAACAAAGCATAACCTCCGAACTATTAAACTCTACAACGCAGCACTCAAATTAATCTCGGATGAAGACACTCATACACATCTCAATGAAGCAATATATGCATCAGCAATAGCAGCAACAAAAAAATTGAACATCAAATTAAAAACAAGGCAGTCTCGCAGACATGAAGATCCACCTTGAAAAGACAAATAGAAAAAGAAATCGAACAACTTAGAAGTGAACTATCAGTACTGGATGAACTGAGTCGAGGAATAAATGTAAGAACTAGGAAAAGCAGAGTGGAAAGAAAATACAACATTAGAAATGAAAATGAAGTCCTATCAAATAAGGAAAAAAATAATGCAAAAATACAACTGAAAGCTCAAAGAATAAGACGCCATGAGAAAAGATCAAGATTTTACAGACAAAACAAGATTTTTCAAATCGATGCAAAGAGATTTTACAGGGAAATAAGTAAAAAAAAAATTGAAGTGACAGTCCCCCCCCAGAATGGAAGAAGTTATACAGTTCTGGGAAAAGCTATGGGCTTACCCTAAAGAACATAGCAAGGAAGTAGATTGGATTGCACAAGAGATAGGACGAATGAAAAATAAACCAGAACAGACATGGGCTGGAATTACAGAAGAGGATGTTGAATTTGCACTAAAAAAAGCACACAATTGGAAATTTCCAGGTATAGATAAAATTCCTAACTTTTGGCTATATTATTTAAATACAGCACATAGAATACTAGCCAAAGAACTTCAAGAAATGGTTGCCGATCCCACTAAAATTCCTGCATGGATGACCAATGAATTACATTTCTTTTACCCAAGAATGGTGACACAAACAACCCGAAAAACTACAGACCAATTACATGTCTTCCGATATCATAGAAACTATTAACATCTATTTTAACAAAACAAACATATTTATTCTTAGAAAGAAATGACATGATACCGCGTGAACAAAAAGGGTGCAAACGTGGCTGTTATGGATGTAAAGACCAATTGCTTATTAACAAAATAATTTTGGAAAATTGCTACAGTACAAAGAAAAATCTTGGTACTGCCTGGATAGATTATCGTAAGGCATTCGATAGTGTGCCACATTCCTGAATTTTAAAGACTTTAAATATATGCAAGATATCACCCGTCATCATCAATTTCATCAAACAGTGCATGTCTATATGGAAAACAACCCTTTACCTCAATCATATAGATGGAACCTATAAGTCTGGTAAAATAAACATCAAAAGAGGTATATTTCAAGGTGATTCTTTGTCTCCCTTACTATTCTGCATATCATTAATAGCACTAACCAGTCAACTTAACAAGACAGAATGTGGTTATAAAATAGGCCAAAAGAAAATAAGCCATCTATTTTACATGGATGCCTTAAAGTTATATGCTAAGAATGATAATGAGCTGGAAGGTCTTCTGCAAACTGTAAAATGCTTCAGCGAAGACATTGGAATGAAATTCAATTTGAATAAATGTGCTAAAGCTAGAGTTTTACGTGGATCAATACAAGAAACATTCTCAATTAGCTTAGACCCTGCTGTAACAATAAAAGAATTGAAACCAGAAGAAGCTTATAAATACCTAGGTGTAAATGAGAGTGAAAACATTCACAATAAAAAATGAAAGAAATAGTGCGTATAGAGTACTATAGAAGGCTACGAATGATATTAAAAACTGAATTGAATTCTCAGAACAGAGTTATGGCCATTAATAGCCTTGCAATCCTGGTTGTCCAATATAGCTTAAAAATCTTAAACTGGACTCTAAACGACATCAGGCGAATGGATTCTAAAACAAGAAAGCTTCTTTCTAAGCATAAGATGCATCATCCAAAGGCTGATGTAGACCGTATATACATACCCCGTAAAGAAGTTGGAAGAGATCTTATTTAGCTGGAAATGTCACACAAGACAACAATTATTGGCTTACTAACATGCATAGAAACAACAAATGATTGGATGATACAATTAGTAAGGCAACATGAAGAAAGAAAGAAAAAATATTCAATAATAAAAGAAGGCAGTAAATACAAACAAGATTTACAGTTAGTAGATTCTCTAGAAAAGCACAACAGAAGCCAAGAAACAACTATTGCGGCAAAAAATATGAAAATGAAAGCCAAAGATAAAGCTCTTGAACAGATGAAACAGCGCTGGCAAGACAAACCACTGCATGGCCAATATCCAAAACGTGCCAATAAATCCAGTGTTGACAAAGTTAATACTCATCGATGGTTACGTGCATCTGGATTAAAGTCCGAAACTGAAGGCTTTATTCTTGCAGCACAAGACCAAAGTCTTTTCACTAGAAACTTTCAGGCAAATATTATGCATAATAATGTGGATCCAAAATGCAGGTTTTGTGATAACCACCAAGAAACAATAGACCACCTAATCTCAGGCTGTTCTGTGCTTGCCCCAAATGAATATAAATATCGCCACGATAGAGTTGGGCAATATTTACATTGGACAATGTGCAAACATTATGGAAAATCTGTAAACAAACACTGATATAAACATCACCCAGCACCGGTTATAGAAATAGACGACCTCACCCTTCTATGGGTGTACACCATCTACACAAACAGAAAAATTGAAGCAAACAGGCCAGACATTATTGTTAAAAACCAGAAGGAGAAAACTTGTCTATTAATTGATATGGCTTGTCCAGCGGATTGTAACATAGCAATCAAGGAATTTGAAAAACTGTCAAAATATAAAGACCTGGAAATTGAAATAGAAAAAATGTGGAAATTGAAAACAAGAGTTGTGCCAGTGATAGTAGGTGCACTTGGAATGATAAAAAATGGAACAAAAATAAAACACATTGAAAGAATCCCTGGAAACCCCAGCTTAAGAGATATACAAAAAATTGTCTTACTAAGTACAGCCCACACACTAAAGAGAACTTTGTCTATGTAACGCTAGTGATGATGGGGAAGATAGAAAAAACATGAAATGGAGCCATAGCAACACGCCACGACCTGCTTTAGGTCTTCCCGCAGATTTGGTTGATAGTGCGACCATAGCAGAAATCGAAATATGATGAAGAACGACGTCATAATAATAATAATAATAATAATAATAATAATAATAACTGCACGATATCCACATGGTTTTCGTGTGAAATAAAAACATCATATTCAGAAATATATCAAATAAATGTAAATACAAATCAGAATACAATCAGCCATCATTTAAAAAATAAAGATGCGAGAGGGTAACAAATAATACGGCGGAGGGTGAGATAAAAACGAAAATAAATTAAATACAAAAAAATAACCTCTCAGAAGATAAAACTGAATAATCTGCCCGCGATGTAAATTGTATTCATTCAAAACATCTCCCCAGAATCTATATGACAAAATTCCATAAATATATTGCGCAACTATATAACGCTTCATTGAAAAAAAACTGTTAACTTGAGAGTGATGCCAAATGCCCAACAAGTTTATAAGCAGCTGTGAAGTGTCGTTACAAGACAAGGAAAAGATTAAACAACAGAAAAAAAACAAACATCGTGAAAGGCTAATTGAAGCGAGAAATCGAGTGTACCAGATGTAAGCTATCGATACCAGTTGAGATATCAATGAACCCAAAGCTCAAGCGATGACATAAAATTAAATTCCAGCAATCAAGGAAATATTTAAAAAGAAAATGCAGTGAAATGCACAGAAAACAAGACAATAAAAATGTCCTAAGTTGTGTCGACAAAATAAGATATTCGAGAGAGATCTTAAAAATATTTTCGAGAGAAATTCAAAAGATGTTATAAATGTCAAAAGCCGTCATCTATTGTGAAGTGAAACAATTTGGGGAGAATATTTGGAGCAGCCCAAAAAACATGACCTCAATTCAGAATAGATCCAAAGTAAAAAAATAACGAATGTTGGACAAAGCTGTTCAAGATTGGTTGAATATAACCAAGTATGATGTTAGGAATAGGTTAATTAATTTCCTTAAATATTAATCGCCAGGAAATGACCCGACACCAAATCATTACTTGTTTCATCTGCCGTCAGTTCATAAAAACCTTGCATAAAGTTTATCATTGCTAATGAATAATCACAAAGAAATCCTAGAATCGACCAATGAATACATATATTTTCTACCAAAGAAGGGTGAAAAAATGATCTGAAACGAAATAATAGGCCAATAATGTGGCATAAAAAAAGATAAATGATAATGAGGAGGAAACAAAAGGTGCAGTGCGATGTTCGCTCGCCGGTAGGCCAGCTGTTTTTATTTCTTTCTATCATCGCCTCAAGGAAATGGATTTCAGGTTTCCTTTTCTCGGCCCGTTACACAGGGTAGTTGTGAAACAGACACCAACGAAGCAGATTTTCTTTCCTCTTTGTCAGTCTGACTGTCAATTCACAACTTCGACACACACAGCCAACCAAAAACTTCGCACTCACAGCAGCGCTGATACCCGCTTTTTATGACATTCTAAGACGGCCAAAATTTGCATGTGTGCAAATATCGTCTCGTTTTGGACGAGATAGTGACGTATATATTGTGTCTTCAATTAGCGGCCATCTTTCATTTTTGTTATTATCTTACAGGCAAAACATATTCGCACTGGTTTTGAAATCCGAGTTCAGTCATGTTTTTCGTTACAAATAACATGTCACTACATAAAAATTAATCACGTCTATTATGACAAACTGTTCTTACACTTTTCTCGATAAAAACAATATTCTTCCCTTAAAACAGAGAGGATGTTGGAGAGATTCAAAGTGTTGCAAATTTCAAATATTGATAAAGGACATAATCTTAGAAGATTGTTGGAAAAGAGGTAGAAATATCAATTACAGAAATGATCAGTCAGCTAAGTGCCATACGTGATACACGCTTGGGCGATCATGTCTCATTCGAGATTATCCCGCAGCAGGTTGCCATTCCTTTCTGCGATAGACTGGTTGCCAGCCAACGCTATAGAACCCAATCTGTCCTGTTATTTAACCCATAAATGGAAGGAAGAGACGGGTTAATACCTTTCCCAAGGGTAGTTGCGCGTAAGTGAATGCAATGAATTCAACTGGAATTCGAACTCGGCTCCTCGATGTCTCGTTCCGAGCCGATATCCACTGCACAACAACGCACATAGATTACCGAAAAGATTTTCAGTGTGTCACACACTTCAATTGTTAAGGATTTGGAAATGTACAAATATCTCCTCGGTGAGAGTAAATTTCCTTATATACAATGTGAGCATGTGGAAACTCACATTGTATACAGAGTTGAATTTTAAAAACAATTTGGTTGTTTGATTGTTTTGTTTTTATGGCATATCAACCTCGGCGGGTCATTTATTGCCAACTAAATTTTTATTTATTTATTGCTGGTAATACCTTTTTCTTTCAACAATATATTGTTATTTTTATATAAGTTTTGTGTCTAGCAATACTTTTTTTCGAGTATCAAGATTCATTGGGATTTGCTTTTAAGGGCAAGTTCCCAAAGTCCTACCCTGTTATTTAATAACTGGAGGGAAGGGACGGATTAATAGCTTTCCCAAGGGTATCAGTGCTTAAGCGAATGCAGGGTATTCAACTGGAATTCCAACTCGGCTCACCGATTTCTCTTTCCGAGCCAATATCCACTGCACCACAACGCACATCCGTCACTATACGCTTACAGCACCTGGTATTCCCAAGCGGTCACTTATCAAAGTACTGACCAGGATCAACGTTCCTTAACTTCGGCGATCGAGCGAGAACCGGTGTGTTCAACGTGATATGGCCGTGAACCTAGAAAAAAGATCAACCAGATGCAAATGGCTGTACCCGTGATGCAATACACTTTCAGCATCTACAAGTTGGCCACAGTTAACATTATGCAAATGGATGCCAAAGTATATCATTTTCGCACTTCTCAACGCATGCTTCATTTAAAGGCTGATATTGATTGTCTGTATAAGCCCAGATCCGAAATAGTCACATGATTACTTCAACAAAAACTTTCTCACAGAACCTAACAATCGGGCCCGAACGATACCTAGAAACTACAGAAGACTGAATAATAATCTGTTTAAAAAAATATGAAAGAAGTAAGAAAATTTCTTATAAATAAGGAAACCAACAACTTCAAAATAGAATTTCAAGTGGGTGAATAAATGCAAATAAAACATAATACACCTACCGCAGCGATATAAAAACAACATAAAAATGAATGTAAATGCAAATGCAACGCATCAGATAAAAAAAAAAGAATGCAAGTTAAACCTCTTCCCTGTCAATATTCTGCCCGTACCAAAAAATCTGAAGCAGAAAAATCACTTTACGCAACACTGGGTACATAGTGCAGTGTTAACAGCTGAAACCAAATGTTTTATTATTGCTGAACATGATTGCATATGATTACTTACTAGAAATTATCAACAAAGAATTCTGAAAATTGTTTAGCCCAACATTCAAATTCTGTGATAAGTATGCAGTTGTCTCAGGCAGCACAGTACTAGCACCTACTTAATATAACACCTAGCATTATAGAATAGGTCAATAACTGCATTAGAAAAACAATCAACTTTTACGAAATAAAAACTTCAAAGATTTGATATGAAGACCAACTAGACCCGGTTACAGAGACAGGAACTGTAAGAATTTTTTGTATCTTTACTATACACAGAGAGAGAGAGAGAAAAATCAATCAAATCGTATAGATCAAATATCATGTTTAAAGAATGTGCTTTCTAATCACGTGGTAATCCCTGCAGAATATCATGCATCTTAAAAAATGCTGAAAAAATATAAATAATATTAATTGTAGATTTTCGCGGCCCATCGGTTAGGATCAAATTGTAGTATCTGTTCTCAGATACTCACTGCCTGTTCGACGGTCGGGTTTGGAAGCAATGACAAGCTACGACTAGCTTTTGACGAGCTAAGACAAGCAATGACCAGCTAATACTAGCTTTGTACCCAGTTACCGCATAAGCGAGGGCTGGGTAAGTCTTGACCATGGCCTGAACGTACGCGCTCGGGTTCCCCACGTTAAAACCCGACGTTGTATCACAACATACGCCAGTGAGGGAGTAGGGTAATTGATTGTAAAATGTTCCGACAGACTTATAGAAGAGATTCCTTGTAGCTCATAGCTTTAAAAAAGTAAACATAATTCTACTCAAGAATCCAGCTCACACATTATAAAGAGATTTGTCTATGAGAAATGTGTGTGATCTTGGGTTTTTCTTTGACAAAAATGATCAGGGAAAAATATCATGAAGATAATTCTGAATATAGGTCTCTGAAAGAAAAGAAATCTATATGCAACAGAAATTAAGAAATATAATAATAATAAGCATAATAGTAATAAAAATAATTCAAAATATCACAAATCTGTTATAACACCATCTTTATAGACAGACAGATTGAAGCAAATAGACATAACTTTCCCAGAGCGAAAAGAAATAATTTGCTTACTGATATGGCTTGCTCAACTGACTGTAACATGGAAGCAATGATTTTGAACAACTATCGAAACATACACATATAGGAATCGAATTAGAAAAATGTGGAAACTGAAAACAAGGATAGTCCCAGACATATTAAAGGAACACAAAAGGAAGGGGTTCCCGGTCCTTCTACCTCCTCTTTCGGTTGAGTGGTAGTTCAATTGGAAGCTCTTTGCTGTTAGTGACTGTGGTGGCAATGTCTCTCCATTCTGAGGGTACCGGGTTGGCAGTTTCCTGGTTGCTGCTTCCGACTGGTACTTAGGAGCTCGAACCCCTTCCGTAGCGTCTTGAGAGACTGCTCTAATCAGAAGTTGAATAATATCGGGGTTCCTGTAGTGCCATATCGCTCATGGACGGGCGTCCCTTCATGAAGCTGCATTGGGCAACCCCGAGGCCAAATTATGCTGCAGGCTGCGCCAGTCTCCATTCCTCACATGCTGCAAATAGTAACAAACTGATTCTACCCTAGTCCTCTCTCCTCAACCAAAACACCATGAAAAATCAAAAAACAAAATACCAAAATCAAACCAGCTACACGGAAAACGCCCAAACCTCTCTGTGTCTCTTTCACTAACAGACACGGTATCCGCACTAACTTTTATAGCGTAGAAGCATTCCTCCAAACTAACTCACCTGATATCTTAGCCCTATGTGAAAATAACCATGACCCGTCTATCCCCTCCTCTGAGTTCTATATTCCTGGATACCTTCCCCTCTTCAGGAAAGACTCCAACGTCCATATGCATGGGCTTGGTGTATATGTCAGTGAACACCTCCCCCTAACTAGAGTAACATCTCTCGAATCACTAGACCAGTCTTTCATGTGCTTCCGTCTCTCACTTCTAAGCTCTGTTAGCTATCTCTTCTTCCTCTACCGCTCCCCCTCCTCCTCTGACTGTTCGGTACTTGACAGCATCTCTGACAATATCGACAAGGCCATTTCTTTGCACACATCTGCCCATATTTTCCGTGTCTGGAAAACACTGTAACCGACCCTGCTGGTGTCCACACCAGTAATTTTTCAATCTCCTAATCCCTTACGCAAGTGGTGGACTTCCCTACGCGTTTCTCCAATAGCCCTAACGGGAAGGTACTCGCTACTAGACCTCTGCTTCACTTCCACCCCAAATTCTTGCTCCACCAGACAGCTCTGCCCTCTCGGAAATTCTGACCACGCCGTAGTTTCTGTCAACATCTCGTTCCACTCCACCCCTATCCAAGAAACCCTGACCAACAGAATATCCTACTGCTATCAAAGAGCAGACTGGGATTCGTTCCGTGACTTCCTCTGCGACGTCCCTTGGAACAATGTTTTAGTCTTCCCGTCGAAGACTGTGCATCAGAGGTCTCCTCCTGGGTTAAGGCAGGCATCGATGCATTCATCCCTGCCAGGAAATTTCAGCTTAAATCCCATTCGTCTCCCTGGTTCTCGCTCGCTTGCTAGGCCGCCATTGCCCACCGGAATCACTTCTTTTTGGAATTTATCGTAGCCACGTGTCGGACCAAAACAGGCGCCTTTTCGCCTCAGCTCGTAATAAGTGTAAAAAGATACTTAACAAAGCTAAGATGCTGTTTTTTGCTGCCAGGATGAAGCAGCACATAGCATCCTCCAAGTTCGGTACCAAAGACTACTGGCGCCTCTGCAAACGCGTGCTTAGCAAGTGTAAGTCATCAATACCCCCACTAATAAACGAGTTTTTGGTCCGCACCTCATCAGCGGACAAGGCTGAATGCTTTGCCCATAGATTCTCAACCAATTCCACTCTGGATTCGTCTGGAAATTCATACACCCGATTTCCCATCTAGAACTGAGGCCCAATTGAATGACGTCCACATAACTACCTCGCCGATCTCTAGCATAATCTCAAATTTGGACCCTAACAAAGCGGGTGGTGGGGATGGAATCCCAATCATAGTTTTGAAGAATTGTGTCCCTGAACTCTCCTCTATCCTTTCTAAGCTCTACAACCTCTGCCTATCTTCCTCCTGCCTTTCCTGCCTGTTGGAAGTCTTCTTTTTCTGTGGTTCCAATATTCAAGAACACTGCTGAACCATCGCAAATTACTGCCCCATCAGCCTTCTTCCGATCTTCGGCAAAGTGTTCGAAGCCATTATCAATGCCGAGGTCGTTCAGCATCTCACAGCCAACGGGCTCCTCTCGGACAAACAGTATGGCTTCCGCTTAACCAGGTCCACTGCTGATATGCTAACGACCATTCCCGAGTATATATACCAGGCTCTCGACAAGAATGGTGAAGCCCGAACCGTCGCCTTGGTATCTCTAAAGCATTCGACAGAGCATGGCATGCCGGCCTTCTACGGAAACAGCGAAGCTATGGCATAACTGGACTTTTGTTGGACTTAATCCGGTTATTCCTCTCTAACCACACACAGAAGGTGGTATTAAACGGACATGTCTCCCAGAACTACCCTACAAACGCGGGTGTACCCCGACGCTCTATCCTAGGTCCTATGCTCTTTCTAATCTATATCAATGATCTCCCCGATGCCATAAGATCACAAGTAAGCATGTACGCCGATGATACCACAGTTTACTCTCGCCTCGATCAAACATCTGGTGTAGGTGACAAGGCGAACCAAGGCTGCCGAGCTTGAGAAGGACCTCCAATCCGTGGTGGATTGGGGTAAGAAATGGCTCGTAAAATTCAATTCTTCCAAAACGAAGCTGCTGTCAATTAACCACCACAGACAACCGCACCTCCCTCCCATTAGCATGGAACAGGCTTGCCTTCCCAGAGAGTATATCACTACGTTTGTTTGGCCTGACACTCTCAGCGGACCTCAAGTGGAATGACTACGTCGAATCCATTACTAAATCTGCAGCTCTGAAATTCGGCTCTCTGTGCAGGGCCCGGAAAATCTTTCCGCCTGAATCTATCCTGCAATTATATAAATCCACCATCCGCCCGTGTATTGAGTACTGCTGCCACGTCTGGTCGGGTGCCCCTTCTATTCTCCTCGAGGTTTTTGTTAAAATACAGCGAAGAATCTGTAATGTGATTGATACCGACTTTGCTAACTGCCTGCAGTATCTCTCTCACCGGCGTGACGTGGCTTCCCTGTGTCTCTTCTATAAATACTTTCATGCCTTCTGCTCTGACGAACTTAAATCACTGGTGCCCCCTAGATGTGAATTTGCACGAGATACTAGATTGGCAACTAGGTCCCACCAATTTACAGTGAAACCGATGAAATGTAACCGCAATTTCTACTCCTACAGCTTCTTTCCTCGCACTTCCCGCCTGTGGAATTCCCTACCGCATGCTTGCTTCCCCAACGGCTACTCAAGGAGTTTAAATGCAAGGTCAATAGACACCTCCTAACACACTAACTCACACCCACTCTCTCCAACTCTCTCCCACTATGTACATCCTAAGCCGTCTATCACGCTCCTTCTGACATTTCCTATACCCAATCCCTCTATGTAAACCCCCTAAGCTATAGTGGCAGTGGAATGCCTTGCTTGGGGTGACACGATTAAAAAAAAACGCATTGAAAAATTTCCTTAAAACCCAGTTTAAGAGAAATACAAAAATATCCTGATAAATACAGTCCTCATGCTAAAAACTCTGTCCATGTAACGCTAGTGATTTTATGGGAGAGAGAAAAACAAATCATGAAATGTACCCAAAACAACAGATCGCTATCTGCCTTTGGTTTTTTTGCAGACTTTGTACGTAGTGTGATCGTTGCAGAAAACGAAATGTGATGAAAATTATCATAATTCAAAAAAAAAATTTCGATTCAAAATTTCTTGCATCTGAAGAAGCCGGAGCGTACAACGGCTGAACCGACGTAAACATAGTAATAAAGATGAGGACAACAGTTCAAGGAGTGTAAATAATGTAAATACTACTTTATCTCTGACGTACAGACAATAATAATCTTCCAACTTTTTTAAAAGATCGCGTTTAAAAAAAGATATGGAAAAGACATTCTTTGACAATGTTCAGCAATATATCGAAAGTGTATCTGTTTTCTTCAAGTTATGATCTTGAATTTTATAAACGCATCAAATATGAAAATTCTACAAAAATCATAAGTCTTTGTAAAACCCTCACTTTTCTAAAGAAAGCGGCTTCATAAATAATCTATGCCTCAAAACGAATAACACACAGCGAAACTGTACGAGAGTAAATTGATGATGCTTATATTGCTCATGGTTAAATTTTCCGTTAGTTGATTAGTTGCTAAGAGAAGATAATCAAACTGCTTAGTAGAAACCATACGAAAATTCCCACCATTCTGGTCATTCAGTCGAGCCGCGAAGTTCATAGTTTGAATAGATAACTATCCTCATGTCAAAAGGTCAGTGGCTTCTGATTATCTTTTACGAATGTGCACGTAAAAATATTCATCTCAATTATAGTTGGGTAAATTTTCGTTTTATGTCCCGAAGGCTTTTCCCCATTCACATTTATTCAAAATAGCATTTTTTCTGTGCAAATATATATGCTGAACTCAAATCAACAATTAGATATTGAAATTTCCGCCTATTTACTTCCTGTAATGAAAGTAATACGCGTAGAAAATATCGCGTATTACTTTCATTAAAGAAATAAATAGCCGGAAATTTCATTAAAGGAAGTAAATAGGCCGAAATTTGTTACCTACGCCGAAAGTCATTCAGCAGTTAATTACATGACTGCGTTAGAGTTACGGGAGACAAAATGAGCGAGATGTAGTTCGATTTTTTTCTGGTCGTTCAGATAACTAAAGGTAGGTTTCTTCGATAAATAATTGTTGATTTGAGTTCAGAATATACATTTGCAGAGCAATAATGCTATCTTGGATAAATTTGAAAGCGGGGAAAAGCCTTTGGGACCTAAATCAAAAATTTATCTATAGTTGTTGTAATAAAATTTTCTGTAATCTCCATTGATGACATTGTTTTGTCTGACACCATTCTGTGCCCGTTTAATCTATTATTTCCTTTTTCCGTTGTGCAACCTACATAAATCAAGTCACGTTTGGTACAGTGGGCGGCGTATATCAAATGTTAATTAGTGCAACTACTATCTCCTGAGAAAATCTTGATAATTCTTTTCGAATTTCATATAATATTGACTTGACTCATATTCTTATAGAAGGTATAGGGTGTTTTCCGATTTTATGACCATTATTTTTTTTTAAAGTATAACGATCCGACGAAGTTTTGCGTGAGAACATTTCTATTTGTAAAATTTTATCGGATATTTTTTATTCCGTTTCAAAGAAATTATACGTGGGTTGAAAAAAAAAATTCTTAAAACGTAGATATTTTTTGCGAAAAGTGTTCAGAGCTATCATCATGTTGTTCTTGAGAAATGCCAGTAAAAGTTTGGTGACAGTTGATGAATAATGGGATTCTGTCAGTATTTTGGATTGTACTTTCATCGTAATTTGTCGTTTGGAGTAAAATTATAGCATTATTTATTTTTAGTTATTTTAATGAACATTTCTTTCAGGCGCGATTTGTGATAGCTGGACTTAATGTAATGCCGAATGCTTCCAATAATATTTAACAATGTGCAAATGCGCTGTATGCAAAATAATTGGAATTTCAGGTTTTATTTTATCATTTGTCTATATTTTTGAGATGTGGTAGCATTAAAAGTACTTACATTATTCGGACTATTGTCCTCATCTCTGTTGCCATTTGTACGACGTTTCGGCCGTTTTACGTTCCGGCCTTCTTCAGGTGCTAGGAATTTCCAACCGAAACTTTTATTACAACACGGGGGGATAGAGAATTCAGATGTAGCTGACCACATATGGAGAGAGAAAGGGGATCACTGGCCCCTATGAGATGAAGTTGAAATAATAGATAGAGAACGCCAATGGAAACTATGTAAACTTAAGAAATCAGCACATATGCAAGGCTATAAAAATCTCTTAAGCCGTCCAAGAATAGAGATTAACACAATACGAGAACCAGTGATACGGAGTGCCAGAGGTCTGGTAAGAAACTACTAGAGAAAACATTAACATAAAAAATTGCAATATGGACTCTGGTAAAAAAGGGTAACTGAACATTATGTTTATAAGTTCCAAAAATACAGTTGTTCTTATTCTTAAGGATGCACGGCCTAGTGGATATAGACGTCGGTTAATTCCTAGTTCTTCAGCCGATATTGTGAGTTGGTTAGTTCCTAATTCTTGAGCCAATATTGTTAGTTCAATACCAGGCCACAGAAGTGGTGAACAAGTAACTTACAGCGTTAGAGGGAGATAACTCATGACTACCAGAAGAGGCACTATTACGCAAGGAATGAAGACCATCTACCCAAGTGATTGTAATAAAGGTTTCGGTTCGAAATTTCTGGTACCTGAAGGGGGACGGAGCGTACAACTGCGGAAACGCCGTACAAATGGCAACAAAGATGAGGACAATAGTTATAATGTCAATACTATTTTGCTTCATCGTGGGATAAGGATGGTCGGAACGAATGATGCAGGCTGGCATAATTCGCTCGGTCTTTACACGATTTCTTGATTTGTTTTTTAAATCAAAGCGAGAAAATGGAAGTAAATTTTATATGCAATCAATTTTTTTCATTTGTACAAAAGGATCATAAAATTGTAGTAATTTTAGAAAACTTTCCTATGTAATTTCTTTGATGAAGAAAATATCAATAAAACACTAGGCAATGTGCTGGTTAATGACCGAGTTGTGATTTGCTTAGATCATTAAGTTTTTCCTTAAAGTTTGTCATAAAAAAATATCACCAAGTTTATGCTACCATAGCATATCTTTTGGTTTGGTTGAAAAACTTGTTCCTAAATTTCATCATGTAGCTTTCAAAGACGAACCGTTTAAGTCTGCAGACAAAGGTTGATGGAAAAAGAAGATTTGTTTTCGCATTTCTCATAAGCTTTGCTGCTTGATTTAATTCCTTCATCATGATTAACTTTAGCATGAAGAAAAGAGACATTCATAGTGACTAAAAATCAGCCCTTAAAACCCTTTTTCCATTTTGAGAATGGATTGATTTTAGACATAAAATCAAATGTGTCCCGGATATAAGTTTTGCTATGGTCAGTAAAATAAAAGTATAGCCAAACAGAGATTTTTGCAGTACAACATTAATATCCACTACAAATCGGATATAGTGGTGGAAATTTATCAATTTTTGTATAATTTGGGAAGGCTGTAAAAAAACTGGTATTCTTTGTTCTGAACCGAGCTCTCTGAAAGGGCATTGCAAATGAAGAAAGACTTGTACCTGTGCTTCATTGATTACGCGAAGGCATTCGACAAAATACGACACAAAGAATTGATGGAGATGCTGGGCACTCTCGACATTTTCGGCAAAGACATAAGAATAATCAAGAATCTCTACTGGCAGCAAACGGCCTGCATACGGATAGGTAACGACCCCAGTAGATACACAAAGATAGAAAAAGGCGTAAGACAAGGATGTGTCTTTTCACCGGATTTGTTCAACCTATACAGGGAGAATATTTTGAGGACCCTAGATGACACGCCAGGATTTGCTATTGGAGGCCACAACCTGAACAACATAAGATATGCGGACGATACAGTGCTGATTGCGGACACGGAAAGGAAACTACAAGACCTCATACAGAAAGTAGCAGTGGAGAGTGACAAGAAGGGACTACAAATAAACTTTAAGAAAACTGAGTGCATGGTCACCAGCAAAAGATACAACCCAAAATGCCAAATACAGGTGGAGGATAACAGAATCAAACATGTACAAGTATTTAAGTACCTAGGAAGTGTTCTAACAGGAGATGGAAAGTGCGACACGGAGATCCGAAGGCGAATTGGCATGACAAAGGACGCGTTCCAGAAGATGAGCAAAATACTAACACACAGGAAAATCTCAATAGAAACGAAGAAAAGAGTGCTAGACTGCTACGTGATGTCAGTTCTTCAATACGGCTGTGAATGCTGGACAATATCATCGAAAATGAGGACAAAACTGGAAGCGGCCGAAATGTGGTTCTACAGAAGGATGCTACGGATATCGTGGACTGAGCATACAAGCAACAACGAGGTGTTAGAAAGAATGGTAACAAAAATGAAATTGATCCTGAGCATCAGGAAGAGACAACTGAAGTTCCTGGGACATGCAATGAGGAAGGAGAGCCTGGAGAACCTGATACTGACAGGACAGATAGAAGGAAGGAAAGACAGAGGAAGGCAGCGGACAACATATTTGCAGGGTCTGATCAGGTGGATGACGGAACGGGGGTTGCCAGGAGCAACAGGAGCAAACATACTAAGAGTCACAAGGGATAGGGAGACGTGGAGAGCCATGATCGCCTACGTCTTGAAGGGACAGGGCACATGGAAGAAGAAGAATATTGAAGGAAGTATTTTCTTTTATTTCATAAATTATTTTGTCAAGCTTTTTTACCATAATAGGATAATGCGTTTATTTTATTTCTTCATAAAAAATCATTTTCACAAGCGGAAAAATAATTTTCTTTATTCATATTAAAAATGGCGCCTTCCTTGTCTGGCATTTTGATGACGGCCATATCATCATTTGTGAGACAATGTAGAGCGATACGTTGCTAAGTGGTAGGATTGTTCCAGATTTTTTAGTGCTTAACTTTTGTGTTCTTTCTTATACCCAGCTGACCGGTTTTTCAAAATTCTAGAAACGTCTGTGAGCATCTCTATCGAATGTCTTCTGATAACGTACCCAGATATGGTATCCAGCGGATATCCCATAAACATACACATATCTCAAAGGTAGAATCGCCGACTGACGACAAATCGGTCTGGTTTCAATCCTGGGTAAAAGGCTATCGCATGTCGTACTGATGAACTGTGATACAGCGAAACAGATCTGTCTGCGGATGACTATATATATATATATATATATATATATATATATATATATATATATATATATATATTAGGCTTCTACCATGTGGTGTCTTTAGGTGATTTGCAAATCACCTGAAGACATCAGATCGTAGAAAATAATTGTCTGGCATTACAAAGTGTAACAAATTTCCTAGCGGCAAACCTTTAATCTGAAACTTTTTTTTTAATCGTTTCACCCCAAGCAAGGCATTCCACTGCCACTATTGCGTTTGGGGCTACATAGAGGAAGGTAAATAGAAAGAGTGGTTAGATATAGGAAATGTCAGAAGAGGGGTGATAGGTAGTTGGGAAGGATGGGAAGAGTGTTTGAAAGAATGGGAGCAAGGTATTGTGTTAGAAGGTGTCTACTGACCTTACAATTACACTCCTGAAGATTGTAGCCGTCGGGGAAGCAGTCATGTGGAAGGGAATTCCACAGTCGGGAAGTACGAGAAAAGAAAACCGTTGGAGTAGACGTTGCAGTTGCATTTTATCGGTTTCACTGTAAAAGGGTGGGATCTAGTTGCTAATCTAGTATCTCGTGCAAATTCGAACCTGGGGGGGGGGCACCAGTGATCTAAGTTCATCGGATCAGAAGCCATGGAAGTATTTATAGAAGAGACACAGGGAAGCCACGTCCCGCTGGTGAGAGAGAGACTGCAGGCGGTCTGCCAAGTCAGTATCGGTCACATTACAGACCCTCCGCAGTACCTTGTCGAGAAGCCCAAGGAGAATAGTAGGGGCATCCGACCAGATATGGCAACAGTATTCAATGCACAGGCAGATGGTAGATTTATAAATGTGCAGGATAGATTACAATAATCTCACAAAATCAATTGTGACAATGTGCTGCTCATTTGGGGATAATTTCTAATATATTTTTTTACCTCATTATTGTTATCTATTGCTTTAACACAGCTATAACATCAATAATTAAAATAAATCAATAATAGAAAGATATGGTATCAAATATAGGATATATTTATTAATTAGTTTTCTATAAATTCGATTTAGAACTATTTTTGGACACTGATAATGACTTAGAACACTTATTAGTTATAATAGAATGTTTATTGAAGATATCGTCAAGTAATTTTGTCTAGAAAAGTCACATCAATTGTATATTGAATTAAGCAAAGAATCAAAGCATTAAACAATGATAATATTGTAAATGATGGATAAGATATCGGGTAGACATGAAAAATTATTTAACAGAAAGGCATATTTAAATCAAATAATGTTCGTAAATAAAAATAACTTTAATGTAAATAAAATAAAAGTTATTTAAATCTTAACAATAAAAGTCTGTATATGATAAACTGAAATCAAAAAAAGATATAACGTTGATCTTCATTTCCGTAACATGATGATTATCACAAATAATCAGTCCGGTAGAAATAAATATATAATACTATTTGATTATAAACGGAATATCTACTTAAATACGAGTCTCGATCAAAAATTATGTTCAAACAAATCATTTAAAATTATCGGTTGTTTGTAACCAGTTTCGTTAATCTTCGTTTATTTCCGGAACTGGATGATTATCGTAAATAATCGGGCCGGTAGAAATAAATATATAATACTATTTGATTATAAACGGAATATCTACTTAAATACGAGTCTCGATCAAAAATTATGTTCAAACAAATCATTTAAAATTATCGGTTGTTTGTAACCAGTTTCGTTAATCTTCGTTTAATTCCGGAACTGGATGATTATCGTAAATAATCGGGCCGGTAGAAATAAATATATAATACTAATTGATTATAAACGGAATATCTACTTAAATACGAGTCTCGATCAAAAATTATGTTCAAACAAATCATTTAAAATTATCGGTTGTTTGTAACCAGTTTCGTTAATCTTTGTTTATTTCCGGAACTGGATGATTATCGTAAATAATCGGGCCGGTAGAAATAAATATATAATACTATTTGATTATAAACGGAATATATACTTAAATACGAGTCTCAATCAAAAATTATGTTCAAACAAATCATTTAAAATTATCGGTTGTTTGTAACCAGTTTCGTTAATCTTCGTTTATTTCCGGAACTGGATGATTATCGTAAATAATCGGGCCGGTAGAAATAAATATATAATACTATTTGATTATAAACGGAATATCTACTTAAATACGAGTCTCGATCAAAAATTATGTTCAAACAAATCATTTAAAATTATCGGTTGTTTGTAACCAGTTTCGTTAATCTTCGTTTATTTCCGGAACTGGATGATTATCGTAAATAATCGGGCCGGTAGAAATAAATATATAATACTATTTGATTATAAACGGAATATCTACTTAAATACGAGTCTCGATCAAAAATTATGTTCAAACAAATCATTTAAAATTATCGGTTGTTTGTAACCAGTTTCGTTAATCTTTGTTTATTTCCGGAACTGGATGATTATCGTAAATAATCGGGCCGGTAGAAATAAATATATAAAACTGTTTGATCATAAACAGAATATCTACTTAAATACGAGTATCGATCAAAAATAATGTTCAAATAAATAATTTCAAATGTAAAACATCGTTCGGTTTACTGAATACATTTTTTACTTTATAAACGAACGAACATTTTGGGCAATGCTATATATTTTAAATAAACTATGTAAAGGATATTAAAGATTATTTACGAACTTAGATGGAAAAAAAATGTAAAAAATCATAGAATAAACTAAAAAATATCTGTGCCTAACAACGAATAAACCTGATGACCAAATTAGACGTCGCTACGTTGGTTGGTACTCCTTATAACAACAATGCTAACAAAAATCTGACTCTTGAATAGACCAGAAATAAAGGGATCCATCTTGGTTGCTAGAGATAATTATCTGACAACAAGTTTTTGCTGGAACTTATTTTAATGATTGAAAAAAAAACTCATAAATATCTTATTTGGTCAATCCCTGAAAAACTTGGCTGGGTGGTCTACCATACCTACTAATTAACAAATATAGATATGATACTGTATGAAAATACCGGAATCTGAAGATAGACAAATATTATAAATGTTCTATGAACATAAACAAACAACAATCTTAGACGATAAAAACGCTACAGGGATATGACACTTCAAGAACATACCATATAATGACGAATGACGGGAGGTAATAATAGAATAGTATAAATATTAATACGAGTGTATATATAATGAAAGAAGGTCATATATAATAATGAAATATATATGTATAAATAAAAAGATACATCATAATAGAAGTGGATATTTATTGCCATATTCGCGACGTTTCGGCCGTTGTACGCTCCGACCCTCTTCACGTTATAGAAATTTGGAACTATACCATTTATTTCGATCACTGAGACATGCCATTTCTTGATGTCTTCGTTATCTTTCTTTAATCCAATACCTGAACTTTCCTTCACCACTGTTGTAGCCAGGAATTGAAGTCACATATCTTAGGGTCAAGTCACTGGGTCTAACCAAAGCTATAATTCACTGAGCATTGAGCATTGAGTACTGAAAGACACATTTTTACTAAACAATATATAAACAAAATTATTATAACAAGTAACTATAAAATATGCAAAAACATGTAATTTGAATACAAAAACTATTTAAATAAGTGCACAAAATATGATTGAAAAAGATTATCTTAAATAGTTAAAAGCATCCCAGTGAAGCCACCAATTATTAGAGACAGAAATGGCTGTGCTAATGATCACTACTAATGTCATACATTGCCGTTGGATCTGGACAAGCAACGAGGAAAACATTAATATAAAAATTTAACCTTATATTTTATTCTTTTTCGGTGACGCTTGCGTGAAGCAGAAGGGCAACCGAAGAGGGGTCATCGGAGTCGTTAGCCAGTCTCTGTCTTTTCAGCCAAAAGTTCCAGACTGTATATAATCTTAAAACGCCCAGGCATTTTCATTTTTCAGAATGTCGACTATCTACGGCCAGGTGTATCAGTCAATCACCTTCGGCGGTTCATTGATTTTCAAGCAGGTTTTCTATTGTTCTGAGTTTTGTTTTTGCACTTTGCTGACATCAACTACAGCCAGATATATCTGTCAGCCACACTTGTCCTTTGGTGAAGTTAATTACTGTCAATTACTTCTGTCGTTCACAGTGATATATAACACAAACATACTCAGAACGTCTGTTTTAATTAAATAAATCTCCTTTAACACAGGCCTACAATAAAAGGTTGATTTCGTATCGTAGATAATAATGAAGAATCTTTTCACTGATGAAAAAGAGACTGAAAACTATAAAGATGTATGCTGTGAAACTCTTTTTAAAATATATTTGCTGATTTAAATTATAATTAATATGACATCAAACAAATATTATCTATTTTAAGTTTATGATACCACAAAAATGCATTTTTTAACACATTGGTAGCTATTTATTTAAGCAACTGACATGTTTGAATTTTTGATGAGAGAGAGGTATTTATCGAATGTATTCTCTGGAGACTTTAACAGTAAAAATTATATTAAGATAATGTGATCGCTTTTATATAAAATTTATAAATACTCAGTAATCTTAGAAAGTTAATAAAATATTCTTCCTAATGTTTAATTGTAATTTAAATATTTTCTTATGAAAATTTTACTGAAGATATCTCTCTTACTTTCTGATAATTTTTGATCACTTCTATAAACAAAAATCGGCACATTTAGACACATACAAAAAAATAAAGTTTCAAATGTATTTGATGTTTCAGGATGTATACAAATTTTTTTCATTTATGATGAGTAAGTATAGTTTTTCTCTTAACTGTATCACCTAAAATTGTAAAATCAATACAGAATTTTAAAAGATTTATACTTAAAAAATATTCTAATTAAATTCAAAAATAAAACAAGTAGTGCTACATTTATGTAAAGCTAGCAGCATAGCCCGGCTTTGCTCGGGTGTAATGAAAGCTTTAAAACTAATCCATGGTCCTGACTCAGCCTAAAAAATATTTGTCTGAAATTTGGTAAGAATCGGATAGAAACTGTGGATTTGCATAAAGGACATACAGACAGATAAACAGACACACAGACAAACATCTTGCCTTTTATATATATATATTATCGATATTTTGCACAGTTGTAAGAACTGCAACGTTGAAACTTTTGAATATCGTTTCTTATGTCTTTGTCTATGAGTGTATCAAATTTGATCGAAATCGTACCACTCCTTCTATAACACGATTTTTTCGATTATCGATTATTATTCGATATTTATCGGGGGTACCTCGACACAAAACCTAGCTAAGAACACTCGCTGAAGTTTATAGTACAACTGTGTAAATATTCAAGAAAATCGGTACAGCCGTTTCGGAGTCTATAGGTAACGGACACACACACAGACACACGCACACAGAAACACACACACACACACAGAGACAAAGTTCCATCTATAAATATGTTTAGATATTTTGGTACAACTGAAAATAACGAGACAGGGAATATTGGCTCAATTTTCCCTGACGAGTTGTTAAGCGAAATCGTGGTAGATTATTGGTAGATTATTGGCTCGTCAGGGAATATTGGCTCAATTTTCCCTGACGAGTTGTTAAGCGAAATCGTGGTAGATTATTGGCTCACTTAGATTTTTGATTTTGTTTGCTCTACTTTCGCGTTGGGTGCTTTGTGCTCTCTGCTTTCGTATTGAGCTCTTTATTTCTTCAGGTTTTCGTCTTGGGATTTGTTTTCTTTCTCGCGAAAGCTTGACTTTTTGTTCAGGTATTTCGTTTGTTTCTTTTTTTCTTCCCTTTCTTTTCCCTGCGGGTTCGTTCCCAGTGGTGTTCAAGACGATTTCAGTTGTTGTTTAATTATTGATAATATTGACAGAATTCTGTTGTTATTGGTATTATAACTATAATTAATATATATATATATATATATATATATATATATATGAAAGCTTTAAAAGTACTCGAAAATCATAGATATCAATTTGTGTTTTGCTCGCAGTGAAGATGTGTAATATATATACATATATATATATATATATATATATATATATATTAGATGTGTAATATATTTATATATATATATATATATATATATATATGACACGTCTTAAAAACATTTGAGGTAACAAATTACCCCATAGTACTAACGCGGTAGTAACAATCTTCTTCTGTTTCTCCTTCTGTCTTGCCCGTAATCTGAACGAATTTTTCTGTTGTTATTGGTATTATAACTATAATTTATATATATATATATATATATATATATATATGAAAGCTTTAAAAGTACTCGAAAATCATAGATATCAATTTGTGTTTTGCTCGCAGTGAAGATGTGTAATATATATATATATATATATATATTAGATGTCTAATATATATATATATATATATATATATATATGTATATATACATATGACACATCTTAAAAACATTTGAGGTAACAAATTACCCCATAGTACTAACGCGGTAGTAACAATCTTCTTCTGTTTCTCCTTCTGTCTTGCCCGTAATCTGAACGAATTTTTCTGTTTGCTTGTAACTATTATATAATCTGCCTTTTCAGGGATTTGTTAACTTATCTAAAATCTCTCTCGGCAATGGAGTAAATAACAGTATAATAGGATTGAAAATATCTATTCAGAAATTGATAATGTTTATATAATATATTTATAAAAACATCATTTTTATGTTTTCCTAGTAGTTAAGGGAATCTGGATTTACTTACAATAATCGTGAACATAAAACGTCAGTTTATAGATATATTGAGCAAATATAGACAGTAGCATATAACATTTTCCATTCGGAATTATTTAACCTTTTTAATAAGCTGATCATAACAGAAGTAGAAACCTTATCAGGATTTATTCTAGGCGGGATTAACTAATCTAATAAGGTACACAGAATGAAAACTGCTGGAACTCCAAGAAAAGTTTGCACTGAAAAGCAAGAACAGGCAGAAGACATAGTCGTTAGCAAAATAAAATTGCATTTCATCCATTTAGCTGTCTATATCATAACAGAAGAGGGAAAAATATATCTTGAAAATCTGATGATGCATTAAATAGCGAACGTTTTTTCAATAATTAAGCAATGTATTTAGATATAGTAAAATATATTTCCAACAAAAAAAGAGAATTTATGTATTATTTTCATATCGATCAGTGAATGTTAAATAATTTACTGACGGATGAACATAGATATTGAAACGTCTCTGATGTAATTCTCGAAACGCGTATTGAGAATAATGTGAAACCACCAGGCGAATAACGCGGATACTTTAAGGAATATTAAAGCTAAAATGGCAATTATACAAAAAAAATGAGAGTTATAATATATCGGAGATCTATCGAGAAAAGAGGTGCAGAGACTTCGATAATATGAAGGTTTATTAAAGGAAAGAAAATCAGAAGGAAGTCGAATAGCTTTTCTTACATCCCTGTATAAATAGGTGGAAGAACCTGAACTAGGAAACATTGCTTAAATAAATGAAAGATATAAAACTGAAGAATCCTTGATCGCCAAGGAAACGTAACACAAAATAAGTATTTGTATAAGGGCATTGCATTTGTTTCTCCGGTGCATGCTGTATGTATTTAATTGTTTTGGCGGAATAAATATTGCATTTAATTCAAACCAGAAAAAAAAGCCAATATTGAAGAGAGAAGACGGGACCTCAAACAGTCATCTTGCATGCAATCATGAAACTATTCTATAACACACACTTCTATAAATAACAGTAGCAACTATGTAGTGGATGGGGAATCATCCTTATGTTAAAAGTTTCACGAAAATGTATCATTAGCACGAAACAGTTCCTTCACAAAACCAAGAGCTAAGTACATTTTATCAAAGAACATAATCATGAGGTAGAACTCGTGAAATTATAGAAGGTTGATAAAAGAACTATCAGGATTTCTGGTTAACAAGCGTCCGTGCAAATTTTTTCACTCCACTTAAGACGCGGTTATTAAATTTTTGACATCCCTGGGAATCAAACATCAAAGAATCATAAAAGGAAAGTTTTATTTTCTGTGGGACGTACTGTTGCCCACGCATAACAACTCTGGAGAAACCTCTGGTCGTGATATAATCACTAAAGACCTCATAATAAGAACTGAATTTTGGCAGACTTAGAACCAATATCTTATTACTTAGGTCATATCCTAAAAAAGAAAATGGCCGTCAATCTAGATCAATATGGTCAAATTTTCAGTGCTTCCAACGATGACTTTTACGGGAATAGAGCTTGAAGATCATGTTATAATATCTTTGCTAAACATTTGTTTCCTTTCTCACTTGTCTCATGTAGAAGGCAAGAAAGTTCCGGTTATTATATCTGACGGTAAAACAATACAAAGACGAGTCATTTTACCCAGAGAAGAAGGCCTGTAGATTTCTGGCCTTAACCGACCAAAATAAGCCCCTGTCGGAGACAGTTCTTTCCGTTTTACCTGTAATGGTGTAAAGACCTACTGTTTGGGTTCATTTCCCGGCCCCTATTTCCTGAAAAGTCCTTGCATGCCGCTTTTGCGTTTGTGGAAAGGTAAAATGGAAATGTCAGGTTTTTGGTAAGACCAAAAACGGACTCCAGGCAAATTTTGAAAGGGATAAAATATTACATCAATTGAAATAGGCTTTAAAAGCAATACATGATCATTCTACAACTAAAATTGTCTCTTCTCCGTCAGCATCATATTCCACAAAAGATGTCTTGTTTCCATGGGACGACAAAGATAAAATCTTGAAGACCAACTTTAACAAAATGACAATACTTAAGGAGGCCGCCATTCCCAAATCTCAACTAAAGAAAATCACTACTTCTCTTAACAGTCCTAAACATTCTTCTTTCCAAATTTCTACAAATACACTTAAAGTATCAGATAAAAAAAGAGAGAATTTCTCTATAGACTCTAACGAATCAGCAATGGTTAAAATGCAAACCTCTTCATTATACAGCGGGAAAGGAAGGAGCATCTCAGTCTATAATGATCAAATATCTAACATATTTTAATTGAAATGAGTGAATGGATTGGATTTGGGATCTCTCAGCCAAAAAATATCCCAAACAGTAAGAGAATACCGCTTGTGGAATGATCTAGTGTAAGAAGACAGCAAATGTGGTACATGATTGAAGAGGCAACCACGTTTTCGCAATGACAACACTTTAAGCGTCGAATTGGCAAGAAACCTGGAACAACTCTCAAAACAACAAATTATTTAAAATCAAACCCATCCTAAAGAAACAACTGTCAGAACCCAGTAAATCACGCAAAGAAGATGTGATTATATCCCGTATTCGAATAGGACATACACACATAACCCACTCTTATCTCCTAAAAAATGAAGAACCTCCTGAATGCATTGCATGTCAAGAACCCTATACAGTAAAACATGTTCTACTTGACTGCAGTGACTTTACATATATCCGGCAATCCCTCTATAGTGTTAACAACCTGAAAAATTTTTCGAAGAAATAAACTCTAATATTATTTTAACCTTCCTCAAAAGGATCAAACTATGCAACAAAATATAATCTAAGTAAAGATCCGAAGAGCAAAAATAGACCTGATCCTCACCAAGGGGAAAAATTTAAAAATTAATACAAATTGAACGCAATGGAAAACTTTAAAAAGCAAGACATCTTCCAAAATTTGGTAAAAATAATATAACCTTACCTAAAATCATTTTTTCTGACCTTAAATGATCCCATACGGATTGAGAGGTCGTTAAATCTCAAAACAAAACAAAAACTTTAAGCGTCTTACAATGTCGCCAACCTGAAAAGTTAAAGCAAATTTAATCAATGCCGCTCCTGGATTTAATTCACTCCATCCCTATGTAGATCTGTAAAATTACGTTCCCTTTTAACATTGGATCCGCAAGAACACTAGGCCCATAAACACTAAGGAAATGAAGAAACTTATTTTAGCACCAAGGAAAAACTTCTCGAATGTTCATCAAAACAGACTAAATATAGAACAATACCTTAGACATAATGTTTTCCCAGTCGAAAGCTCGAAAACCGGGTAGACAAACTACATTCATCCTGAGGCAGTGACGATCTTGAACAAAACTTAGGCACTTGTTTTTTATATTAAATAACCAGCACCATTATCAGTCCGATTAAAATTGATAATCTGAATTAAACATGGCCTTCTTGTCTGTTGATGGTACTATAATACGTGAGATGGACCAGGATCAATGCGATAGACTCTCGGTGTCGTCTCCCCGGGTCATGATCAATGCAGAAGAGTAACCATAATCGTTCTGATAATCGAAGTATGGTAGTCGAGTATGAATGATGAGACCTGAAGTCGTAAGTTTCGTAATAGGTACCCACTCGAGGTTGTGGAAAATTGGACAAATAGGGGAGGCTCAGCTACGCCAGTGCATTCTATCTTACTCGACACAGTCCATATTAAGAGATTCGATGTAAGGCTCTTTTAATAATATTAAAATATTTTATTATATAGTTTACTCGGAAGAGCTGGGTTTAGATAATCTTAGATATTTTTAAGATTAGGATTGCTGGCTGCTGGAAACTGAACACATTATTTGGTGGGAAAGAATTCAAGAACCAGTTGGGAATTGACGGAGGCTGTGGTGGAGAATATCTGGTGGGATGAATTACAATCGCAAATTCGTTTGCTGCTGATTAAGGCCGGCGACTGTGCTTAAATGAGTTGTTGGACAAATGAATGTTTTATATCATTAAAGTCCCGCGTTGATTTGGTTCAGTTAACTGATGCTTCTGACAAAATTTAAAATTTTTTGAATTTTCTTTATTACTGATATATTTTATTTAAGTTCTTGTAAATATTTCATCATCATGTAAATACAGATTTGGTTTTAGGTTTTTCATCGTTGTTTTATTACCTTCCACCCCAGATTTTATCATGGAGATTCTGAATTATTATGGTGGATCTTGTAAGAATGGTAAGTAAGAATGAGCTATTCTGGTGTAAGGAATAATGTGGTATGTGTGGACCTGTGATTGTGGCTCGCTAACTTTAATTATGATATAGAAAAATGCCTTACTTTCCTAATCCCCCTTTTGACCTTTGGCTACATTTTTGTATTTCTACAAAATAAATATAAAACCCTTGGAGTATTGCTTAGGGACGTCCCAACGAGTGCCGAAGAAAGATTTTGAAAGCCAGTTATAACAGTCAACTATAACTTTTTTTTTCATTTTCTCTAAAACTTCGTCATGGATGTTCAGTCCATAGTTTTCTCAGATTGATTCTCTAGAATTTTATTTCTGTTGTTTCACGAATGTGAGGAGATGATACAAAATTCACTTCCATAAAAAAATCGGCAATCATTCTGATGTGGATCGGTGATGGGACCACTAAATGATAACTGGAAACACGGTGGTATGGTTAACAACATGTATTAAGTCTAACATAGATACAAGCGAACGGAGTAAATATAAGCTTGGCTTAATAGTGACTGACAGAGAGATCGACTGTGCTGAGCTGAACTGAAGCCACGAGACTGATTAACTCTCAGTTAATATACTGGTAGGAAGAGTCCATAGTTAAGTGGGTAACTCCCCACAACACTTTCCTTTGTTTTTAACGAAATTTTCTGTTTCATAATACTTTGCTTAGTTTTTGGAAGACACCATTCGTTATCCTAATGTGGCTTCGAATTTTATTGTCGAATTTTCTGTCCTCTGTTAAATCACTTTTGATATATTTAAATTTTGGTCAGTCAGTCAGTTAAGTGCTATACGTGATACACGCTTGGGCGATCATGTCTCGAAAGCGACATAACTGACTGGGCAGAAGATTATCCCGCAGTAGTTTGCCATTGCTTTCTGCGGTAGACTGGTTACCGACCAAGGCTATAGAACCCAATCTGTCCTGTTGATAACTGGAAGGAATAGAGGGATTAATTCCTTTCCCAAGGGTATTTGCGCGAAAGTGAATGCAATGAATTCGGTTGGAATTCGAACTCGGCGCCCCAAATTATCGTTCCGAGCCGATATCCAATGCACCACAACGCACATTCAATTTTGGTACTTACAGGTATTTGGCAGCTCTAATTTTTAATTAGCATGTTGAATTGTTTTTTCTTGTAACAATATGTTTTGCTTTCAGGCAATTGATGTCCATTCCTTTCTTCTTTCTTTCTACCTCGTGTGTTAGTCATCGTAGTTTCTTTTCTGTCTCTGATAAAAATCTGAATAGTTTATGTTATTAAGATTATGGCTGAGAACAATAATTTCCAGTAGGAAATTTTTTATTGTCACTATTACTACACTGTGAAGTTTGAATAATTCTGGTGAGAAAATATTTTGAATAATTCTCTTGCAGATTTCTTCGAGTGTATGTTCCGGATAATGATAATTTTCTTCCTAAATACATCAAGCTTGTCATCATATCATTGTAACGTACTTTATTTAACGAATCTATTTCCTCATCTGCAATTCTTAGGTATACATCTATTTTTTTCTGATATCCTTTTGAGTATAAATATTATGTGCCATGTCTCAGAGTCTCAAACACAAACCCTATCACCGGTCTAATTATGCGCACTCCCTTCACCAAAATTCAGAAAATATTTTTTGTTATATGGCTCATTCAGTCAGTTAAGTGCCGTGCGTGATAAATGCCTGGCTGATCATGTATGACTGACTAGACAGAAAATTTTTCCGCAGTAGGTTGCCATTACTTTCTACGGACATCCAAGGCATAGAAACCAATCCCGCTATTTAAGCCATAGTTGGAGAGAGAATCGACGGGTTCATATCTTTCCCTAAGTGTATTTGCGTGAAAGTGAATGCAACGAATTTAACTAGATATCTCGTTTCGAGCCGACATTCCGGGAACTACAACAAACATCTACATGTGGCTCATTAAAAAGACCGAATTCAAAAGAAACAAATATACTTCTTCTATGTGGCCTGTCCCTTCAGGACGTAGGCGATCATGGCTCTCCAAGTCTCCCTATCCCTTATGGCTCTTAGTATGTTTGCTCCTGTTGCTCCTGGCAACCCCCGTTCCGTCATCCACCTGATCAGGTCCTGCAAATATGTTATCCGCTGCCTTCCTCTGTCCCTCCTTCCTTCTATCTGACCAGTCAGTATCAGGTTCTCCAGGCTCTCCTTCCTCATTGCATGTCCCAGGAACTTCAGTTGTCTCTTCCTGATGCTCAGCATCAATTTCATTTTTGTTGCCATTCTTTCTAACACCTTGACGTTGTTTGTATGCTCAGTCCACGATATCCGTAGCATCCTTCTGTAGAACCACATTTCGGCCGCTTCCAGTTTTGTCCTCATTTTCGATTATATTTTCCAGCATTCACTGCCGTATTGAAGAACTGACATCACGTAGCCGTTTAGCACTCTTTTCTTCGTTTCTATTGAGATTTTCCTGTGTGTTAGTATTTTGCTCATCTTCTGGAACGCGTCCTTTGCCATGCCAATTCGCCTTCAGATCTCCGTGTCGCACTTTCCATAGTCGATAAAAAACAGACATAAATAAATTAAAATAAGACGTTTGTGATATAAGTGGTTTTTGAGTGAAGTTATAAACAAGCAAAAATAGTTTGTCAATATATTACCTAGCTATTTTTCTGAACAAATGAAAAAACTCTCCGAGTTGCACAATTGCTAGCATATGATAAAGATAGATTCTTGGTTCGTTCAACAAAATATATCTATTTTGTTGCCTGTGCATTGCAAGTATTTTTCTATATCAATTCGAAAAATATTAATTTTTTCCTCTAAGAGCCTTCATTAGTCAGATATTTTTGTTTTGTATTTGTGTTTTATTATTTCGTTAAGAAATTCTCACTGAGGTGTTAAAACTATTGTCAAGATACATCTCTCGCACATTTCCGACGGCGCCAACTAGAAAAACCATCACTTTTTTCTTCACAGAAAATTAACACTATTGTATTCATCTGTTCATTCTATAGCGCCCTACGTCAGAGCTTAATGTTCCCTGCCAAGAATACAAGTGAAATTAACAGAAACAGCGCCATGCAAAAGGGGCAGAGATAAGATATTAAATTTGCTAACCCGCTGTGCATGTTATTAATTACAAATGTAACTTTTCAATGTCGCCATCTTGCTTGTCTTCATGTACTGTGCTAAAAGCAAAGCGTTTAACTATTTTCAGATTTTTTCTCAAACAATCACGCGATGTCAAAAAATAAATGACTAACCACTCGGATCTGAGAATGCCCGTCTGCTAGACCGGATAGATAATCCCTGTTGCAGAGGCTTGCTCGGCTATATTAGAGACTTAACCTGTGGTTTATACTCCAGCTATAATAAGCGGACCTTACTTATAATTTCTTGGAAAGAGTGCTTTATCTATAGTTATCAATTCTGAACCAAATCCAGCACGCTCAGACCCTCGGTCATGAAGACTTTTGATTCCATGCTAGCAAAACTATCGCAAGTTCCAAAACAGTTCCTACTACCCAATTAGAATCTCTTCAATATTCCCATTCTTCTCTTGCCATTATCTGATACTCCCTGTAAGCGTTTTCTCTTCGGTTACTCTTTGTCTTCGCTCTCCTACTACGTAAACCTGCACTCACGTCTCATGTAGCTAACTGCGCATAAGCAGCAGTACTGCCTTGCTTCGTGAGAAATGATTAAAAAAATATTTTTGTCTAGCAGTAGCACTATTTACAGGAAACCTGCTCTGAATCATAAAATAAAGCAGGCAATAAAACTATGACATTATTTTGTTAGGGACGTTTTAATTGCTACTATTGATCAGATATATTTAAAACAATATAATCTATAGTAAATTTAATCTTTTAACTTTCAACTGAAGCAGAAATAAGACCTTAAATGAAGCTTTTTCATTTTTAAAAAATTCTTTAAAACTTTATGTATCGTGAATTAGTTTTAATGCCATGTCGATTCAAGAATGATTTCCATGTCTTTTCCCAGATTCTATTTTTTTTTTTACTATTTGTGAATTATCACGGCTATGTTTGAAGGAAATGTTTTCTGTTGCCTTCATAAGGGATTTGAATTGTTTTCCTTTTTTCTTCGAATAGCGACTACCTGAGTCTAGAGAACCAAGTTCAACTTGCTCTCTCTTCCAAAGCGACATAAAGAAGAGATGGATTCATATCCTAAGGAAAGACTAGGCCGGAATATGAAACTTTCAATGTATACAACAGCACATCCGACAAAGCAATAAAGAGCCCCACAAAAATATACATTGATAAAGGTATTGCTTAATAGGTTATGTGGCATACCTGATACACGTTTGGGTGATCATTTCTCGAAAGAAACATGACTGACTTGGCAGGAGATTTTGCTGTAGAAGTTTGCTGTTATTTTCTGTAGTAAACTGGTTACCAACTGAGGCTATAGAAACCAATTTGTCACGTCATTTAACCCATAACTCGGCTCCCCGATTTGTCGTTGCGAGTGTATATCCACTGTATAACAACGTACTGACATGTTTTAAATGGTGTCGATTTTGTGGCGTCAGCCTGTGTTTTGTATGAGGTAATGAAATATAACGAATGCAGCAAGAAATAACAAGCACATGTGATGGCAGAATAAGGTAATTATTGTGGGTTCTCCTCTTTTCTTATAATAATGTATTCGACTGGAGTATACATATACTCCTACCATAGTGAGAACCATAGACTATAGTGGGAGTACCGTAGCTGATCCGTAAGTTACCGAAAGATACCGATGTTTAAGAGAGAATACCGCATCAGCAGTTATAGTAGCTTTGAGCTCCCTTCATTCAGAATATTGTTACACGGACATAGTAATTCCAGCACAGGTTCACTTCAAGCATTGTATATATATATATTTTTCTTACTACTGCTAAGAAGGTTGGGTCACTATGTCGATCCAGTATGTTGTTTCCACCTGAATCCATCCTGCATATATACAAGTCAACCATCCGTCCGTGCATGGAGTACTGCTGCCATTTATGGTCAGGTGCCCCTGCCGTTCTCCTCAGTGTTCTTGACAAGCTCCAAAGGAGAGTCTGTAATGTGATAGGTACTGATCTGGCGACTCGACTGCAGCCACTTACCCATCGTCTAAATGTGGCCTCCCTCTGTCTCTTCTATAAATATTTTCATGGCTTCTGCTCGGATGAGCTTAAGTCACTGATGCCTCCTCAACAGGTGTTTACCCGTGCAACCAGACTAGCAACTGGGTCCCACCCATTCACAGTCAGGTTAGCCAAATGCAGACGACAATTCTACTCCGGCAGCTTCCTCTCTCGCACTTCCCGCTTGTGGAACTCACTCTCTTATTCTTGCTTTCCTGACGGCTACAACTTCCAGAAATTTAAATGCAAAGTTAATACTCATCTACTAACCACTGGCCTCTAGCTCTCTTCCCTCCCCTGTATAACCTTCCCTTTCTCTCCACCTATGTATCTGTCATTGCACCTTCTTTCTCAGCTTTCTATTGTTCCTTTCTAACTAGCTTGTACTCCTCACTCTTTTCTAATTAATCTTTTTAAATTTATGTAACCCCCTGCACATCAGTGGCGTTTCCGCCTTGCTCGGGGTGAAATGATTAAAAAAAAATAAAATAAAATAATCGTATTCCTCGATTACTAACCTGCGTTACAGTTTGTAACTTTACGTTTAATAAAATCTATTTCTCTACCTCAATTATCTGGTTTGTTGTTCATTATTTTGTGCGATTCCTAACCCGGAATCCACAACAGTAATATAAATGAAGTGGAATATAGTTTCCGATTGACTTCGATTCTATCCGTTTGTAAATTCAAAATGGCCAGCCAGAAGATCGGACGCAATATTATCGACAACCTGCAACATCTGCGTGTAATTTGAAGTCATTGATTATTTGGCAGACACGGGTAAATGTTTTCTCAGTAGCAAAGACAAATAAGCGCTCTTCAGATTTTCGCTTAGTGATAATTGACTATTATAATTGTCGAATTGGACATGGAAACCTCAATAACGATTTCAAAATCCGCAAGTGTCTGATTACAACGATCATTTGACGAAGAAAACTAATTCTTGTATACCGATCATCTTCGAATGTGAACGCAAAGCTCGATAGATTTGTCCGATTTAATGAGAAGTTTAGAAGAATTAACAACACAGCTGGTGGGAAACTATGCAAAGACGTAATTAGTCAATCACTGTCTAGAACAAATTAATTTTTCAATCATTTGTTAACGCGTCTGCTAAAGCACAGACCACTAAATTCAAGTAAAGTACTGAATTTACTAGCGATATTGCTAAGTGAAAATTTTATGATAATGACATTATCACCCGGAATTCTAACTTTGACAGTGTTATTGCTTTCTGTCGACCGCAGTCCTCAAAAGCTGAAATTAAGTTTATGTTGCGATCTTTTGTCCTCTTGAATCCAAGGTTTTTAATATTCTCAATGTCGTCGGCGTTTTTTTCTTTCACTTTCAGTTTCCTTGCGTTTCTGTAGCATTATTGACTTGCTTTGGGGAACAGTTTATTTTTCTCATTCATACTCTACATGATGACCCATTCTAGAAGATGTTTAATATATTTATGTAGCCCACAGATATATCATTTCGTTAAAGTTAGTTGGCTTCAAATGGATATAAACAATGACAATCAAAAATGTTTTTGGCGTCAGAAACAAAGACAAACAAAAGCGTATTTGAGTCATGGCAGGTGTTTTCAAGTCAGAAAATATAATCAATGGCAGACGGAATCTGATGACGTTAAAAGTATTGGTTCCAAAGGCAATAATCGACGAAAATGAATAATAGATATGCCGAGCCATAGACAACGCAATTAAGCGGAATTTGAAAAAATTCAGGTTATATAAGATCGGGTTTTTTCGATGAAAGATAAAACACGGAGATGACGCAGAAAGAGTGCAAGGAAGACAACTCCTTCTAGTCAACTCACTCGTATGTGCGTGATTCCCTTTGCCTACTATTCTACAAACAACCGTCACCGAAGAAGAATAAAAATATAAAGCAATAATTTTTATGTGGGTGTTCTGTGTTCATCGTTTGTCGGCCAGGGCGATTGTTGTTTCAAGCACAAGCAGAAGCAGTGTATAACAGGTACCGTCACGTTTTCGCGGGAAAACAGCATGCTGTAATGAAAAAGGCCACTAACTTAAAAAACAATGTTTTATCGTCAAAATGCTGATAGAAGATAAAAGATAAAAGACTAAAATACTTCTTTTTGAAATCTTTGTATCTTTTGTAACACGTTCGAAATTTTGGTTAAAATCTTGTTTTGTTTACGTCATTGCCGTGGCTAACTTTTACATTGAATTTTTTGCGCTTGTTTTCTGTTGAAAACACATTGATTTGAAAATTCTTGTAAAAATCAAATAATTGTTCGATTTTAATGGAATTTTAAGGACTTATTCACAAATAAATGTAACTATTTTTAAAATCTTTTTTAGAAGATTTTGGCATATTTTTTTTCAGATATGTTACCCACCACTTACTTAATTTCATGAAATTTCGCACAGAACCTTCCTATTCTCTGATAATTTTTGGAGATTGTAAGTCACCTACTTCTTTTTCAAACTAGTGTTTTCTAAATAAAAATCAGCTCTGAATTGAAAATAATGAATCCAATAAAATTAGGACATTACTTAATTAGAAAATATTTTAATTGTTTTTGTAGATAAGTAATATTAGGGACATTATTGTCTGAAAACATACCATTTTTCTGATGAATAATGAATTTGAGAAGAACTTTTTCATTTTTTTCACATTTTATTATAATAATATATAATAGTTTAAAATCGTGTAAAATTCTCTATCGGACTATTCCATAGACGTGATATAATAATTAAGTGGAAACGAAATTTATGCGTTTAAAATTGTGAAGATTATTAAACATAGTTGTGATATCTACTTTTAAAATAATCTTATCTATTTTTTAAATTATTTTTATTTACTTCATACGATTCTTATTTTCATGTATGGTAGACTGAAATCGCCATTATTATGAAAAGTTTACGTAATATAAGTGTTTTATCTCCTCTTTTAGATTTATGAAAATTGTTATATATACTAACTCATCGCTTCGTCATTCAATAGTCCATCAAACATTCGATCAGATGAACACGACCAATCGTTAATAGTTGGTAGTATATTACTTTATGATATTAGTAAGTAATATTTCTTTCAAATCAGATAAATTTAACTTTCAATTTTCTAATTTTAGAAAAATAAAGTGTTAGAAATATTTTGAGATATTTTTAAAATCGATGAATTTTTGTTTGAATAGAATTCTTTTTAAATTAAGAAAATGGACGCTTTTAAGAAAATTTTAAGAAATCAAAATTAAATATGACATTCCAAACTTTATAATTTCTATCTGAAATATACCAGAATTTTTTATTTAATGGAAATAATAAATTTTAATTTGAAGCTTTTTATTAAATCTAAAATGAAATCTTCAGAATGTTTTTTTGTTTTAAAAATTTAATTTTAAACATAAGTATCGAAAATTTATGTCGATAAAGTGGAGGTACTTAGTATATAACACATGTTGTCTGACAAGACTAACTTTCTATTTTTGGGTAGTTAAAAGAATATCTGGATGAAGATGTTTATATGCCTTTAAAAAATGACACCAGCCTTCACGTATATCGCTAGGAGCATACGTCATACCATTGAAATCCTGCCATCTGGAAAATCTGAACATTTCAAAGGGTAGTTTTTCAAATGAAGGAACATCTTAAGTACATTGAAACCGAAATTATAATTCTAGGTAAAGATTCACACTTTTTAATAGAGTTATCGCCTGCCAAATATACAATAGAAATTCTCGGAAAGAGACTGAGTGAATTAATAGTGATTTGAAAATAGGTGTGGGATAAAAGTGATTTTTGATTAAAAAGAAACTTCACTAAAATCATAACAACTATCTATCAAGGATGTATGTTGTGGTGCAGTTGATATCGGCTCTGAATGAGATATCCGCGATCCGCGTTCGAGTTCCAGCTTAATTCATTGTAATGACTTTAAGCGCAAATATACTTGGGAAAGGTATTAATCCGTCTTTTCCCTCTAGTTCTAGATTATTAACAACAAATAAATAAATTGGTTCTACAGCATTACCAAACAATTCTACTGCAGTAATTAATGGCTGATAACTGTGAGAAAATCTTCTGCCCAGTCAGTCTTTTTGAGACATGATCGCCCAAAGCGTGTATCACGTATGGCACTGACTGATCATTCTTAAGTGATTAAATACTGTTTAAAAGTTTTAATTATGGGGTCAGCCATTTTAAGCCTTGTTTCATTCTTTCATTTTTCTAGAATGAGTTCAAAAATAGTTCTTGACTTGTTAGAAGAACAAAAATACAATTTTCCATTCATGTTGAGGTTTTTCTTAAAGTGTACAAGTTACGTCGGGTCAAATTCACAGAAAACAGTCAGTCAGTTAAGTGCCATACGTGATACACGCTTGGGCGATCATGTCTCGAAAGAGACATGACTGACTGGGCATAAGATTACCCCGCAGTAGGTTGCCATTGCTTTCTGCGGTAGAATGGTAGCCGACCAAGGCTATAGAACCCAGTCCGTCCTGCTATTTAACCCATAACTGGAAGGAAGAAACGGATTAATACCTTTCCCAAGGGTATTTGCGCGTAAGTGAATACAATGGATTCAACTGGAATTCGAACTCGGCTCCCCGGTTTCTCGTTCCGAGCCGATATCCACTGTACCACAACGCGCATCTTCAGAAAACAGTGTACATCTCAAATTTTCACTTTAGATGTGTGTAGTAATTTGTATTTTTCTTCTCTTTAATCATTTATGTCTTTTCTCTCCTAAAACTGACTATGAGTTTGTAAACGCGCGTGTGCCACTGAGTTATTCAATAGTGTTGAAGGAGGAAGAAAAAAATGAAAAGCAAAATGTTTTAATAATGGGCTCAGCCCTGTTAAGCTCGGTTCCTTTCCTCATTTTCTAGGATGAATTGAAAATAATTCTTGAACTTATCGAAGAACAAAAAAGTAATTTTCCCCTCAGTCATGTCGGTGCTTGCTCAAATTCACGAAAACACAAAGCGTGCCTCAAATTCTTTAAAATAGAAAAAAGAAGTTTTTTTTTTGCTACAAGAGTGTCTATTTGAACTAAAATCCTAACTTTATAATCACATTTTCTAATTCTAACTAACCTACTAATTCGGAAGCATAAATTAATCATTCCCAATAACTAGTGATTAAGTAACCTGAACTAATGACACGGATAATATATAATATTTTCTAATTTTTGCCATTGTGCACATGTAATGATACAAAAAAATTAATTGAGGGACTGTCGACGACAAAACCGGCTGAGGCGGGATGTTAGTAACTCAGTAGAACGAAAAACGCTACTAACAAAAAGAGCGTCTAAATTCTCGAAAAGTCAACAAGAGTTAACTAGAGGTGGTGGCTTGATTAATCACTGTGATGAAGGCAAGAAGTCTATCCACTATTAATCTCAAGAATATTCATGGCAATTCACAATCAAACTTTGAACGCCATCAGCATGAAGGGTGTCAAGTGCAAAGCAATTGAGTTCTCGCCTGGTAAGAAAAGAGATGGGCAACCGGTGTCATCTGACCGTCATTCAACGACTGTTAGCGCCAAGTGCGTAAAGGGGATACAATTCCTCGGAACTGATCCCACGCCCAGAAAGGAACTACATGAGAAACAGGTGTAACCGGACCGACTGTTAGCATGAAACAAAATCTCACTCTCGGGACATAGAATGTTGAAATGCTGAACAACTGTAGACAGATGGAGAGGAGCAGTTTGAATATCAAAATTTTAGATATTTGCAAAACTAGGTGGTCTTACAATGGAGATTTCGTCAGTGACAACCACATGATCATATACGCAGCCGGTAAAGAAAAATGAAAAAGTGTAGAATAGATACTAGATCAACATATGTAGAAATACGTTCTGGATACTACTAGTTTTGTCGCATTAAAGAAACGTTAGTGACGTTAGCAAACAACATGATTCTAAAGGAAAACAAACGTAGCATAAACAAATGACGAGAATTTCGATATAGTGTAAAAAAACACAGAAAACAACCCCGAGACATATGGTAGGGAATACAAGAAAATAAGAATCACATGCAGATATGCTAATGAAGTATGGCCCAACGACAAATGTGCGTAAATAGAGAGATTGTCCATGAGTAATAATGGTGTCATGTATATAACAGGAAGAAAGACATGCATATCAACATGATGCATAAAATCTAAGAATAGAACGCTTATATTAGTGGAAGAGAAAACATTTCAGTGATGAGACGAATGTATCGGAGATCTTCACCGCGACAAAAAGTAGTAATCGACAATACACAGAAATATCGATTGACCGGAAATAATAAACACCGAATTGGAAGTTGCACTGGGCCAACTTGAATAAAAACAAAGCAGGCGGACCAGACAATATTGTAATAAAGATGCTGACATCTTTAGACGATTCGGTTTGGAGAGAATTACGGAAATAATAAATGAAATCTACGAAAGTGGTAACATACCGTAACACCTAAGCAGGTCAATTTTCATAGCACTGCCTAAGAAGCAAGGTGCAAAAGAAATCTGAACGTCACTGAAAAATTAGTTTAATGTTTCGCATAACACAATTTATTACCCGAATTCTGTCTAATAGAGCGCGTGGTAGAATCAGACCAGAAATAAGACAAGTAAAATGCGTTTTGTCAAGGACACTCGAACATGAAATGCGATATGTTTTTATCGTTTGACCTCGAGCAAGGCCGACCTGCCACTGATGCACAAGGGACGGCATATGCTTAGGATCCTCTTGCACTCTGAGCAGAAGCGAAAAGGCGCCTATTGTGGCCAAACTAATGGCTGCAATAAAGCCTAAAGTTGGGATAACTGTGGACAATGGCGGCCGAGAAAGGGAGACGAATGCGGTTTTAAAATTTTATCAGCAAGGGTAATACAATTCTAGAAAGAAGTGTAACTCTATCTCATATACAAAGTAAAGGCATTCGAAAAATTACACTAAAATGTCTTGATAGATATGCTCTACAACCGTGACAAATTCTGGAAAGCATTAGGAATAATCAAGAATTTATATTGACAGAAATCCACCTCCATACAGACAGAAAATATGTCCAGTATATATACTAAAATATAAAGAGGTGAAAGACAAGGATATGTTTTTTCACCAGAGCTATTCTAGGTATACAGCGAGGCAATTCTGAAAGAACTTGAAGTTTTGGCTCTACGCGTGAATGTGTGTTCGTGTAATTGATATATAAGTTGTTGCCTTATTTATGTAAAGTATATTTAACTTTTTTCAGTTAGTATTCAAATGGCTGGGGCTAGATTAGTGAAGGGAAGTTTACACTAATGTATTTGTTACTGGCTTTTCGTTTTACATCGTGTGAATAACCCGTTATGAAAGCTGCCTTTATTCGGCGTACGCCGATAGCGCAGGGGAAAGGCATATGTCTGATGACGAATCAGTCGGATTTCGATCCCGGCCTAAAGCAAATACTTAATCTAGATGCATTGAAGTGCTGTGATATAGCGACACAAGGTTGCCTGCAGATGATTATATATATATATATATATATATATTTATCTATATACAAGCCTGTTTCGCTGTATCACAGCTCATAGTGTGTCTCGACACATTCACTTGCTTCGAAACTCGATCGATTTGGTGTCAGTTAGAGTCGCTCCCTACTAAGCCATAGGCGCATAGAATCAGAGAAGGAAAATTTTAACGTGTTGTATATATACATAGGCAATTTAGTGTATCGAGGCAGCAAGTATTTTTCTAAACATATACTGTTAAATATAAGAGACAATGAATGTCTATTATGTTTAATCAAGAGCCGTTCTAAACGTCGTATTTTGGCTTTAATTTCGGTTGAAATTAAAATATAATATATAAAATTAATATATAAGCAATGCATACCCACGCAAGTCACCAAAAGAACTCGAGTCATTTCTGAATAGTAATGCATATATATATATATATATATATATATATATATATATATATATATGTATGTATGTATATATGTAGGTAGGTAGGTATGTATTAACAAACAAAGAAAAAATGAGGTAAGATAGCGGAGAAAGAAAGACGGGTGGACTATGAACAGAATTTATTCTGAGCAAGAATAATCCACTAGAATTTCAAAAGGAAAGAAATCAAACCAATTTCGGCCATTGGTGTCAGAATATCTACAGTTAAATATGTAGAACTGAGTGCAAAATATAACCGATCCCTGCAAATATATTTCAATAGCAATACTATTTATGTTTTCCAAAGTAATAAATGTTCATAATGACAAAAGTTTAGTAAAATTGCTGACAGGCTCTTATAATTTAGACTAGTTAAAGAAACAATGTTCGATTAATTCACGTTGTGTATATATTTTTTCTTACATATATTTTCTTTCAAAGTGACATTATTTTGTATTCTTTGGTTCAAGTTTTTAAAAGAATAGGTTTACATTAAATTTAAAACGTTTTTTATCTCTCACTTCTTTAATGTAATAATATTTATAGCGTTCCTGTCTGTTCTCTCACTCTCTTTACCAAAAATTAAAAAAAAACACGCGTGCTTCCACCTAGTTCCGTGTCAGTATTTTAAAGATCTTCTGGAGTTAGCCAAAGCCATTCAAAAGATTTGTCTCTGCAAAATGTGGAAAACGCAAATAAATTTCATTCTTCTGACTACTAGTAACGAATGCTGATCTTAACTATTGCTGACAGGTTCTTATAATTTAGACTAAAGAAAATATGTTCGATTCATTCATGTTGTGTATATTTTTTACATATATTTTCTTTCAAAGTGACTTTATTTTGTATTCAGGACTAGTTTAATTGTACTCATACTAAGTACATACGTAATTTTTTAACCGGCACGTTAGCAACTCTGTGGTTTAAAAAGGAAATTTAAACCTACAAATGTCGGAAGAACTCTCAAGGAGTCAACGGCCAGCTAACTAGTGGTGGTGTTTCAATAAATCACCGTGGAGAAGGCAATGAAGGGGGTTGCTTCCCAAGGAAACAATTCCTCGCTCGGTAAGGACCGGCATGGGCAACAGGTGCCACCTAACCGTCATCCGGCGACTGTTAGCCCCAACGGCATAAAGGGGACATTTTTCCTCCAAAATCTGTTCCTCGCCCGGGAAAGAGCAACAGATGTCTCTGGACCGTTACCCTGCGACTGTGCGCAACAAAGAGAAAATTACATTTGGTACATGGAACAGCAGGACACTTAACAACTGTGGACAACTAGTGAATGTCAAGCACGAGATAGACAGAATCAATATCCTAGGCATATGCGAAACCAGATGGCCTAATAATGTAGACCTCAGTAGTGCACAGGATAGTTTTATGCAGGTGGCAAAAACAACGAAAAATACTAAACAAAGAAGTAAAGAAATGCGTTCTTCGATACTGTCAGCTTTCAGAGAGAGAGTCTTCTTGGTTAAATTACGGGGAAGGCCCTTCAACTTAGCTATCAGAGTAGTTTATGCGCCGACAACTCAAAGTTCGGAGGACGAAATAGAATCATTCTATTCCATGCTGGACAGTGCCAAGGCTCAGTGCAAAAGCCAAGAAGTTAGGATCATAATGGGGGATTTGAATGCCAAGGTATATAAAGAGAGGGAAGGAGACAGACCGGCAACTTTGGACTAGGGGATCGCAACGAACGAGGAGAAAAATGGGTTCAATGGCTGTCAGCGAATGGCCAGGTAATTACTGGTTCCAAGAACACCCAGGACGTCTATGGACATGGAGAAGCACAGAGACGATACGAAGAACCAAATAGACTACATAACTATAAACAAAGATTCAGGAACGCAGTGGTCCAATGCAAAACATACCCAGGTGCCGACTGCGGAAGTAACCACGTCCCAGTCATCTGCAACCTAAGGATAAAACTCCGGAAAATGAAGAAGCTCAGCACATCATCAAGACTGCAATACAACACGCTTGTGAATGACCTCAACCTGCAGAAAGAATACACTAACAGCGTGAGAAAGAAATATGAAGAAGTTGGAAATGGGTAATCAAAATGGATCTCACTGAAGGAAGCGATGGTGTGCTTCATCGAACAACATTGCCCCAAAGGAAATCAGACGCAGAAGAAAGAACGAGTGGATGTCTGAAGATATTTTCTACATGATGCAATGGAGACATAAAATAACGCCAAGCCATGGAGGAGATTACAAGAAACTTCACAGGGAGGTAAGGAACAAATGCAGACAAGCTAATGAGGAATGGCACAAAAACAATGCGCAGAATTAGAGAGACTGATCAGGACCAATAAAACAGAAATGCATAAAGAGATAAGAGAACTGACAGGACAGAAAACTTGCTCCTCAACAGGATGCATAAAATCCAAGGATGGAACAATCATATTGGTGAAAGAGGAAATACTCCAGCGATGGAAATAATATTTAAAGGAACTTTTTTGCGACAGGAGAGAACAACTGAGAATACACAAGAGGAGGATGGACCGGAAATACTAAAATCCAAAGTGGAATCTGCAATGGCCAAACTGAACAGAAACAAAGCAGGTAGTCCAGACGGCATAGTGATAGATCTGCAGATAGCCCTGGAAGAATATGGCATAGAAAAATTGCCGACATAATAAACGAAATTTATAGAAGTGGAATAATACAAGACGACCTATGCAAGTCAATATTTATAGCACTGCCGAAGACACCAGGTGCAAACGAGTATGAACTACACAAAACGTTTATTGAGTCACATTACAAAACAGATTGTCGGAATCCTGATGAACAGAGTCAGAAATAGGACAGGAACAGTGCGGGTTCGTGAAAGACACTGGAACAAGGAACGCCATATTTATTATTAGGATGTTCTATGAAAGGGCAATGCAAATGAAGAAAGACTTGTATCTATGTTTTATTGATTATGCGAATGTATTCGACAAGATACGACACAAGGAATTGATGGAGATGCTCGGTAGCCTTGACATTTTTGGGAAAGACATCAGAGTAATCAAGAATCTTTACTGGCAGCAAACGGTCTTCATACGGACAGGTAACGATTTCAGCAGATTTACAAAGGTAGAAAGAGGCGTTGTACAGCGAGAATATATTAAGGACCCTAGATGTTACGCCAGTATTTGTTATTGGAGGCCACAATTTGAACAACATAAGGTATGCAGATGATACAGTGCTAATTGCAGACATGGAAAGGAAAATACAAGACCTCCTACAGAATGTAGCGGTGGAGAGTGACAAGATAGGACTACAAATAAACTTTAAGAAAACTGAATGCATGGTCATCAGCAAAAGGTGCAATCCAAACTGCCAAATACAAGTGGGTTATTTAGAATCAAGCAAGTATAAAAATTTACATACGTAGGAAATGTTCTAACAGGAGATGGAAAGTGCGACACAGATCCGAAGGCAAACTGGCATGGCAAAGGACGCAAAGTACTAACACACAGGAAAATTCCACTAGAAACAAAGAAAGAGTGCTGGATTGCTATGTGATGTTAGTTCTTCCATACGGCAGTGAATGCTGGATAATATCATCGAAAATGAGGACAAAATTTGAAGCAGCAGAAATGTGGTTCTACAGAAGTATGCTGCGGATATCGTGAACTGAGCATGCAGGCAACGATGAGATGTTGGAAAGAATGGTAACAAAAAGGAAATTAATACTGAACATCAGGAAGAGACAACTGAAGTTCTTGGGACATGCAATAAGGAAGGAAAGCTTGGAGAACCTGCTACTGACTAGACAGATAGAAGGAAAGAGTGACAGAGGAAGAGAGCGGATAACATATTTGCAGGGCCTGATCAGGTGGATGACGGAACGGTGGTTACCAGGAGTAACAGGAGCAAACATACTAAGAGCCACAAGGGATAGCGAGACGTGGAGAACCGTGATCGCCTACGTCCTGAAGGGACCAGGGCACATATAAGAAGAAGAAGAAGAAGCAACGCAGAGAATCCAGTTTCAATCGAGTTTATTTACTGAGTAAATAAAACAATTGAATTGAAAATATAAATTCCAACTACAGGCTAGAGAAACTAGAATAAATCAATTCATGAAATTTAAATACCAAGAACTGTTTTAACAGAAGATGGAAAGTGTGACATGGAGATCGAAAGACGCTTTGTTATGGCCCTGGACGCATTTCAAAACCTATCCAAAGTATTGAGAGACAACTAAATGTTATTGGAAACAAGGAAAATAGTGCTTGATAACTATATGGTATATGTCCTTATGTATGAAAGTGAATGTTGAATGGAGGAGAAGCTTGAAGCCTGAAGAACAAATGTGGTTTTACATGGATTGAGCATGTGGAAAACAATAAGGTGTTGGAGAGGATGCAAACGTAAAGAAAACTCCCGCTGAACATAGGGAAGAAACAGATGAAGATTCTTGGACACTTGATGAGGGAGTAGGGCTTGGATAATTTAATACTCAAAAATAGACTGACAGAAATACAGACAGGGAAAAGAAGTGTGGGCCATACTTAATGGGCTTAAGTAAATGGATGGCAGACCTGGATTTGGGAGAGATACTAAGAGAAAAATATTGAGAGTAACAAAAGACAGAGCCAAGTGGAAATCCATGATCGCCTCCATCCTGAAAGAAACATGGTACATGAAGAAGATGAAAAAGAAAACAATTTTATTGTTCTGTTGGTATTCTTCAATTGGCCAGAGCTACCTCAGTGTAAACGGAATTTATAAGTGAAATATATCACGTGCTCATTGCTCAGAGGTAGAATAGCCAAGGTTTCAAGCCAGGGTAAAAAGGAACTGGATGTCTAACCATACTGATGAGCTATGATACAGCGAAACATATCTGTCTGCGGATGACTATATATATATTTTTAATTATGGTTTAGAACATATACAAATTATCATCTACTAAAACGTGTACATGTTGTTTCAACATTGAAAGGACAATGTCTCATCAGGTAGTGTCCGATCAGACACTAACTGATGAGACATTGTCCTTTCAATGTCAAAACAAAATGTACACTTTGTAATAGATGATAATTTGTACATGTTTTAAACTATAATTTATGATAAATATTAATAGCTCATTTTTTATATTGAGCACTGTTTGAAATTAATGTTTTGAACGTTGTTAATATTTACTTCGTTCCTTATTCAATTTGATATATATATATATATATATATATATATATATATATATATATATATATATATTAGAGTGATAGATAGAGAGAGAGAGAATGACGCAGAGAGAAAGACATATGGTCTAGCAGCAGAGATTACTCTGAGTTAAATTCCTCCCCTAGTATTTCAAAAGAAAAGAAAAAAAAACAAAAAGGAAATAGAAAGATGTACCATACTAAAAAGAAATGAAAAATAATTACATCATTGATAGAATTTAATAAAGAGGATTTGAGCATTCTATCTTCATTTTATTTTTTTCATCGTCATTTCACCCCAATCAAGGCAGTACTGCCACTGGTGCGCAGAGGGTTACAGATAGAAAAATGCAGCGTACAGTGAAATCTGAAAAACGATGGAAGGTGGACAGGATTTAGGGAAGTAGATGAGATGGAGGAAGGTAGAAGATGCCAACTGATGTTGCATGTAAACCTTTGGAGATTGTAGCTATGAGGTAACCAAGTAAACAGAAAGGAGTTCCACATACCATAATTGCGAGAAAAGAAACTGATGTAGTAAAAGTAATGGCAGTATTTAACTATTTTTGTGATAAAAACATTGGGTGTTGATGCCATTCTAGTAGCGCGAGTAAATCTATGTGTCCAAGGACCCCAGGGAAAGTAGTTTGTCAGAACAGAAGCCTTGAAAATATTTGTAGAAAAGACAGAGGGAAGCCACATCCTGTCGCTGGGAAATGAATTGGATACGAACTGCCAAGTCAGGATCAAATGCGTTGCTGATTGACCCTTTGATTTTTTTAAGAGCCTCAAGATAAATAGCAACAGCACCCGACCAGATATGGCAACAGTATTCAATGCACAGACGAATAGTAAATTTATGAATACGGAAGATGGATTGACGCAAAAGAGTGACCCAAAAAGTAAAATGAAATCGACGTTAGGAAGAAATTAAAATGTCATCCGAAAGTAACGAAATTTTCCAGAAAATTAAAAATTAGTATGGATATTCTGATATTTACCATTACCATTAAGTCATTAAACAACCGCTTTAGTCGTATTGTTAAAATTTCTTGGTAGAACCACATATCGTTTTCGTCATGTATTTTCTTAATCTATGTAAACATTAGAAATATATACATATAAATGGGCGTTGTGGTACAGTGGATATCGACTCGTAACGAGAAACCGGGGAGCCGAGTTAGATTTCCAGTTGGATCCATTGTATTCACTTACGCGCAAATACCCTTGGGAAAGGTATTAATCCGTCTCTTCCTTCCAGTTATGGGTTAAATAGCAGGACAGACTGGGTTCTATAGAATTGGTCGGCTACCAGTCTACCGCAGAAGGCAATGGCAACCTACTGCGGGGTAATCTTATGCCCAGTCAGTCATGTCTCTTTCGAGACATGATCGCCCAAGCGTGTATCACGTATGGCACTTAACTGACTGATACATATAAACATACTTTTATAGAAAAATACATTTTTGAAAGAAGAAAATTAATAGCAATACATTTTTGAATACAAAACTGGTAGAAAATTTTATTTAAAAATTTATCATCGAAGTCTGATTAAATCAATTTTCTCACCATAACCGAACATTAAAAAATACATTAAATCCCTAGCTTTTGTCATTAAATAACCCACAGAGTTTGGTATGCCGTTAAACAAAACTCAAACTCAAACTCCTTGTCTCTTTGTTCCTTATTCACAAATACTTCTATTGTAGTTTGGGCGAGATCTTTACTTTGGTACATAAACTTTATCAACTGAAGAACCATACTAGACTGGCTGAAGATCTCATCAATCTAGAGTCGAGCTGGATAAATATAGCCGGAAGTATTATGCTAAGTAATATGCATATTGTCTCGAACTTCTTACCTGTGAAACTCCTTTCCGGCTTAATGTTTTTTTCAGATAAATTTAATCTGAAAAAAATTAAATGCAATGACAATCGATATATGCTGTCCTCTTGATTACTCTTTTCTGATTCTACTCATCATTAATATTACCCTTCCTAATTATTCTATACCCTGTAACTCCTTGCGTGTCTATACTGCCTTGCTTGGAGAGATCCCTATTAAAAACGAGACAAAATATATTGTTGATATTTTTACAATAACTATGACTTCTTATAGTTTCATAGTTTTTTGTTTAGGGAAGGGTTTATTATTTGCCCATACCTGTCGCTCTATTCTGCTAACACTCAAGATAAAGGGTCAGCAATCAAGAGGTGTTTCCACTTTCCTCAAAAGCTTTAATTTCGTGATCAGAGGCCTTGATACCGAATGTACTTTATTGTTAAATCTACGATAAATGAAGAGAATGTTGGAAATAATAAGTTACATTATGAGGAAAAAGACCCCAGAAAATTTTACACTGACAGGATTTATTAAGTTTAAGAGAAACCTAGAAAAATAGCGAATAAGAAGTTGTAGAGAGCCATGACTATTCACATTATGAAATTAAATTCAAAATAAAAGAAATAACCTACACTGGTTTTATCATTTGAATAAAAATATCTAAAATATAACAGTAAGTTCAAATCTAATAGTTTCTTTACTTGCAAACGCCAATGATTTCTTGCATACCGACAAACTTCAAAAATTTAAAAGCATCGTCACTCTTAATCATTTGTCCCCTAGTCAATTATTTTTCTTTCACCTGGCTAAAATATTCTCATTCTTTTCTCTTCTCAGTAATCCCTTGCAACTTAATGAGATTACCATATTTCTTGAGATGAAGCATTAAAGAAAAAGAATAGACAAATTATAAAGTAGACAGAGGGAAAATGTATAGCTGTCTGCAAAACGAGAGAGCAAACACTGAGAACTTACTTATAGAATCAACCAGGCACAAATACTCAACAATGTTAGCAAAATTAACAGTTTTTTCGGCTGACACGTTTTGTTCTTTAGCATTTGGTCGCACTAAACGCATCAGACAAATTGTTTCCCACATTGTCATTAAACTTACTAACATTTTTCGCATGCACAATTTTATATATAATTTTCTTCTATTTTTAACGACCTTGCTTGTGCAGTAAAATCAACAGAAATGTGGCAGAGAAATTAAAAAGATGCCTTTCAAAAATGATGCAAAGTATTAGCATAGAAAAATGTTGCTTAAGTACGACGTTATAATTCTCTTACTCTAAGATTGTGAATTCTAGATAATTACATTACCGATCAAGAAGTAATTTAAAGCGAAAAACGTGTTTTCACCGATCGTTTCTGAACATACTATACATTAAGTTTTTATTGATAATATGGGAGTACTTTTTAAAATGGAAGCTATAGGACACATCAAACCGATTTTTTTTAATCATTTCACCCCGGCGTAAATGCCACTGATGTGCGGGGGGGGGGGGGGGCTACATAATCACTTTTCCAATCTTTCCACTTTTGTTTTTCCTCAATTGGATTAGATAGACTAAACTATCGCCAGGTTCACACTCCACCCACATCTATTGAACAGGTGTAGAGGCTCATCCATTGTTCCCTATTTAGGTTGTGGTTTCCGGCTTTCTCTTTTCCAATCTTTTCATTCTTACGTAGCCCCCTGCGCTTCAGTGGCATTACCGCCTTGCTTGGTGTGATATGATTAAAAAAAAACATGTTACGACATTTTGAAGAACTAAATAAAAGTTAAGAAAACTATAAGATAATTTTATATATATATATATATATATATATATATATGAACGCATCGTTCATTCAGCAATGAATTAGAACACTCTTGGCTATTGGGGGTGTATAATGATAATATACACGCTAAAAAGTATGCCTCCTTCTACCGAGCGCCCTTAGCTCAGAGGTAGAATCTAACGCCAATTCTGTCGGGTTTCAATCCTGGGTAAAAGGCAATCGGCTGTCTAACCGTACTGATGAGCTGTGATACAGCGAAACACATCTGTCTGCGGATGACTATATATATATATATATATATATATATATATATATATATATATATCCGAGTGAGTACAGAACGAAGAAAGATTTTTTTCAACGTTCAAAACATTAATTTAAAACAGTGCTCGATATATAATATAATATAGTGCTGTGAATATTTATTATAAATTATATTTTAGAACATGTACATAATGTTTTTTATAAGTATCCTCTAAAATCATATGTTTGTTTCGTCATTGAGTCGCCAACGTCTCTTCAGGAGGAATGAACAAGAATGGAAATCCTCATTATCTATATTCGGTTCATATACTCTCCGAAAAATTCTTAAGGTCAACAAACAGGACGGGTTCCCTAATCACAGAAAAAAAAACCGCACAAACACGCACAACTGACCAAGTAATCAAAGTTTTAACTACGCACACCACTTTCTTCGAAATTCTAACCAAAAGATATACCCGAGCAATAAAAACGTACATCGCAACAGCTAAGGTCATTAATCAACCATTTAACTTCGCACTCCAGTTTCTTCAAAATCCAAACGGTCAACACAGAAGACATATTACCTTTATTATCATTAACTCCAACCAACCTCACACTAACAATGTACCGAATATAGATAATGAGGATTTCCATTCTTGTTCATTCCTCCTGAAGAAGACGTTGGAGACCCAATGTCGAAACAACCATATGATTGTAGAGGACACATATAAAAAACATTATGTACATGTTCTAAAATATAATTTATAATATATATATATATATATATATATATATATATATATATATATATATATGAACATTCGTGTGTATGTGTTATATGCGTGTGTGTGCAAACCAGGATCAAATATGAACCGGAATCAGATAGCCTGAGTGGGTAATTAAAAAAAAGTTTATAAATCGTCATCAAAGAGTAAAAAAGAAACAGAAAGAAAAAAGTAAAATACGTGTATTAATTTTTGCTCAATTATTTCTTGGCTAAGCTGACTTCAACCGAATTAAAAAAGTATACAAGTATATTATGACAATTTTTTTTACCTAAAAACCTTTCAAGATCAAGATGCAGACAAGTGTATTTACATAAAAAAATGCTTATCAGACAAATACAAATGCGAATGCGCAAGGGGATTTACATTATCATCTGAATCTTGCATATGGACTGACGATTGTGTTTTAGCCTGAAACAGATTATCACCGCGAGACGTTGGCATCAGTGTCGACTTATATATATGCCTGTTGGGAAAGGCATTAAGATCACTAATATTTACATCAGCTGTATCCCTGTTATTGAGAAATGTAACCCATTATTATAGTATACATACATACATACATACATACATACATGTATATGTTGCCATCCGCAGACAGATCTGTTTCGCTGTATCACAGCTCATCAGTACAGTTAGACTCCGATTGCTTTTTAACCCAAGATTGAAACCCGACCGAATTAGCGTCAGTCGGCGATTCTACCCCTGAGCTATGGGCGCTCGTTAGAAGAAGGCAGAATTTTTAGCGTGTATATTATCATTATACACGCGCAATAACTAAGAGTGTTCTAATTCATTGCTGAATGAAAGATGCGTAGATGCTAGTGTATACATTTATATATAAAAACTAAAATAAAAATTTCGATATTTAAATCCGTTGAATAGCCTTTCCTACGAGGAAATCCTCGTTTCTTCAGCAACGGCGAAGCGAAAATTTTGTTTTCTCAAATTCAAATCTATTAAAAGGTTTTATATCGGTAAAAGTAAAAACAAAATCATCCATGCACAGGAAAATAAAATGGGGTGGGGTTACCAATTTTAAATTTAAGGAAGTAAAAAGGGGAAAGCAGACAGATACCTATATCTCATCATCCTTTTGGATTTAAAATACAAATATATGTATATTATAATTTAAAATATATATATATATATATATATATATATATATATATATATATATGTTATTTTGAATAAATAAATAGATATTTAATCTAAATTACAAATTAAGAGTTTTATAAGAAAATTAGTAAATTGGATTCGGTATCGAAAAAAATTACACTCAAATGTCTCTTTAAGTCAGATCAAAAATACAAAATGATTTCTTTCTTTCATTTTTTGTTTTAGAAAATGATGGGATGTAGAAAACTCTAAGAGAATAATGTTGTAATGCATCAACGAAAATGCAGTCTAGACAGGAGTTTAGATCGACTGACACTTTTAAGATTGAAAGGAGAAATTATGTATTCTTCAAAAAATAAAACATTTTTTTGAAATTGAAAGTGGAAATCTGTTCTGAGTAGTTAAACTGAACACACACATGAAATTCTCTGTCTTTTCACATCCATAAATAAAGAAAACGCATTTTTCTTATAGTGAAAAGAAAAATCATTTTCACAACAATGAGCTAATATTTCCTAATGACGTGGTAAAAATTTCGAGCCATAGAAATTTCCGTGTCGCAATTTAAACTATATTAATTATAAAATAAAATAAAATTAATTAAAAATAACCCCAAATGGGATGATGAAAAAGCCTTTTTTTCTTTTCTCTTTTTATTTTTTCTTATTTTTCTCTTCAGTTAAAAGATAATGTTTATTCCGGCAAAATTTTTTGTACCAAATGGAACGGATATTGTGTGATCTGATGAAATGAGCTAATTTAGCTTTTTGAAATGAATTATAATTTGTAACCAATTTAAATGACGTATTAAGTTTCCCTTTATATATATATATATATATATATATATATATATATATATATATATACCCGTGTAGTGACAGCTTCATGCTTAAAAGCAATCTTCATGAAAGTATATTTGCATACACTCTATCCTGATATTGAGCACTTTAATTAATAAATATATTTAAACCTATATATATGTGTGTGTGTGTGTGTGTGCGTGTGCACGCGAGTATATATCGCTCCAAGAAAGACAATAAAGCCACTGAAATGTTAAGCGGTTTCTTAGAGTCAAACAAATATCGGTTAAGTAAAGAAAATGTAAGATAAATAACCACTTTAAATATACGACTATATGCACTTGAATTCTAGACACTACGGTATAATTCGAATCGTCTCTCACAAAAACCCTAAACAATCTGATGAATCTATGAATCCACACACATTGAAAACGAAAACAAATTCCACAATTTATCTACTACTGAATTATCTCATCAGATCATGTTTTAATCTATTTCCATCTAACTTCTTTTTTTACTGACGTTTCACACACACACTCCCGTTATTTATAGCCGAGGTCGATTCGCGCAAGTTTAACCCTAGAGCCAATTTGAAAACAAGATTATCGTGAGATGTTACACTATCAGTTGTTCATGACAACCTAATCAAAAATGTCTTTTTCATTATCAAAATAACAATTATTTTTTTTTTAAAGAAAATTCGCTATTTTATTCAGATAACTAATGATAACATATCAATGCCTTATTTGAAAATTATATTTGAAAGATTTTTTGTGGGGATGCAAAACATACATCTAAATAATTAAGTAAAGTCGCAAACACACAAAGACACTGTACACACAGACATGTGTGTGAGTATGTGCGTGTGTATACATATTTTCATTACTAGAAATGTTATTTTGATGTGCAAATTTTTTAATTTACAATACCTGTATTTCTTTGTAGAAATAAATACCTAGAAATATCATTTGTCGTTTCAGATAAAAACAATCATATATATATATATATATATATATATATATATATATATATATATATATATGTATGTGTGTGGGTGTGTGTGTGTGTGTTATATTCAATAATATAGACGCATTTTGTCTACTTATTTTTTCTCCTCTTATTCAGATATCTTACGAGCTTCTTGATAATATATACATTCTGAGATGAGCCATCTTCAATAATCTTTTGTTCTCATCTTGGTTGATATAGAGGTTGCAATAGACACAACGTTTTCGACGAAAAGAGATAATCCATACCAGCCAATCTATGGACACCTGATGCTGACCATAGGGATCTTGGTCGAAACATTGTGTCATAGAATAGCTTCTTGATATTAGAATTAAATTTATTATAAAGTTCTTCGGAGATTTTACTAACGCAAGTAGGTTCGATGCAATCCAAAGTCGTCTGCAGAGGTAAATTACAAACACAAAATATTGTAACTGCGAGTAAATCTGCACTTTGCTGTGATGATAATTTTTTTGGTGAATTTCATCTATACATCAAGAAACTGATTATGGAATTAGAAATAATCAATATAAAATAAGTCGACTGAATATGCCTATATTATATAATGAAACATGTTTAAATAAAGATATGCAACCTTATTATAAATAAATTCCCTAAATAATGCGCTTAAACACATTTTCTTATTTTTGAAAAATTCATATCTACTCATTTTTGTATAATTATTAAAACAAATGTAAACAAAGACAATTTATTTACGAAATCATTTTTAGGAAATCCTTAATGAAATGGGTTAATTCCAACATACTCTAATTTCTTTGTTTAAGTTTTAAAAAGAATCCTTCGAGGACGAGCGGTCTAAGACACATCAATTGACGACTGATACTAGGGTACGCAGGTTTGAATCCTGGAAGGAAGGACGCATATTATCCGATTAAGATTGCTCGATTATTTAGGTTAGTACATATATATATATATATATATATATATAAACCCAATATATATGTATATATAATTATAAATAAGGTTTTAAATATACCCGTGTCGAAAAACTTTCCACGAATCTACGAAGAAGGGAAAAAAGAAAGAGCTAAGTACATGAACATCAGACAAATGGGTTCGGACCGAGTCAGCACGTAGCCCAAAGAAAAAAACCCGATACAAGTCAGCAAGTAACAAATGCGCTCAAGACTTGGGTAGAGCGAAATAAGTAAAAAAAAAATACCTAGTGAGCCAGCTTTCCCTGACGATCCGTCTAGCTGAAAACTAGGTAGGTCTGTCTGGCTCACTTAGTATTTTTTATTTATATATAATTACGCATATATATGTGTGCATTGTGTTTATTTATGGTAGAAATGTCTCTCTCTCTCTCTCTATATATATATATATATATATATATATATGTGTGTGTGTGTGTGTGTGTGTGTGTGTGCGTGTGTGAGTTTTGGGTTTTATTTAGGCAGCAATCCTTCATTAATACAAGTCTGATTAAAAGCTGAGAGAACATGCATATGAGAAAAATTTTTTAGAGAAAATAGAAACAAAATCCGCCTGATATCAGCAGTTAAAGGTTTTGGGTACAGCAAATGGAAAGATGGCTTGGAAAATTTAAATCTCCCAGGGCATTTTAGCTAAGTGGAGCAGAGAAAAACCAAGCAAATTCTAATGATCAAACTTGAGTAAATAGATGTCGTGGCACGCCTTAAGTCAGATAACAAGAAGAAAAACTCTAATAATAATAATGATACACTATAGAAGAATTTACAAAGACCACCATTGCCCTGAAGATGCAAGAAGACGACATTTTCTTGATTTCGGAAGTATAATTTTTCCATCAAATTTTAGGGTTCCATCATTATAAAGGTATTACTCTCTAACAAGAATAATTAAAATAAAACTACGCCATCACGCCGATTATCAAGACATTTATTCGATCAAAAAACATTAAATTCTTATATCATCAAAAAAAAAACTAACCAAAAACAAAATATATTTACCAATAACGCAAAAATTTAGTATCACAGAAGAATTAACAAAGATTTCAACTTCAACAGATTTTGGGAACAGAGATATTAAATATATTTTATGATTAATAAAAAAAAGACACGCCATACATGAATATCCAAATATAAACGTTATCCTTAAATAAAACAAGCCGCACGCAATGCATAAAAAAACAATTATATTGACATAACAAATGAAGCCAAAATAAACTGCTGATAGTACAATGTAATCTGACTACTGTTAAGACATATTTACATATTTACCGGAAACAATACAAATGATCTGAAAAACATGAATAAATTTAAAAATTAATTAAAAAACGATCGTTTTTCTTATACCGATATATATCACAGAAAGTAATACACTGCCCCTCCTCGGCTTAACTCACACAACAGACCTAATGTGGAATGACTATATAGAATCCATCGCTAAATTCGCTGCTAAGAAAGTCTGTTCTCTGTGTAGGGCCAGGAAGTTTTTTTCGGCCTCAAACAATCCTGCACATATATAAATCTACCATCCGCGCGTTCATTGAATACTGCTGCTATATCTGGTCGGGTGCACCTGCTATCCTTCTAGGTGTCCTTGATAAGACCCAACGGAGAATCTGTAATGTGATAGATCCCGACATGGCAGCTCAGATAAAGTCACTTTCTCACCGGCGCAATGTGGTTTCCCTGTGTCTCTTCTACAAATATTTTCACGGATTCTATCCCGATGAACTGAGGTCACTAGTGCCCCCTATATATAAACATTTACTCGAGCAACAAGATTAGCAACTATGTCCTACCCTTTTATTGTGAAACCAATAAATTGTAAGCGCAAATTCTACTCCACCAGCTTCTTTTCTCGCATTTCCTGCCTGAGGAATTCACTTCCATTTACTTGCTTTCATGAAAGCAACAATCAGCAAGAATTTAAATGTAAAGGCGATACTTATCTCCTATCTCATTAACATGCATCCGCTCTCTCATACTCTCTTCTCTGTCTACTACACTCTCATCAGTATTCTCGTCTTTCTCTTATCCACTTCCTGACACCCCCTATAACCTGTCACTCTTTCTTTTAACTTTCCTTCTATGTAACCCTGTGGAAAACAGCAAAATGACTTGCTTGGGGTGATATGCTTATACTATATATATATATATATATATATATATATAAGTCATCCACATACAAGCCTGTTTCGCTGTATCACAGCTCATCAGTGTGGCTAGACATATCCACTTGCTTCAAGCCGGGATCCAAACTCAACCGATTTGGTGTCAGTCGGAATCTCTACTCCCTAAGCCATATCTGAAGAGTCATGCATTATAGCTGAAGTGGAAACTGTTTTAAAAATTTTCTTCTCCAGAGAGCTCAATCATAATGAGAGTATAATATATAAGTCATCCACATACGGGAGTGTCCATCATATATATATAATATATGAATGGAGATCTGCCTGCCAGAGGGGCATTAAGCAGTTGTCTGAGACTGAGATTGACCAACTGCGCGTAAGACGTGAGAGAACCAAAGCATCTGCAAGTGTCTGAGCCGATCATTCGTGCAATATTCCTATATATATATATATATATATATATATATATATATATATATATATATATATGATGGACACTCCCGTCGATTTCGACGTATGAGGTCTAGACAACTGTTCAATTCGACGTAGCATGAATGCACTAACTCAATCGTAAATAGCATTTGAGCCCTGCAAGAGACTTGCAAACAAGCCCACAATAGAGGCAAGAAGGAATATTGCACGAATGATCAGCTCGGACACTTGCAGATGCTTTGGTTCTCTCACGTCTTACGCGCAGTTGGTCAATCTCAGTCTCAGACAACTGCTTAATGCCCCTCTGGCAGGCAGATCTCCATTCATTTCGTTGAGAGACAATTCGTTCAAAATCACGGTGAGGAATATTTGTACATGTCAAATTCATTTTCAGCTCATCCCTAAAGCGAAGCAGAGGTATACCCACATTCCGCCATCCATTTGGTATCCGGTCATCTTCCATGCATAAGACATGTCCTACCCAACAAAGCTGTGATTGCATTAAAAAGCTTTCAATTCCGCTAATACCGCAGCGCGTGAACAGGTCCGCATTAGACATCCGATTGCCTAGAGTGAGACCACATATTGTTCTAAGGCAATTTTTGTGGAACTCATCAAGCTTCTGGGTGTGATTATGATAGACTCTCCATGATTCCGATCCATAAAACAGCGTCGTTAGCAGAACTGCTTTATACACAAGTACTTTAGTCCTTAGGCTAACCCCCCTATCATCCCATAACCGATGGTGCAGTTTCCCAAAAGCACTAGTTGCTTTCGCAATTCGATTAATGGTTTCATTATCAAGAGAAGCATTACAATTAACTTTACTTCCAAGGTAGGTAAAGTTTTTCATATATTTAAGATCTTTGCCATCTACTTGGATTGGTATATCGGGAAAGCTGTGTACTGGTGGCCGCTGCTTTACACCCAGAACTTGCTTTGGTGTAGGGTGAGGTTGGTGAATCACCTCTGTTTTCTTGATGCAGATTGTCAGACCAAAAGCCTTGCAAGCAGCGGAAAATCTATCTACAAGCAGTTGCGCTTTCTCCTGAGAGGTTGCACAGAGTGCAACGTCATCTGCAAACAAAAGATCCCTAATGATAGTTTGTCGAATGAGGGTATTAGCTTTGAATTGCTGCTGGTTAAAGAGACCACCACTTGTTCTGAATTTGAATTCTACGCCTGTACCAATATCAGCAAAAGCATACTTCAGCATAACTGAAAATAACAAAGCAAACAGCACAGGTGCCATTACGCATCCCTGTTTGGTACCATTTGTCACATTGAAAGGTTCTGAGGACTCCCCATTTGAAACAACAGATGCCTTCATTCCATCATGAAATGATATGATTACATTCAGCATGTTGTCGGGTATTCCCAGTTTTTTCAAAACCTTCCAGAGAGCTGCACTGTTGACTGTGTCAAAGGCCTTTGTAAGGTCAATGAAAACCATATACAGCTCCTCGTTCTTCTCTAGGACTTTCTCAGCAACCTGGCGGAGGGAAAAGATCATATCGACAGTACCTCGACCAGCACGGAAACCGCACTGTTGAGAATAAGCCTTGCCAAGATCTTCCCAGCAATTGATAAAAGTGAGATGCCACGATGGTTGTCAAAGATGTTCTTATTGCCCTTGTTTTTATGCAGGTGTTGAATTAGTGCATCTTTGAAATCCCGAGGGACTTTTCCTGTTAGCCAGATCTTCACAAAGAGACTATGCAACTTCTTCACCTGTTTCTGACAACCGTACTTAAAAACCCCTAGTGGTAAGGCGTCTTTCCCAGATTTTTTGCCTGAAGAGGTTTGCTTGATAGCAACAAAAACCTCATGTATTGCTGGAATGAAAGAGACTTCAGGAATTTCAGGTCGCTCAGTGATAGATGAAATCATTTCTTCGTCGGTTGCAGAAACATTGTTTAGAACTGCTTCAAAATGCTCCTTCCAGCGATTCAAAATATCCGCTCTGTCAGTCAGCAGTGTGCCATCACTTGCAAATATGGGAGAAACACCAGATTCGTGTGGCCCAAAAACTTTCTTAATACCTTTATAAAAGGCTTTCGAGTCCTTCCTATGAAATGCTTTTCGCACTGATTTGGCATGTGACGACCACCATGCCTCTTTCATCTGCCGTAGTGTTTTCTGGACCTTGCTTTTGCACGCCTTGTACTCTTTCTTCTTTAATGTGGAGTTCTTATCCTCAATCCAGATTTTGTGAGCCTTGTGCATCTCGTTGATCAAATCCCTTGCCTCAATATTTTGATTATCAAACCAGTCCTGATTCTTACTGATAGGTAAGCCCAGAACTTCCAATGCAGATGTGTGAATTACGTCGCGTAATGATTTCCATGAAGATTCAATATCATCAATTATTTCAACAGAATCTAATGAATGATGAAGGTGGGCCGACAGTGCCACTTGTTGACCGGTGCTCTTTAATGGAAGGACGTTAATTTGTTTGGGGACAGAAGAGCGTTTCATTCGTCTGTGTTGTAGATGCAACGTGGTTTTGCTTCGGAGCAATGCATGGTCGGAAAGATAGCAACTTGTATGGAATGAACGAGTGATATGAAAGTCTTTAATGTCAGGTCTTTTGGTGATGATGTTGTCAAGCAAGTGCCAATCCCTTAAACGAGGGTGCATCCATGTAGTCCTGTGGGAGTTTTCTGTTGGTTAAACTCCCTACAATGTGACAACAAAAGAAGACCATTATCATCATACGACCAACACCATGATGACTCAAAACACCACCCCATGATGCGCTATCCACACCCACACGAGCATTAAAATCACCCATTAATACAAGTTTGTCCTTGGGTCGCACATTCGCAACAATTTCTCTCAGTTGTTGGTAATATTCATTCTTCTCCAGCTCTGGTCTGTCTAACGTGGGAGCATAACAACTAAATACGACACGGGTATCGCATTCTAGATTGAGGGTTAATGTCATTAGGCGATCCGAAAACCCCTTTGGAAGGGCTAGTAATGACTTGGCTAAGTTGGACTTGATAGCAAATCCTACTCCGGAATGACGAGTTTCACTAAGGGCTGCAATATCAATCCCGAACTTTTTCGGCTGAAGTGCAACAAGAGCTGTCTTATGTTCTGGCTAATTATCATTGTCAAGTAGAGTGCGGACATTCCAAGATCCAAAATGAAAGATTTTGCTTCTTCTATTGTTGGGACTGCGTACTGGATACCTAGGCAGCTGCAGTTCGCTGTCAAGGGTGGTTTTGAGCAAGAATTTGTTTAGGGCTCCTTTTATCGCACCCTCCCCAGCATGGGGAAAGCAGTACTGTCCCTAGATAGGGCTGCTTTGTCACCGATGGAGGACACGAACTGCACAATTGCTCAGGTATTTGTGCAGAACGGCCATCACCCACCGGTCGCCACAGTGTAGAGATCCAGCTAGGAAATTCCAGTGATATCCTTCACCTGTACCCGTCGCCTTCACCCTATCGCCTGTGGACTTTTGTGTGTGCAGGACTTTGAATAAACTTAAGTTGTCAAGAAACCCATACAAATGATTTGATTATAGTGGTGAAAGCCTGTGCAAACACTATCCACACATTTTGGATCCATTCATAAACTCAAATCGGTGTAAAAATTGCCACAGATTAGGCAAGAAAGGACCTCATGTTTTACATCAGTGCTTCCGTCTCCTAGATAACTGTCTTAACAAAGACTAAGGATGGTATCTTGTCTAGTGGTATAAAACGCGCCCCAGACACCAATCTGGGAACTTCCATGTCCCGGCGCATATATATATATATATATATATATATATATATATATATATATATATATATATATTAATGCAGGTTTCATTGAATAATATAGACAAGTTTTGTCTATTAATTTTGTGTAGGATCCGTTCATACCGTCTGATATACTTGATGGTGATGTCGTTGATGGACTTATATTTTCAATTCAATTATCTTTATTGTTAATAGCTTAAATGTTCTATGTTTACTGTGTATTAATATTTACCCTTTGATAATGGCTTATGTGAGCCGAAAGCTTAGACCCGATAAAAAATTCAACAAATACTGTGATTTTTTGTTGTCTTTCAACGACATCACCATCAAGTATATCAGACGGTATGAATGGATCCTACACAAAATTAATAGACAAAACTTGTCTATATTATTCAATGAAACCTGCATTAATGAAAAAATGCTGCCAAAATACACACAATATATATATATATATATATATATATATATATAGTTATTATTATTGTTATAATAATAGCATAAAACAACTCAAAAGCAGTCAGATTTTCTTGTTTAATACATTCTCATCGTAACTGAACCACATTTAACTGATTCATTGAACACCAAAACTTAATAACTTTTGAGTTGCAGTATGCTGTTATTATAACAATAATAATAATTATATATGTGTAAATGCTCTACCACTCTAGTGAGCACATTTTATAAAAGGTAAATACTAAACTTTGGGACATTTATTCATTAGTATAAATCATGTATATATATATATATATATATATATATATATATATATATATATAGTATGTCCGTGATGTGCGAGGATAATCCAACAATGTTTACTTAATATAAAAATTATTAACTGCAGCATCTGTATAGAGAGCTCAATGGAAGTTATGCAGAGCAATATAAAAGTATACATAGGAATTTGCGCCGGACCATGGAAACAAGGCCCATTGAATCATAAGCAATAATTTTCTAAATCACACCTGAAATATCAAACCTCTCTTTCTAATCATTTCTGGAAATGAAAAGTCAGAAATCTCTTCCTACAGATTTTTTTTTTATAAGCGTTTCACCACGAGCAAGGCATGTCACTGCCACTACTGTGCAGGGGGCTACGTAGAGTGGAGAAAGGCTGATTAAATAAATATAGGAAATAACAGAGGGTGGGTGATAGGCGGGTGAGAATACCGAGAATGAGGGTTGGGTAGATGAGAGTGTTGTGAGAATAGTTGGGAGTTAGTGTGATAGGAGGTGTCTATTGACCCTACATTTAAACACCTGGAGATTGTAACTGTCGGGAAAGCAGAGTTGTGGAAGGGAGTTCCACAGGCGGGAAGCGCGAGAAAAGAAGCTGTTGGAGTAGAATTTACGGTTACATCTTATTTGTTTAACTGTAAAAGGGTGGGACCTAGTTGCTAATCTAGTATCTCGTGTAAATTCGTGCTTAGGCGGCACCAGTGATCTAAGCTCATCGGAGCAGAAGCCTGAATGGAAGATTATAGGTAAAGATTATAGGTAAATCGCAAACCCCAAGAGCTTCAGAAATAGATGCAATTTATGCTTAGATGAAAAGATTAGAATTATCAAATTCAGAGAAATTAGCCTTTTATTAAACCAGAGAAATGCAATCATTTTTATTTATATAGAATCTTATAACTACCCCATTGCGTAATACTTGCCGATTCATTCCTATCTTGCGTTTATCATTTATTGGAAGATTTTATGGAATGAAGCAATGAAAGTGGAGATCTGTCATGTAATGTGTATACATGCCAGTATATATACGCTACGACTCTTTATTATGAATGAAATTGAAAGTGTCCAATTTTGTATTATGTAATTATGGATGTATTATAATATAACTATTTTATGTTTAGATGGGTGCACATAGCTTCATTATTATATGTGGTTTTTCGCGTAGAAACTTTCCCCTAGTTATATGCATGCTTAACGTATATGGGCGCGCTAAATTATAATTATATTCATATGTATATTTATATGTATAATTGTATGTATATTTCGTGTTTATGGTTGCACGTAGCTATATGTATGCTTGATGTATATGTGTAATATAACAATCTGGCCCCACCCGAGGAAGTGATGCAAGCGATGGTGTTTCCCGTCGGTGGGGGGGGGGTCGGCGAGCGGCGGGGCAGGTGTTTGTGAAATACATCCTGTCGAGGCCGGAGCGGGTGTCGTTTGACCTTATTTCCGACAGCGGTGGAAATGACTGCCGAGGCAAACAGAACAGGTGTCTCTGGGAATTACGTGGGCGTAGCGTGGGCGAGGCAAAACCGGAAGGAAAGTCCCGGTTCTAGAAGACTATATAAAGACCTCGACACACGGATTCGCCAGCAGAGAACGGCCAGTGGAAGCAGAGAAACATCACAGGCAAGACTACACTCCCGTCAACCCATTCTATGTGCGCTCTCACCCTTCCGTTCTCTATTCCACCCGGTTCGTCGTCATTAATAAAAATATAACCTTATATTTTTATATATGCGTGTTTGTTGTTTTGTCGTCGTACGGCGATATATAACATACGAATGCACCTGATCATATGTTTTCGTGTATATGTGGACACCAAGTTATATATATGTTGGAACTAATTTTGTATTAAGGATGTAATTGATTGTAAACAACCTGAATTAAATGGTACCTTTCTGCGTTGCTCATTATATTTACGTGGGTTGTGGTGCAGTGTATATCGACTCGGAACGGCAAATCGGGAAGCCGAGTTCGAATTCCAGTTGAATTTCTTCCATTCACTTACGCACAAATACCCTTGGGAAAGGTATTAATCTGTCTCTTCCCTTCAGTTATGGGTTAAATTATAGGACAGATTGGGTTATATCGCCTAGGCAGGGAACCAGTCTACCGCAGAAAGCAATGGCAAACTACTGCGGGATATTCTTCTGCCCAGTAAGTCATGTCTCTTTCGAGACATCATCGCTCAAATCGTGTATCACGTACGGCACTCAACTGACTGATGTGTATGTTGGTATCGAAATCCAAATGATACATGCTTGAATATGTATGTAACGGTTTTTTTTATAATGTAAGTAAATTAAAGTAGGCCACCTCGTTTGTTGTGTAAAAATGAACACGTATGTGTATACATATAAGTATTGTTCTTGCATATACACCTATAAGTTGTTATAAACCAGTAAATGGATGGAGAAAAGCGAGAGTAAGCAAATATAATAAATCTATATGTATACGCAAAAGATTTTCTGTATGTATAAACATATATGTACATACGTAGCAGGAGTGTGTATTTGTCGGCAGATATATGTGTATGTGTGGATAAGTGTGTGTATGTGAATATATGTGTAAATATGTGTTAATATCATTTATACGTGTATAAATCCGGTCTTCATAAACATGTATGTGAGTGTGCGAACATAATGGTTACATGCATGTATGTATGTATGTATGTATGCATGTATGTATGTATATATGTATGTATGGGAGGGGTACGCATAGACACATTTATATGTAAACATGTATAGGTACGAACATATGTGTATGTAGATATACGTGTGTATTCGGAAAACCTGTTTGTATATGCGTATTTTCTGTATATATGTGAGGTTTGTTAGTATACTTGTGTAAACATGTGTTAGTATTAATTATACGTTTATACGTCCGGTATTCATAAATATGTATGTGAGTATGCGAACATAATATTTCTTGTGGATATGGATGGATATGTGTATGTGTGTTTATGTAAGTGTACGCACAGACGCATTTGTATGTATATATGTGTAAGTATAGAGATATGTGTATGCGGATATAAGTGTGAGTACGTGAGTATGTTTATATGTAGGGTTATATGTGCATACGTATTCATGTACTTGTGTAATTATTTTATAGTAACTGTTTCTTACCCTATGAACTTTTCTCACATGGCCTTAATGATTCTTAATCAAGATAAGGCCAACATCTCTGATCTGAATCATCTTGCTTCATTCCCATTTTGTTTCAAAAGAAATGATTATTCCGAGTAATTATTTGTACCGAATTTTGGTCTGGAGAAAAGCGCTAATTTAGTTCATTGAAATAAATTTAAATTATAACCACTATAAATGATGTCAAATTATATATATATATATATATATATATATATATATATATATATATATGTATATATATATATATATATATATATATATATATATATATACACTGTTAAATATAAGAGATAATGAACGTCTATTATGTTTAATCATAAACCGTTCTAAACGTCATATTTTGGCTTTAATTTTGGTTGAAAATAAAGACGAAAATTCTCCAAAATTTAGATAATCTTTTATTAAGTTGGTTCTAAGCTTTCGGTTCACATGAGCCATCTTCAGAAAGGTTATAAGGATGGTAACACAATAACATCCACCATCAGCGACGATTTTATCTTGTGTTGACATAAAACTCCGCTAAGCAATGTATTTGTATGCCTTTCATAACGCGACAGTTGCCTTAGCGATTAGCTAAGAAGTATTTTCTGCTGCAGTTTTTTAAATCTACCTGTGTAGAAATTTCTTGTTTCCTGCAAAAATAACAACGATCAAATCATCAAAGATCAAATCATCAACGATCAAAGAACTGAATTCTTTCCTCACTCAAGTTATACAGCGTCAAGCCGGGTTTGGTACCACTAGATACTTTAAGCAAACTAATTTAACTCAAAATATGTTTTCTGTTCTAAATAAGACACACATGTATTTTATATTCTTACTGATAAGTAGCATTAGAGCTTATCGCCATATCACTATGAATTGCTAATTCTCTTTCTATCAGTGAAGTTGAGCAACAACAAAATTTCGTCTAGATGGTTGACCGCTTGTAAATATTAGGAGTAATAAGCATGTATGTGTGGATGATGTTGAAGTGTAAGGAGCTGGTTAATGTTTCTTTTGTTAGGCCTTGTGTTAGGCTTAACCGAACTCACTACAGCTTGCAAGTTTTATGTTGAATAATATTCATCAGAATTTTTATCAGAAGGTTTTCATCAGCAGGTTGGTTGTCAGAAGTTGGAAGGAGTGGATTATTGTAGAATAGTGGAATAATAAAATATACACTTTGAATGTAAAACAGAAATTTATTAAAAGAAGGAATAACAAGAGTGGTAGAACTTAATGTTTAATTATAAAACTCAGTAAGAGGTTAATGTACAATGATAAAGTTGTTTGTAGCAGTAATTGTTGAGATAGATAAATAGAAAGAGAGAGAGAGACAGAGAGAGAGAGACAGAGACAGAGAAACAACGTCCAGGTCACTTGAAGTTGAAGGTTATATCTTTGATGTGCGTCAGCAAAACGCCTCCTCTAAAATGACCTCCGTAACCGGTTAGAGACCATACTTAAATATTCAATCCAGTCACGTGGGGTGGCTCACAGAATGATTTTTTTTCTTTACTTGTAGAAAACCGTTCCTCTGAGGTAATTGAATTTTGCGATTTGATGACCAATCAGCATCCAGTCCGCTACAGGTCCGATGCGCAAAGACGAGTTATGGTCATTTGCTTTCTGGATCTCTGAGGAAAAACATCCGGTCCCTCGGTATCACCACAATATAATGAATAAGGTCTCATGACGAGAAATGGGAAAGCCGACATCGAATCAAGTCGGATTCGTTAAATCAATTTAAGCAAAGACCGGGTAGGCTATCTTTTAAAAATTATCTCACCCCAAGCCAAGCATTCTACTGCCACGGTTGCGCAGGGGGTTAGATAGGGGAAATTGATGAGAAAGAGGGGTTATTTATGGGAAATGTCAGACGGATGGGAATACCGATAATAGAGGTGGAGTAGATAATAAAGAGCCTGAGAGAATAAATGCTAGTTAGTGAGATAGGAGATGTCTATTGACCTTACATTTAAATTCCTGAAGATTGTAGCTGTCGGGGAAGCAAGTATATGGAAGAGATTTCCATAGGAGGGAGGTGCGATAAAAGAAGCTATTATTAATTCCGATTACATTTTATCGGTTTCACTGTAAAATGGTGGGACCTAGTTGCTAATCTAGTAGCTCGTGTAAATTAATACCTAGGAGGCACCAGTGATCGTTCATTAAAGCAGAAGCCGTGAAAGTATTTATAGAAGAGCACAGGGAAGCCAAGTCAAGCCGGTGAGATAGCTACTGCAATCGAGCTGCCAAATCGGTATCTATCACATAACAGATTCTACATTGGATTCTGTCAAGAGCCCTGAGGTGAGTAACAGGGACACTCGACCAGATAGAGCAGTAGTATTCAATACACGGGCGGATGGTAGGTTTATATATGAGCAGGATGGACTCAGACGGGAAAACTTTCTGGTCCTGCACAATGGAATCGACCTTCTTAGCAATGGATTTAGCAATGGATTCAATGTAGTCCTTCCACTTGAGGTGCGCTGAGAGTGTGAGAGCAAGGAGACGTAGTGTTTTACTCTCAGGGAGGTAAGCCTGTTCAGTGCTGATGGTGAGTAGGAGCGATTGTCTATGATGGTTAATAGTGAGCAGATTTTCTGCTCCATTAACCTAGGGAAACATTAACTCTAGCAATATCATATTATTTTTAATTATTGTAGTTGTGTAGTATTATTAATTACAAATTTTTCAAGCATTTCATTTATATTTAATTTAATTATTATAAAATCTATCTCAAATAATGTTCCTTCTCTGACCACAAATATTTCTAACTGGCTTTAACTTTTTCGGTTAAAAGTTAGGAAAGAAATCAACTGAAATTTGAGATGAAGGAAATGCTAGTGAAAAAAAGTAATAACAAAATATATCGTATGTTGAACAAGACTATGTAATTGTGATTCAAATGTTTTTAAAAGTACACCTATGCGCATGTGCTCGGATTTATATTTAGTTATCTTTTTGAAATGGTGGAAAGACTGAACGAAACATATGTCTATTACTCTCTGTGTGTTCGTTTTTTCAGTCAGATATAGCTTTCAGTCAATCTAATATTTTTATTTTCCCATCAAAATATATTTATTTCTATAGAGACGTTCGTTTTTGAAAAGATGTCAGTTATTCGACTTGGAAATATTCTGTTTTTCTTTGGTTGAAGATATAAAAGTTCATTGTTTTTATTTTCGAAAAAATGAAAAAAGAATAAATAATCTTTTTAAACTTTAAGGTCTTGGGTTTACTTTTGAATATATATTTTTATCAAAATTGCAAATCTACTTTAAAGTAGATTCTTTTATTCTTTCTAAAATATTTGAATATTTCTGCCACATATGGTATGGTGCTCCTGCTATATATTTAGAGATTATTGAAAAAATCCAAAGAAGAATCCACAATATTATTAGTCTTGAGCTGACATCCCGGCTTCAGTCAATTTCCTACCGCCTCAATATAGTTTCCCACTACATTTTCTATAAATATATTTTTGGTTAATATTCCGGTTAAGCTTCCCACTTTGATAACTATTGATTGTGGCTTCATTATCAAATTTTTTTTTCATTTCCCGCACATCTCCACAGACATAGTTTAGATATTGCAATGCATTTTGACTACGTAGAGACTTTGATTTATCTTGGTGGCTATAGTAAGTATCGTAAGTAAGAATTTGTTCATTTGGTATGAGGAAGACTATGGTATGTTTTAGTCAGTAATCTTGGTTAAGAAAGATTAAGATGGGACAGATGGCAAACTAGCATTCCCCTCTCTCAATGTTTTGGCCTTGTGACACATTTTTGTATTATTCAAATCAAACATTACATTCGCTATTGTAGCTTAACTTTATGAATGTTAGGTTCCTGGGCATGACGATAAACTGCATCCGGAAGCAAGGCATCTGAAAGGGAGGTTGTGAGGAGCATGGAACAACCTTTTATTTGCTGTTGTTCTCGGGTCCATCCTAACTCGAAGTGGTATCACCTGTTAGGGTCCCAGCTATGGGCAAATAGTCCAACCCAAAACTGGGATCACAATATTATGAATGTATAAAAATAACCTTTTATAGAAATATATACATAAAAATAAACTTTTATAGAAAAATATACATGTTAAAGGAAAAATTATTACCAAAATACATTTCTGAAAGAAAAAAACATTATTCTCAGCAGAAAATTTTTGAATACAAATTTAGAAGACATTTTAAGTTTTCTAAAAAAAAAAAGGTTAAAAACAAAAAAAAAATCAAAATTGACTAAATCAAACTTCTCACTATAACCGAAAAGAAACCTTAAAACCCCCTCCTTTTTGGCATTAAATAACCCTCAGAAGTTGATATTCCTTTAAACAAAACTCAAACTCAAATTCAAACTCAAACTACGAATGTTAGAGCAGTACTTTATTTGGCAACTAGGTTTCATCAATTTACAGTTGAATTCGTGAAATGCAACCGCAAGTTCTAAATCAGTAGTTTCCTTTTTAGCACTTGTCTGTTTTGGAACTACAGTTTTACGCTTTATAGCCCACATTGATCTTAAAAAAGTAAATGCATGTTAATCTTTATCTAATATCTTCCTAATCGTGGATCTTTAATTTGTCACTTTCTTTAATGATGTTTCTTTTTCGTTCACGCTCAGTGACACATTGTATCTTAACGGCTTTATTGCCTTGCTTCTAGTTAAATGATAAAAAATAAGCGAGGCGAAACGACAAAAACTTAACCTATTAACTACAAGAAAACAGAAGTTTCGTTAGTTCTCTTAAGGTGTTCCCATAAATAAATCACAAGAAACAAGCTATACAGTATTAATCAATTATATATATATATATATATATATATATATATATATATATATATTACTTGCCCTCTTATCAAATAAATTCTGTAATTTACGAATATAATTGTGGCTGAGGTGCCAGTTGCATAGGCAGAACAACTCAAATGCTTGACAGTAGAATCAAACAGCACGTTCCACTGAAAATCAGGAAGCATACCTGGCAAAAAATAAACTTGGCTACAACGTGTACTGTTCCTCAATTTGTGAACATCTTATAAAAAATAGAAAATGTACCATGGAGTTTAATGTGGTTTGGTTTTCTGTATTGGCCAATTCACATTAATGTTTTCATTTGAAGGATTTAGAGTCTTTTTAAATCCGGTCATGCAGAGCTTCGCTATGTAAACAGCGAGATTAAATGCTGGGCATTGTTGTGATCATTCTCTATCAATTTATTTCCCCTCTCCATCACTGACCATTTCATTTTTCACAAGTCTTCAATTTTACTTTAATTTCTCCCAATTAAAATTTGATGAGCGGGAGCGAAACCGACAATTATATATATATATATATATATATATATATATATATATATATATATATATATATTATTCTCATTATGGCCTTTAACTTAAAAATGATAGCTTTTAATGAAATACTCAAGTTCTGTACAACAAAAAATCTGTTTAAATAAATTTCTAATTTAATTAGGAAATTAAATAATATATATATGTATATATATGCATTTTACTCGTGTTTATGTATTAAATTTATTTTCTTATGTAAGTTTACACCAACTACGAATTTTTACATATTTCATAGATTATTAAAATAAATATCTCTATACATTATATATTCTATAGATTAACCAAAGACATTTAACAATGAACGGCAAAAGGATGTATTTGAACTGCTAACAAAACTCAAACGACTTGGAAAAAAATGTTAGAATAATCCAAAGAATTTTTATTGGGAACGAACTGCCTACATACGGATAGCAAATGAAATGAATAGCTACAATTTTTTATAACTTCTCTCCATTACAGCGACGCTATCCCGATGACCCTACCAGATAGGCGTAATGTTAACAATACAAGACATACAGATGACATCGTGTTGATGGGTGTCACATAAAATATCCAAGACTTCTGAGACAAGTTGGTAGTTGAAAGCAAGAATTCAAAAACAATCAACAGCAAAAGATGGTCAAGTGGCAGAGAAAAAGCCTATGGTAACAATTTAGTGATCTCAAAATTACACAAATAGAGAAGTTTAAATATATTGCAGGTGTTTTAATAAAAGATAGAAAATCCCACTGAAATACGAACACGTATTGGACTAATAAAATATGCATTTGTAAAGCTAGGAAAAATACTGAGAAGTAGAAGAATTTTGTTACCATGAAAGATATGAGTGTTGAAATATTATGCTATATCCATCTTCCTGGTGTTTTTGTAAGTTTATCTTAGATGTATAAAAAGGACGAAAGCATGGGCCACCCAGTGTAGATTGAACTCATAATTCAGTCGCAATTTCTCTAGCAAAAAGATCTTGCTAACCATTACACCCAGTCAAAGTTTCCAACCATTTTCTTATATGAGTGTGAATGCTGGATAAATCTACCCACAAATGAGAATAACCTGAAGGCATTGAGTATAGTTCTACAGAAGAATACTGAGAATTTCGTCTACGGTTCGGTTAAGCCACAAAAAGTATTATAGAAAATGACAACAAAACAAAAAATTGCGCACAGAATCATGAGATTATTTAATTTTTTTGACACATAATAAGGAATTAAAATTTGAAGAGTTACGCAATCATAGTACATAGTGAGGACAGGACAAATAGGTGAAGTTAGGGAGTTATCTATCTGAAGGGTTTGTATAAATGGATACCGGAGCAGGGTATGAAAATCTGCTAGAGGCCTCAGGGAATGACATCTTGAAGAGTCAAATTGCTTATGTCCTGAAAAGCCGTATTACATAGAAGTAATGGAGCATTTCTTTAGATACAAACATTATTCCTGAACGTCTGACTCATATTCAGTGCGATTAGGTTAATTATAAATGAAAGTCAAATTATCTGAAAGACCCTAAAGCTATATTTTGTGTTTAATTTACTCAATATTATTATAGATTACTTAATTATTTGTTTATAATAATAATCTTTTTCTATGTGTCTTTAGAACGTAGGCGATCATGGTCTTCCACATCTTTCTATCCCTAGTAGCTCCTAACCCACCTTCTCCTATTACCTCATCAAAACCCCATTTTGCCATTCCTTTGCTCAAGCCAATTCGCATTTCTTTCCGCTGTCTCTCCTACTAACTGATCTGTCGGTATCGAATTTTCCATTCCCCCTTTCTTCATTATATATCCCAGGAAATTCAGCTGTCTTTTCCTGTTGGTAAATATTAGTTGTTTTTTTTTCGTTCCCCTCCTCCTTAAAACCTCATCGTTGTTTATGTTCGGTACATGGTATCCTCAACATCCTTCTGCAGAATGACATTTTAATTGCTTCTTTGTTTCCATCGAGATTTTCCTATCTCTTATTACTCTACTCAGCTTCGGAATGCATTCTTAGTAATGCCAATTCACATTCGGATCTTAGTGTCACACTTTCCATTCTCTCTTAAAGTTTTCTTGTTTATATGTAAACTTTTCCTCCGTATTTCTTCATCTACCTCCTCTAGGAGGTTTTTTAGTTTCTCTTCTGTGCCTGCTATCAGCACTGTATCATCTGCGTATATTATATTGTCCAGATTGTGGCCACCAATGACGAATACTGGCATGTTTCCTAGTGGTCTCAGACTTTTTCTAGTTTCTCCCAGTTTGCTTATTTTCTACATACTTATTTTTTCTAGGTAGATTTTATTCGACTTTTACCGCTTGCATATAGTTTTTCTTAATTTTTTTTCTAAGCATTTCATTGTTTTCTTCCGATTCACTTTTTTCCACTTGTTTTTCCTTTTTCATTGTCGCTATTTCATATTCTTTCTTTTGCCATCTTCTGTTTTTTTTCCTTATTTTTCCATTTTTCCTTACCATATTTCTTGACTTTCTTTTTTTAGATCTTTCATTCCCTAGTTTACTTCTGCCTCTTTTTCTTCTCTTATTTATTTTCGGAGTTTGTGTTAAAATTCCACCTTTTTTTCTTATAGACTTCATAAGGTATATATTTTTATTTTAAAATTTTTTCAAGTTAAATCTTCTCAGCCTTAGCAGATTTTTTTTATCTATGCAAGAGTAAACCGTAGTGTCGTCAGCGTATATGCCTACTTGGGATCTTATTACATCAGGGAGGTCTTTAATATAGATTAGGAAAAGCATAGAACCTAGAATAGAGCCTTGAGGGACACCTGCGTTCGTATAATAGTATTGGAAGGCAATACGCTGTCAAACGCTTTGGAGATATCTAGGGCAACAGTTCGGGCGTTCTTGTTGAGAGCCTGGTGTATATACTTAGTGATGCGGAAGACCTAGTGAAGCGGAAACCATACCGTTTGTCAGGGAATAGTCTGTATGGTGTGAGATGTTGAACTACATCTGCGTGGATGATGGCTTCGGACACTTTGCCAAAAATCGGTAGGAGTCTCGTAGGGCGATAATTAGAGGGGTCAGAGTGTTCACTAGTATTTTTTATATTTTGTAATCACGGAGGAGAACTTCAAGCAGACAGGAAAGCAAAAGAGGCAGTAGTTATAGCGTTTGGAGATAACAGAGGAGAGTTCAGGGGAACATTTCATCAGAACAATGATTGGGATTCCGTGGCCGCCGCTCGCTTTATGGTGACCAAGCTTTTAAATTATGTTAGAGCCACCTAGGTGGTAATGTGGATGTCATTCAGTTGGGCTTCAGTTCGGGGTGGGTAGTCGGGTACAGATACTCCAGAGGAGTCCAGTGTCGAATTGGTAGAGAATCTGCGACCGAAGCACTCAGTTTTTATTTTGTATAGTCAATGACCTCAAATTCGTTGTGTTAGAGTGGGGATTGAGTTTTTGCTATTGTTTAGTACACTTTTACAGAGCCTTCAGGAGTCTTTCGAACCGAACTTACGGGATGCTATGCGCAGCTTCACTCTGGCCTCAAACAGCAGTTTAGCCTCTTTAAGTATCTTCTTGCACTCATTGCGAGCAGAGACAACGACGCGTGACTCAGATAAAGCCGGAAGAAGTGATTTTCTATGGAGATATATATAATAACTAAACTTATTTATAAATGGAACTTTGTCAGTGTATGTGTGTGTGTCTGTGTGTGTGTATCCGTTACCTATAGACTCCGAAAGGGCTGAATCGATTTTATTGAAAATTTATACAGCTGTTCTATAAGCGTCTGCGAGTGTTCTTAGCTAGGTTTTATGTCGAGGTACCACAGATAAATATCGAAAATCAATAATCGGTTTATAGAAGGAGTAGTACGATTTTCATCAAATTTGATACACTCATAGACAAAGACATAAGAAACGATATTCAGAAGTTTCAAGGTTGCAGTTCTTACAATAGTGTAGAAAACCGATAATATATATATATAAAAGCTTTCATTAGACCGGAGCAACGCCGGGCTATACTGCTAGTGTATAATATAGAGAAAGAATAGAAATATGCATCTCTTTCTTTCTCTATTAAATGTTCTCTTATTCATTTTTCTTCATTAATAAAACTTTTCTTTTCTTATATTTCAACTTCATTGTTTCACTCATATTTCAGTTAAGGAATATTTCTTTTATCTTCTCTTGATCGCTTTTTAAGTCTTTTCCGTTTTTTACACATAAGCTTATGTGTATAATATGTTTTTCATTTCATTCGTTTCATCGTCTTCATCCATTTTTATCTTTTATATGTATATTTCTGCATTTCATGTTTTAATATTTTTGTTTCTTTTTTACTCACGTCTACTGGATTACTCATTTTTATGTAGTTGTGTCAAATTTGTTTTATTTGCAGCCAGTTTTCCTGCCTTTTTTTCGATCCTGTCTACTTACTTGTATATTTTTAATTCCTTCCTTCCGTCCTTCGTTCCTTCCTTCGCTCCTTCCTTCCTTCCTTCCTTCAGAACTTTCCCTTTTTACTCAGTATGAACAAGTCGAAATCGCATGACCCTCTGACACATTTCCCGAATGATGAATCGGAACACCCACTGCGCATGAGTGGGCAGTTTTCACTCGTGATGATTTGACACCTAAAATGCTTTTTTTTTCTTCTCACAACCCAGTGTTAAAAAAAAATAAGCCTTTGAATACCGTTCTAAAATTCCCAGATGGACACCAAAGGAAGAATAATAAAAATAGATATCCAGCTCAAAGGAAAATTGAGTTGCAAGCTAATTTTTCTCACCCCCGTAATTCTATTAATGCGTAAGCAAAACGCAAATGCGACAAAATGGATTGAAAAATGCCAAGAATTACGATTTGAAAAACAATAAATGGTGTTAAAAATGATTACAAAATTATGGAAATAAATATTTAGATGCGTAAGATTATAGATTCGAATTTTTTGTTGGTTGCTTTCTTTAATCTAATCATTTATCGTTACGTCATGACGTCAAAAATTCGTTTGGAATGCGGTACATGTCCGTCTTCCGATGAAGCCTATCACTCTTAGGTTAAAAGCTACATTTAATGAGGTGAAAAATGTGTCAAGATTTGTTGCACAGTTCTTTGGTAAACTATAGTTTCAAAAAAATAAATAGATGTATTGACAACAACAGTAAATCTGGGAAGTTAATTTTATCTTCACTAATGATATCAACAAAACAGTTGTTGAGACGTCACTGCCCTGCGTTGTGATGTGATAGTTTTTCGCCAAGGTTGTTGCTTTTTCTGCAGTTTTACTGATAACCAGTTACTATGGCAAGCAGATGAGGTGTTGGAAAGAATGGCAACAAAGAGGAAATTGATACTGAGCATCAGGAAGAGTCAACTGAAGTTCCTGGGACACGCAATGAGGAAGGAGAGCCTGGAGAACCTGATACTCACTGGCTAGATAGAAGGAAAGAGAGACAGAGGAAGGAAGCGGATAACATATTTGCAGGGCCTGATCAGGTGGTTGACAGAACGGGGGTTGACAGGAGTAACGGGAACAAACATACGATAGGGAGACGAGGAGAACCATGATCGCCTACGTCCTGAAAGGACAGGGCACATAGAAGAAGAAGAAGACTCGATATCCGGTATATATATATATATATATATATATATATATATATATATATATATATATATTAACCTTCATTGTCTTCAGGCGAATTACAATAAGTAAACTTTCCGTTTTTAAACGCACGATCAGGGATTTTTACGAATGCGCGTCTGTAATTTTCTGACAAACGAAAGATTTTCAAAATCATATAGGAGTTATTTAAGAATCCTATAAATGCTTACTAGGATCATGCGAACATGGATAAAAGTGTTGTAGTATCCTTAAATTACTTCGCCCTAATTTTGAAAAAACTTTAGTTTGCTTTAATCTTAGAGAGGAGTTATTCGACGATCATACAACACTTTCATCCATGTTTAGTTTGATCCTACGATAAATACATACTAGAAACATGATAAAATCATGATGAAACAACACTCAAAAACATAATAGGTAGAAATGTTAAACGGATTAAAATAATAAACATATTACTTTCATCATATTTAACCTCATAATCTCTAATAATCCTAAAACCACACAACTAAGTTTTCGACAGGAAACCAATGTAGTGTATAAATTAACATTCCCTTTTCAGAGAGATTATCTATAACATTAATAGTAAACGCAGTGAATATATTTGGTTAGTACAACCACGCTTCCCTGTAGATTTAACTGACACTTTTCTGATTATAGTTCTATTAAAGAACATTCCTTAGAAAAATATAGCCATGTATATATTATTAGACAGGTTTTAGTCGATAACACAATAATACTCACACTAACATACACCGACAGAGAGCAAAAGAAGCTTAAGATATTGAAGGACATCTACATTAATTCAAAACAACTCACACTCAATAAAATCACATTTCAAACTAGTCACAACATATATTAAATTTAGACATATGGTTCTGTGTTAACATTTTGGTCTCTCACGTGGTATGACCTAATTGAACTGCATTACAAATTTATGACCTGCGTCTGCTATTTGATGACAGGTTCTTATGTCAGCACAAGTGAATATCATATTTGATGGTAAATATCTTTATGTCCAAGTCCCTACAAAAACTCTAAAGGTGGCTCATGTGAAGTAAAAGCTTAGGACAAGCGTAAAAAAATATCCAAATATTAGTCAACTGTTGTCTTTATTTTACCCATAAATTAAAACTAAAATATTATGTTTAGAACGGCTCAGGATTAAACATAATAGACATTCATTGCCTGCTACATTTAACAATATATGTTTAGATATAATTTATAAAATTACTACAGTATTATCAACTGATTCTATTCATTGACATTAATTTTTTTAATGAATATTGCCTCGAGGATTTGTAATTTGATTTTGCTTTTTCTTTCTGTAGGATAATTGTGTTATTGATCAATATTTTTTCATATTGTTACAGAAACATGGAATGTTACTGTAAATGTTTAGAAATAGACGAATAATCAGAAATGTTCAACGTATGACGCCTTGTTAATGTAGTTGTTGCAAATCCAACATATATTTTTTTCGGAGATACATTCTCCCAAATGACATTTAAATTGGTATATAATGTTCGTTTTACATAATAACTCGGTTAATGTAGAGGAGTTATTACTGATAATTAAATTAGTGGTATTTTATTTTTATAATATATTATTAATTCTAAATTTTAGATCCACGGTAGATATATTAGGACGAATGAAATCATAGAAAATGACATTTGTACAGATATATCACGTGTGGATCCTAATAAAATATTTAAATTAATTATATATTGCATTTGGTTTAAACGGGGTAGTCGGTTATGTTATTGCAATTATAAAAGAAGTTTATATTCTTCTTGTGATTTTTTAAATTAATGGTTATTGTGTGAGTTAATGATGTTTTGAATATTCCTGATGCAGGAAGAATTTATTTTCAGATTTCCTCTGTTGAAAATTCTTTACATAATTTTATTTTGGTCAAAGTGTTTTACTAATAGGGAAAGTATCGGCCGATATTTAGATTGGACAAATTGCAGAATGGTAGGTTAAAACATATTATTTTTTTCTTTTTCTGTTTTTGTTTCCATTAATTATTTTGTCTTTCAAAGTTTCTTGGTAAACTATATCTATTTTTAAATAACTTTTCTGATATCTTCATAATATATTGATTTTTTTTGCTGGACTATAATCTATTAATTCTTGCATTTACTGTTTTAGAAATTTGATTAAATATTAGCGTAGGGGGATTAGAGTTGAGATTTATTTCCTTTATGAAACGGTTTGAATGTATTATTGTAAAGGTTAAAACTGATATCTAAGAAATTTACTATTTTGAGGTTAGATGAAATCTCGATTTTAAAACCGAGAAATTGGAAAGGTCTCATATATATATATATATATATATATATATATATATATATATATATATCATTGCTGTAAACGTTATTTAAGATAGGTACAAGTTATCGAGTTACTAACATTCTTTTTTTATTAAATAAAGCATGATAATAATATTTGAAAAGGCGAGCATGACAGTGCTCACGACTTGAATTAAACCTATTTCACTTTATAGCAAAACCGCTATATATGTATTTGTTTTTTGTGCAGATTGTGATCTTGTGATCATTTGAGATCTTGCGATATCATCTCCTACAAGTTTGATGATCTTTTATCATTGCCTAAACATCTGAAAATTTACATATTCTTTGTTTATATAAAATATTTACACATGCCAGCCTAATATTAAATGATCGTTTGAAAGTACATTTAAAGTCTGCAGTTCGTAGATATTTACCTAATTCGCCGCTGGGGTCTTCGAGGTCGCGTTTAATTTAATCTTTTCTCCTCCACTTTACCATCATATGTACGTTGTGGTGTAACGGATATCAGTTCCAAATGAGAAATCGGAAGGCCGACATCTAATTCTAGTTTAATTTATTTCCAGGGTGCTCTCCCTTTTCCCTCTAGCTATGGCTTGAATAGAAAGCCAGGATGGATTCCATAGCATCTGTTAAAAAAAAAAATGATAATCTACTTCTTTGTCAGTCATGCCTCGAAAGAGACATGATCGACCAAGCGTTTATCACGTATAGAACTTAGCTGAATGATAGATAGATAGATAGATAGATAGATAGATAGATAGATAGATAGATAGATAGATATGAACAGACTGAGATAGATAGATAGATAGATAGATAGATAGATAGATAATGAACAGACGGAAATAGATAGATAGATAGATAGATAGATAGATAGATAGATAGATAGATAGATAGATAGATATGAACAGACTGAGATAGATAGATAGATAGATAGATAGATAGATAGATAGATAGATAGATAGATAGATAGATAGATAGATAATGAACAGACGGAAATAGATAGATAGCTAGCTAGCTAGATAGATAGATAGATAGATAGCTAGCTAGATAGATAGATCGATAGATAGATAGATAAAGAATGATTATTGATGATGATGAAATTTTAAAATAGCAGAAAAGAGTTGGAAAATATTAGATTATTAATAAATTTTGTTCCCTCTCTATTTCACTTCTGTTTCTCTCTCATTCTCTCGCTTGTTTAGTATTCTTTTAAATGCCGCCCCCTTTAAGTATTTAACCTTTCCATCTGTGCCCTCCTGTTTTCAGTATGCCTTATCAGTATTTAATTTTCTAAGTCTTCTATTTTAATTATGTATCCAGAAATTTCAGCTGACACTGGTTCTAATTAAATGTGTTTATTTCCTCTCATGTTTTTCAAAACTTCCACGTTGCTTACATGTTATCTCCAAAGTGTTTTCCTTATCTTTCTGCATGACCACAATTCTGTTAACTTCGTTCAATCAGTCAGTTAAGTGCCATACGTGATACACGCTTGTGCGATCATGTCTCGGAAGAGACATGACTGACTGGGCAGAAGATTCTCCCGCAGTAGGTTGCCATTGCTTTCTGCGGTAGACTGGTTGCCGACCAAGGCTATAGAACCCAATCTGTCCTATTGTTTAACCCATAACTGGAGGGAAGAGACGGATTATTACCTTTCCCAAGGGTATTTGCGCGTAAGTGAATGCATGGAATTCAAACTCGGCTCCCCGATTTCTCGTTCCGAGCCGATATCCACAGCGCCACAACGCACATCCTTCGTTCAAGACAGTGTAGTAATTAGGAATTTTTGCTTTTACTTTTTTTTGCTAAAGTAATGTACCCATCATTTTAATATTTTTGCAGCTTTATTAAATACTTGATTTTGTCGTCGATTTAATAAGGAATAAGCTTTTACTTTAAATGATTAAGAATTGTGATGATATTACTATTACTGTGATGATAAATTTTCCTTGAATAATGCTTTATGTCGTGATTTAAATTGACTGAACTGTCAATCAATGGTGTCTAAATTAATTTTTCTGTTAGCTACAGACGTAGCTTTAAGAGGTTTAGTTTGTTAATTACATTCACTCCTATCTTAAAAAACTTGGCTACTTAATGGCCCCTCGACTTACGCTAATTGTAAAATCTTGGTAGATAAAAGTATATAAAACATCAAAGCAGCCAAAAACACTGATCATAAATGTTTTCACTTTTGAATGAAAAGAAATAATAATGAATAAATTGAAAATAAATAAGAAATACATCATATTTAATTTATACTATGTGAACAGAAATAATATCAAGAACAAAATGGAATTTTTTGAAAATGTATTAGGTGTACTTTACAGTATATTACGGTGTTGTATAATCATTTATAAATATATATTAGAAATTTTATGACTAAGCTCTAGTTCTGGAGTAGTTTTCGCACTGAAAGTTATAATCGTGCTTTGTCGATTACTAATCGACTTAACGTACCCAAAACTTTAGGAACTACGAAATCTTCCACTGAAAGGTGACTGCTTAGTATTCGGCTAACTGCCGACTAATATCAACTAAATAGTAGTTCTACTGAACTCCAATAGAACTTTAAAGAACTCCTATGAACTTTCCAAGAACAATATTTATTTTTGTAAAGAATTACAAAAATTGTGGCATAAAGCCGAAAAGAGGAGGGGTAGAGGGTGGTACTCACTTAACTATCCTATACCTAGCTAAACACTATCACGACCCAATCACCCATTTCAGTTTTACGCTTTCACCACAAGAACCCATCCATCACCTCCCAATCCTTCATACACCACAATACCACAAACTTACAAGGGACACCTAAATAAGTGGGGAAATAACCCATGACAATAAAAATGTATATATGTACAATATAATACATAATTTAAAACATTTAATGAAAGATGAAATGATGGGAGGGGGGATGAACCCAAAAACAAACTAAAAATACAACAAATGTTTGAACTAAAAGTAATAAACAATGAACTTTCCAAGAACTTCTCAAGCACTTCCTGTTAACTCTTATTAATATAAGAGGGAGAGTCCACTATCTGATGAATAGGTGTGTTTCCCATAACAGTTCTGCAGCAAAAAACGTTTCTTCACTGTGCTATGTTAGACCATTATTTCTCGCCAGAATTCATTTTACATATTTAAAAGTTTACCATACGTTTTTTCTTTGAATCTCACTGCTACATTTTCTCTAGATCTCTTGTTATATATTTAGAGATTCTTGACAAAATCTAAAGATGAATCTGCTGCATAATTTGTCCAGGCCTGGCGTCTGAGTTCACTAATATTCACACTTATATAATGTAGCTTCCCTGTATCGTTTGTATAAATACTTTCAAGGATACAGTTCTGATTATTTTTCTTCTATTGTAAACAGGAGAACACGTTAGGACTGCATAAAGATTTTCAGATATTGCTGTAGTAAGAATGATAAGTAACAATGTGTTCTTTTGGGTCAGTAATTGTGGCGAGATAAGTTTAAAATAAGACAAACTGAAAGTCAGCCTTATCAACGTTTCGCCTTGTACCACATCTTTGTATTTGCAAAATAAATATTACTCCTGTTTATCGTACCTAGACTTGACGAATTTTAAACGCATTACTTGATTGGCTGCAAGGGTTTATTAATTTAGAGTTGAAACTACAAGATATAACCGTAATTTCTATCAGAATAGTTTCTTTTTTCGTATTTCTTGATTGTAGAAATCTTTTCTGACGTCTTGTTTCCCAGTCAATTTTGATCTACAAAAATTTAAATGCAAGTTCAAGCCTTATCGTCTGTCTTCATAATTCTTACTCTTTTATTGTCCTCTATTGCTAACAGTAAATTTCCTTATATTTTCTAATACTCAGTAACTTCTTGCGTCTTAGTGGCTTTGTGGCCTAGCCTAGATTGAAATAATTTTTAAAATCTACAAATAATTTAAAATGATAATAAAGATATGTACCAATTTTTTACACTTTTTGTATATGAAGAAGTGAAATCGTGCATAATCTCAATAAGCGTCATTCTCGTTTAGTGACCGTTTCGTTAGACTTGAATTCTATCGCTATTTGAGAAATCAGTCTATATTACTAATGTGATCAAAGAAGTAAATCGAATTCACTAGTTTAGAATAATATGATTTAGAACGACAAGACTGATATCAGAATAGTATAGAAGACACTTGAGGAAATGTTCACTAATACGCGTTATAAGTGATTTCAGTTTTTAGTTATGAGATGTAATGACGAATATATAATCCTAACTACTCGTCATTTGTCGCATAATACATTTAGAGTGCACTAAAATCATTATACTGGGAATCAGAAAGAAACCGAATTTCTGAGACATATTATGATCTAAGTAAGCTTGGTAAATTTGGTACTCACAGTACATAGAAAATGCTAAATTACAAAGTAAAATACCAAATAATAGTCTTCTGCGAATTAATTGCAGACCATTGAGTTGGATAGATAGTATGAAGACAAATTTTATCTCGAGCTACTAGAAAGTATGTGTCGTTGTCAGTAGAATGTTTGGTTTAATCCAGATTTTGTAAAATAAATATGCGCTATAAATTGAAGTTATCATAATCAAGCAACTGCCAGAAATCTGGAAAGTGTTCTGACAGAGAAAGGAAAAATGAGACAGAAAATTGAAGGTGGGTTTCAATATCGAAGATGCCTTCTAAAACCTCGGCAAGTACGAAAAACAGAATATGTCGTTATAAAAAAACCGTACAGAATTATTATTTAATATCGATTCTATTTTATAACAATAAATTCTGAAAAATCTCCTTACAAATGAGGAAAAGACGTAGGGCAATAGAAATGTGATTCGACTGAAAGATACTCAGAATACCACGGGCTGAGCATGAGGAAATTTTAAAGAGAATAGAACCGAAAATGATGCTTATACTTCCAATCAGAAAGAAACAATTGGAATTTCTGTGGCACATAATGAGATGTATCTGATATTCAGAAGTCATATTGAAGACAAGAGGAGGAAGCGGCTAGTAACCTACACTTGCAAATGAAAAGCAGTTGAGAAAGAGCTATGAAGACCAAGTGTCTGGCAACAGGTCTTTCCTATGTCTTAGTTTTAAAATCTCAATTTGATAAAAAAAGTAAATAAATTAAAGATCAGATGTAAAGAAGCGTAAATATGATCAATGCCTCGATAGGTAACAACATATAGACGGAAAACGTACCTCTGATGTTGCGTGTTAATAGCAGCAATAACGAATATATTTCTTAATCGCACTAACAGAGAGACTGAAAGACCATTTACGTCACAAAATATTTGAAAGTTCAATCAAGTTAATAACACCATGGAGACATAGAATATTCTTAGCGTTTATTGTCAAGGATTAATAATTCAGCGGCAAGAACGAAATTGGTTTGCTTCGTTTCTTTCTGAAGAAACCTCGTTACAAGAACGCATATTTGTATTTCATTGCATTTCCATGAAGAATCTCTAAATCTATTAGTAGAAATCCACGATAAAGTACTTGGGAATTAGCAGAGATTGTAAACAGAACACAATCTACCATGTGACACTTTTTAAAAAAGATAGGCAAAGTCTGCAAGTAATTGTAATTGTTTTGGATGAGCTCTTCCGTATTGTATTTAGACTTTTTGAATTTAAGCGTAGCACTTGAGTGGCGTCAAGATCAATTTTAAGTTGCACTGAAGAGATGTGGCCGTAATTTCTATGCTGTTAGTTTATTTTCTCACACTTTTCGCTTGTAGATCTCATTTCTGGATCCATACAATACAACAATTTTTAATCTGCCAAATTTTTAAATGCGATGTTAATCTATAGCTGGTTATCCATTCTTTTTCAGTTTATAGTGGAGAGTAGTTGTATATTGTTGCAGGTTAACGGAAATTGGCCTTGGTGAAGATAGCCCACTATAAGTCAGAAAATTATTATAAGTCAAGAAAAGCAATTTGAGTTAAAAAATAACATTTTATATATACACATATCAATTAAGGTTTTTACAATTTAAGTAATACTTGAAGTATAGGTCCAACGGACGTTAAAATGTTCATGGCAATACATTGCTGAAAAGAGAATTAATACTTAGGTATGTGTGAGTGTTGTAAGGGAGCCGAACATAGTAAGCCACTTGACTTCAGTCAAGAGGGCTACTAATTAAACTCCTCTTTCTCTAGTCAGCCCGTGTGTGTTGGCCTGCGTCAGTCTGTCCGCCTGGGTGCTTTCTGTATCGGCTTTTTATTTCGACTTTTTGGATCGCTGGTGATCATTTGGGAATTCGTATCCATATTTGATTCTGGGCTTCCCATTGGCCGATAAATAAAATTCGCGTAGGCTCGCGAACTGGAAATTTAATATTTAATTAAATTTTAGTTTTCAACCGGAAAATCTCGAACCTGGATGCGCACTGACGATTTTTGGTCATTTTGTTCGCGAAAGTGCAAACATCCGGTCCCTCGTTTTTGTTCAGTCGGTGTCACCACAAATCCCTATCTATCGTCCTGATTACCTCTTCTCATTCATTATTAATATTTATCTTACGACTTCTTTCACGCACTGTAGCCGCGTGTGTCTTAGTGGCTTTATTGCCTTGCATGAGGTGATAAAGATTTAAAAATCGTTATTTGATTTCAAACGCTTTCAGTTAGAATAACACTGCGGATTGGTAATAAGCCGAAACAACAAATTATTTACACGCCTTGCCTCAGTGGCATTAGTGTATGTCAAACAAAATGTGGTCACCTAATTATCAGCATATATGTACATTGGGGTATCATATTCTTAAATGATACTCTACTGTAAGTTATAATAACTTTTTTCTAAACCTAAATATATTTTCTTCTATGGATTAATTGGTTTTCATGATTGTACGCATGCGTGCAGATACAAAAGACAACAGTTTCTTGATTTCAGTTGATTTGCTAATCATTTTAACTAATCATTCTTTTTATCCTCTGGGAGGAAAACGCAGAAGAAGCTCATGAAAGGAAGAAGTTAAAATATGACGAGCTGCAGGGCTAGCTGCACTCCTATAGAAGTGAGGACTAGAGGATTTGCAGCAAGGTCCTTATGCAAAGCCTTAACAGATATTGGCATAGTGGGAGTAAAATAAAGGAAAGCACTCAAGTCTATAACAGAAACAGCGGAAAGAACAGCTAATTGGTTATGGATCAAAAGAGAGAGTGCCTGGATTCCAAAACAAATTGTTCCCTAAAATTTCCCCAAATTCTGCGTTTAAATTAATGTTTTCGACGAGCTCATATACGGTTCGCCTCTAAATGGAAAGTGTCTCTGACTGTCGCCAATCAGAAGCTTTTGCAAGGTTTCGTACCGGACCTAAACGTAATTTTCCAGTGTCTGAAAGCGCTTATCGAGGGTGTGCCAGAAATTGATCATCTCTGGTCGGGTCGGTGCGGTGAGTGGGGTATGATGTTGAAAGGCCCGAAACCCCCTAGTGATCCTCGCGATGACATAACTGACGACACCCTCTAGCGCCCCCATTACGGTGCGTATGTTTGAAATCTATCATGATAACTGAGCATTGTGAAGATTTATGTCATTCGCTTTGATATCTGGATGTTTGGCAGTATATATTTACATAATATCTGCTTCCTTGTTTCCAAATTCGCATCGTTTGATAACGCATCATTTCCGCTGTTCACTAATGCTCAGAATAAATATGGGTTTCGAGATCAGCTACAGATTCAACCGAGACACAAACCCGTTGCTCTCCATGGAAAGCATCACCGTAGATTCGAAAGTAATACTTAAATCCATCAAATTATTTACACTCCCTGTCGCATTTATTTTATTTAGAAGAATCTGCATGGCATTATTCGTAGCAAGACCAAGATTGTCAGTCTATATTGTCTTTCTAGCTCTCTAATGTCATTCTTGTTCTTCTATGGGCGAAGTACTTTCAGGACGAAAGCGAACATAGTCTTCCACATCTCCGTTTCCTTTATCGCTATTAAGACCCCTTCTCCGATTTTGAATACCGCTGCCATCCTTCTGCCAAAGTCCAGTATGTCATGCTTTATTTCCCGGTGTCTCTTGCCACCCTACCATCTCGTGAGAATCAGGTTCTACAAGCCTCCTTTCTCATTACATGCCGCCAAATCTTCAGCTGTCTTTGCCTGATGTTTAGTATCAATTTTCTTCAAGTGTTCATTCCCTCCAAAACCTCCACGTTGTTAACGTGTCTCCATTTACGGTATCATCATCATTATTTTCTAGAACCACATTTCTATTTCTTCAAGTATTTCCTTCATCTTTATGGGATTGTCTAGCATTCGCTGTCATATTGAAGGAAAGGCGTCAAATAATCCAGTACTCTCTTCTTTCTTTTCAGCGAAATTCTTTTTGTCACTTAATATTCTACTTAGCTTCGAGAATGCACCTTTAACCATCCCAATACGCCTTTGGATCTCCGTATCACAATTTCTTATTAATTTTAACCGGTTAAAAGCCGTAAGAGCCACACACAGTTGAGAGTAATTAAATCAAGTGTGTGATATAAATGTAAAGGAAAAAGTAGCAACTAATAATTATGTGATTTTCGGGTGTAAATGACAATATCCTTCTGAGTTAAAGAGTTTAAGACTGAAATATGATAATATCGATGCCGTACTTTGTTACTGAAATCAGATGTTTTTTGAAGAATTCTCTCTAAGTGGGGTTTCATCATTTTAGTGGGATAGCTTTGGAATGAGTGTGATTCAATTCTGGGCACATATAAATAGCTCTGAGCTGTATAGGTTTTCTCGTTTTAGAAGAGCAAAAAAAGGGAGCTTTTCTGAACATTTTACCTGGGAATAACGATGGAGTCGAAACACGCTTGCGGCTTTGCATCTGTGGGGAGAAGATTTCAAAGTAGAATTTCCCACAAGTCTCCGTAAACTACTTTGCAGTTTATCAATATTCGAAGATATGCATTCTACAGATCCCGTTCAGATATCGCAGCAGTATCCAATATTTTGTCAAATCGATTTCTTGTAAAGATAAAGCAAGGCAGACAGAGTGAATTATTTTCTGGGGCGGTACAAGGAGCTGACTATTGTCCCAATATCTTTAGCAATGGATCACTTGAGGCGTGAAATGAACTTGCATCCGAGTAGAATTTAAACGTATGCAGCTCTCTTGCGTATGCAACCCTTCACTTTGACAAGAAAAAATCAGACACTGCTTCTTGATGATTAAATTATACCAGCTTATATTCTGAAGCATTGAAATTAACATGCTAATTTTGATTAAAATAGGAGAGCACCAAATACAGAGAATGATTGATATATACATTTTCTACTGTTTATCTACATTTTGCATTGTTTTCATAGACGAGAAATATACTGTTTAGATTGAAAAAATGTTTATTTGTAGAAAAATAATGATTTAGTGATACAAGTTTTCTAATTAATCCCTTTCTAAGGAAAAAAAAGGTGGATTGTATTATAGAGACTTAGCCATATGACACATGGTCTCGTTCAAAGTATATATAAATAGCAGTTCTGATTTGCAGAAAGCAGATAAAGTAAAAGTAAGATCGACAAAGAATGAGTGAGAACGGAATCTATTCCAGTAGATAACTCTGACAGACAGACTAACAGTCACGCTAGTTGTCTCTCATTGGTATATGTTTGTACTACTATCTTTGTAATATACTTGTTTAAAACTATTCCGTTTTTGTGTCTTTATTTCTAACCCAAACAGAACCACAACAACTTGGTGACTTGCTAAACTTCGTTGATAGTACAGGGAAATAGAACAAGTATTGTGCGGTTTCATTAAGGGCACTGGAAGAAGGTACAAAATATTTATGCTTAGAATGTTATCAGAAAACGCAATACAAAGGGATCTGTACCTGTGTTTCATAGAATATGCAAATTTGATAAATTCCGCCACAAAGTGACTCTTGGCAACGAAAACATATTCGGGAAAGATATTATAGTAATCAATAATCTATTTCCTCACCAGATCTATTCAACCTATACAGTGAGACAATCCTGAGGTCACAAGAAATCCTGACAATATTCACCATTGTCGGCCGCAATCGGAACAATATAAGGTACACTGATTATGCAGTGCTGGTAGCTGACACGTAAAAGAAAACTGCAAGTCCTACAGAAATTTGTAGCTGAAGAAAGCGGGAAGAAGGGAATACATATAAACTATAGAAAAACTGAATGCATGGCAGTCAGTAGCCCAAAATGCCAACTAAAAATCGGGGATAGTATAATCAAACATATACATAAATTTAAATACATGAGAATTGTTATAACAGAACAGAAAGTGCGACACAAGGATCCGAAAGTGTATTGGCATGGTCAAGGATGCATTCCAGAAGCTGAGTAAAGTATTAATAGACAGGAAAACTTCGCTGGAAACAAAGAAGTAAGTACTGAGTTGTTATGTGATGTCTGTCCATTAATATGACAGCGAATGCTGGATAATATCATCTAAGTTTAAGTATAGACTTAAAGCATTCAAAACTTGGATCTAAAGAAGGATGCTGAGGATATCATAGATAGATCATGTGAGCAACGACGAGGTTTTGGAAAGGGTGGACGCAAAAATGAAACTGATACTTAACATCAGGAAAAGACAGCTTAAGTTTCGGAGACAAGTAATGCGGAAAGAGGGCTTGAAAAATCTGATGCTCACGAGATGATTAAAAGGAAGGAGATACAAGTGAAAGCAACGCTTTGATGACCTTGAATAGATGGATGGCGGAACGGTAGTTGAGTGGGATAACAAGAGTAGGGGTGTTGAGAGTTACAAGGCTTAGAAAGATATGGACGGCCATATTTGAAAGAATAGATCAGGCTGCATAAATGAGAACGTACTATTAAAAGAAACAGGGCTAATTAGTTTTCGGCATTTTTCTTGTTTTCACTTACACTCCGTCTTACAGATTGCAAAGACCAGGGCCAGAACGGTCTACGTTTTTGCGAAGTGCTTTGTAGGCGAGTCATTCTGGAAGTGGTTGATTGCCTTTGTTTCGGTTTTTGAAAATACGTTCCGAATGGCATGAATTGAACAGAGGTTCTCAAGAATTCTGAATCGCCGTGAATCCACCAAACCCAGGTTGGTGACCGGCTAAGAATACCAGAGGAGAGAGTCTGAGCCAACATACGCCATGTGTACCTGTGACGTTTTTTCTCATACAGCATCTTAGTTTCTAAGCCGCCACTCTTAAAGAAACAAATACCATAAAGAAATGAAGCTTTTCGTTGAAACATTTTTATGTAGTCGCGTGGGTATGTAGTGACGATAGAAAATGCAACATCAGCATTCCACTGCGTGTATTGCATGGCTTTTGATGAAATAATAACAAAGAAAGTAGCTATTTATGTGCCGTAGTGTCTAACAAGTGTTGGCTTTAAATTCAATTAAAACCTGTTTAATATCAATGCGATTTCTTTTGCAAAAAACTGTTTTGGCTTAGTGATTTAAAACTCTTTAGTTATGTAGATAAAAAATATAATTTACTTTCAGACTTAATGTTCTAAATGCACTTTATGGAAATAAAAATAATAATTCTAACTATAGCACACTTCCGTTATATGAACACTATGAGACAGATAAATAAAAATGTGAAAAAAGTCATATGAAAGCATACACATATCAGATAGATAGAGATAGGACGTGAACAGTGCGGTTTCGTCAAGGACACCGGAACAAAGAACGCCATATTTATGATTAGGATGCTCTCTGCAAGGGCAATACAAACGAAGAAGCAATTGTACCTATGTTTCATTGATTATGCAAAGGTGATTGACAAATACGCCACAAAGAATGGACGGAAATGCTTGGCAGCCTCGACATATTTGAGAAAGACGTAAGACTAATCACGAATCTCTAATGTCAGCAAACTGCATGCATACAGACAGGCAACGAATACAGCAGTTATACTAAGATGGAAAGGGGCATAAGACAAGGATACGTCTTTTCACCGGATCTATTCAACTTATACTGCGAGATTATTCTAAGAACCCTAGAGATTATGCTAGGATTCATCATCGGAGGCCACAATTTAAACAATATAAGCTACGCAGATGATACAGTGCTGATAGCAGACACAGAAAGGAAACTACAAGACCTCCGACAGATTGTAGCTGATGAAAGTGATAAGAAAGGACTACAAATAAACTGGAAGAAAACCGAATGCATGGTCATTAGAAAAATGCAGCCCAAAATGCCAATTACAAGTGAGGGACTCTAAATCAAGCAGTTACAGAAATTTAAATATTTAGGAAGTGTTCTAACAGAAGACGGAAAGTGCGACACTGAGATCCGAAGGCGAATTGGCATGGCGAAACAAACATTCCAGAAGTTGAGTAAATTATTAAAAAACAGGACTATTTCACTAGAAATAAAGAGGAGAGTACTGCATTGCTATGGGATGTCGTTTCTTCAATATGTCAGTGAATGTTGGACAATATCTTCGAAGATGACGAAAAAACTTGAAGCAGCTGAAATGTGGTTCTACAGAAGGATGCTGCGGATATCATGAACCGAGCATGTGAGCAATGACGAGGATTTGGAAACGATGAGACGAAAAGGAAATTAATACTGAGAATTAGGAAGAGGCAACTGAAGTTTTTCTGACATGCAATGAGGAAGGAGGGCTTAGAGAACCTGTTAATAACAGGTCAGATTAAAGGAAAAAAGACAGAGGAAAGCAGTGGATAACATATTTGAAGGACCTGATCAGGTGGATGACGGAACGAGGATTACATGGTGCAACAAGAGAAATCTTGCTAAGAGCTACCAGGGACAGGGAGATGTGGAAAGCCATGATCGCCACATCCTGAAAGGACATGGCACATAAAAGAAGAAGAAGGGTCACCTCGAGGTGGCGTAATGGTTAGTAAGCTTGTCTCGCTAGAACCATTGAAAATGTGAAAGATGAATTCGTGGTTATTTAGAAAATTAGGGAGTGGTAGTTGGAGGAAATGAATATAGGTGTGTCAAAATTGTTCAATCAAAATTGTGAATTATGTAACCAAGGAGATTTAATATATGGGTTATGAACGGGGCATGATGACTTAAATCTAGACATGTCATTTTAAATTTGTGTAGGTAAGATATAGGGGAGCCTTAGATTTCTTAATTGGATGGACAATAATTCTTATCAGAAGGTTTTATTTTAGTTTTTTTTTTATTGAACAATAGAATATGTTTTCCTACTATCTGTTAGTAACAGAGATAGTATGTATAGTTCAGTATTAGGAGTAAATAATTTTGGTATACTTACTTATATGGTATTAAGAACATTTAGTGTTGTGTGGTTAATTTGTCTTATTAAAATAATATTAATTTCTTGGTTATCTTAGCGCATAAGTTATAAATGAAACATAGTAATTAATTAAACTTTAAAGAAAATTATTTTGTTTGAGTAATGTACCTTATGGGACCACATAAAACTTAAATAGGTTTTTTTTAATAATTTAACCCAAGCAAGGCATTCCACTGCCACTATTGCGCTTGGGGCTACATAGGGGAAGGTAAATAGAAAGAGTGGTTAGATATAGGAAATGTCAGAAGTGGGGGTGATAGGTAGTTGGGAGGATGGGAAGAGTGTCTGAAAGAATGGAAGCGAGTTATTGTGTTAGGAGGTGTCTACTGACCTGACATTTAAACTCCTGAAGATTGTAGCCGTCAGGGAACCAGTCATGTGGAATTCCACAGTCGGGAAGTACGAGAAAAGAAACTGTTGGAGTAGAAGTTGCGGTTGCATTTTATCGGTTTCACTGTAAAAGGGTAGAATCTAGTTGCTAATCTAGTATCTCGTGCAAATTCGAACTTAGGGGGCACCAGTGATCTAAGTTCATCGGAGCAGAAGCCATGGAAGTATTTATAGAAGAGGCACAGGAAAGCCATTTCGCGCCGGTAAGAGAGAGACTGCAGGCCGTCTGCCAAGTCAGTATCGATCACATTACAGACCCTCCGCTCTACCTTGTCGAGAAGCCGAAGGAGAATAAAAGGGGCACCCGACCAGATATGGCAACAGTATTCAATGCACTGCCGGATGGTAGATTTTTAAATGTGCAGGATAGATTCTGACGAAAAAAACCTCCGGGCCCTGCACAGAGAACCGACTTTTATAGCAGCGGATTTAGCAATGGATTCGATATAGTCATTCCACTTGAGGTCCGCTGAGAGTGTGAGACTAAGGAGGCGCAGTGTTTTGCTCTCTGGGAGGCAAACCTTGTCCATGCTAATGGGAAGTAAATAATTTTTAACAGAAAGTTGAATGTTTTAAAAAATACTTCATGGGTAAAAGGGTTGAAATATTTATGTTATAATTATGATTAAAAATTATGGTATATTAAAGTATATTATAGTTAAAAAATATTTTGGTGTTGTGTGGGTCTTTTATTTAGTAATATAATTATTAATTTTTAAGTTATAATAGAGTATAAGCTATGAATGAAACATTGTAGTTTTTTAAAATAAAAAATATTTTGTCTGTGTAAAATACATTGTAGAAACACATTATTTAAATGGACAGAAAGCAATGTTTTAAAGTAGGCTGAAATTCAGGGTGTTTTTTTTATCAGGATTTTAATAATTATGGTATGATACGGTATATTATACGTAGATTGAAAACCAATTTAGTATTGTGTGGATCATTTTTTTTGGGGTAAGTTATATTGGAGCATAAGCTATCAATGAAACCTTGCAATTAATAAAATGTAAAGTTCTTTTTTTAATGGAAATTTTTTAGGTTGGAATTAGAACTGAATAATTCTAGTATACAAAGTTATATTGTAGTTGAGAAAACCAACTAGTATTTTGTGGAGAATTTAATTTATTAAATTGAAATTTAATTTTTAAATTATATTACAGCACAAGTTATACCTGACACATTATGATTAATTAAATTTTAACGAAAAATATTTTTGATGTTTACATAAAACCATCAATTCATCCCTACGGTTCAATAGTTCACTCTTTTAGGGAAACTTAAGACTTGCAGCTTTTCACTTCCGCACAAAGGGCAGATATCGTTGAACAACTTACAGATTCTTGTTTTTTTCAGAATTTTCTATTTTACATTGGGGATTTTATTTGTGTTCTTTACCTTACAAAAATATGTAGAAAGGGGTGTTTGGTTTTGATACGTGTTGTTTTTAATGGAAGTTAAGTGCATATACCAACGTTGTTTAAAAGTGTTCTTTGTAGATCCAGTGTGAAATATTTTTAATATTTGGGTTTTCATTTGATGTTATATTACATTGGTACACAATAGAATTCTTTTGATACCTATTTTGCAGTGGGCAATTATTAGGATTTCGACAATTACATAAGTTTTTTTATTAATTTTATCTTTATTATTTTGTTAGTTATTGTTACTTTGATGAACTTGCTGATTTAAGATATATTTAATATGATTTGTAATTATTTTTTTAAAGATTATTTCTATAACTATGACTTAATTTATGGGTATTTTTATTACAAATTCTACTTTGATGGTTATTAATAGGGAAATGTTTCTTAATTATATTGAAGAAATTCAGCCGTGACTTGGTGCTGATCGTTTAGTCTAAAGGAGATGTATACCAAATCATTTTTCTATTTCTATTTTTCTGTTATATTTATATTCTTTATGTATTTGATATCCTGGTTTTTGTAGCCACTGTTTTTAGGTCATTATTATAAAATACATTTATGTCTATAAAATGTTTCTTCACAAGAAGAATTTTTACTACTTCTATATTTTATGAAGGAGGGTACATGTTTGTTTATACTTGCAAGTGATTAGATTTTGCATAAAGGTTATTCGTTAGGTTTGATGTATAGTTGATAAGTATTATTTACTAAATCAAGTGTTACATCAAGGAAGTTTACTAATTCTAAATTAATACTGATTATTACTTTTAGATTTAAACTTTTGAATTCTCTGTGGATGAGTTTTCTTAATTCATCTGTTATTCAGTTCTAATTCTGACATATATATTCTATCACCTTTACTCACAGATAGTAGTAAAAAATTATATTATTCAACAGAAAACATATAAACCAACCTCCTGATAAAAATTATTGTCTTTCCCATTTAAAAATCTAAGGTCCCACTATGTATCGTACCCAGACAAAATTAAAAAGTGACATGTCTGGATTTACGCTATCCTTCCTAATTCAAAACCCAAGTATTACATCTCCATGGTTATAAAATTCTCAATTTTGATTAAACAATTTTGACACACCTAAACGCATTTCCTCCAAATACCACTCACTAATTTTCTAAATAACTATAACTACATCTTATATTTTCAAAAGTAAATCATTTTCACAATTTATTTAATATATCATCTGAAGAGGAACAATTTTGTTCTGAAACATGAACATTTTTGTGTAGTGATATGCTTTTATAAGCCATTATAATAAAAATATTACTATATATATATATATATATATATATATATATATATTGCCTCATATTGTATTAATTTAAGATGACTTTCGACCGACACTTCTTTAGGAAAAGAATCATCGGCAAAATAAGAGCAAGCAACTAATAATAAAACATTTTTTAGCTACAGCATTTAAAAGGAAACTAATTGAGAATCAATGGGGGATAAATATATTTTACCCACCTAAGTAATATATATATATATATATATATATATATATATATATATATATATATAATGTTTAATTTTTGTGATCCTTAGTGCCCAGTTAGTGATTATTATGGTTTACTGGTAGGACATTTTTGGCAAGCATGTTCTTTTGTCGTAAATTACTCGGTATCGAGATAAAGCGTTAATGTTGAGAAATGTGTCGCTCAACTGAGCAGAGTCATGCCTACTTCTACGTTACGTGAAGGCATAATTATGTTGTCATCACTCCTCAGGTTTATTCTTCAAGCGGATTGAAAAAATGCCCTTAGGAAAGATAAAATCATAATGATGCTATCATGACCCAGCCAATTTGAATGATTAACTCCTCTGCATTAATCTGATAGATAGATAGATAGATAGATAGATAGATAGATAGATAGATAGATAGATAGATATGAACAGATGAGGATAGGTGATAAATAAGATAGATAGATAGATAGATAGATAGATAGATAGATAGATGAGGATAGGTGAGAAATAAGATAGATAGATAGATAGATAGATAGATAGATAGATAGTTAGATAGATAGATAGATAGATAGATAGATAGATAGATAGATAGATAGATATGAAAAACTGAGATACTGTCTTTTCAATTGGAGAATGTATTTGCGCTGAGTGTATTACGTCCGATGACTTTTACACACTGACATATTTTAATTAGTCAATTGAGTATAAATATACTGAACAGTAAATACTGCAATGTGATAGATTTTAAAAATGCTCAAGACATGATAATGTGGAATCAGCTAATTATCAACTTACAGGAGGAAGATAAAAAAAAGCATCCATTGCTAATTATATAATTAGAATTTGGAAAGAAAAAGTCATTTTCGTGATATTAAAATTCTGGATGATCCAAGAATACAACTTTCCATTCAGTAATAGGAAAATAATTAAACTTACGAAGGCGATGCGAAAATTCAATTAGCAACTTACAGAAAAGAATCTCATTTTCTTAAAGAGTATATATCTGATAAAAATAAGTAAAACATGGTTCTTCAGATAAAGTATTTTTTTTATTTTTACGCACATGCTTCACTATTGATTTTTTTTCTTTTGAAGTGAGCTATCGTATATTCCCTGCATATATTTCCTCGAAAGCAAAGACTGACAACACATACGAATATTAAGAGAACCTAGTTACATCTCTATGCATGGCTGCTTCTCTATGTGACTAAGCCGAAATTAGTTTGCCCCATAGACAATTGACTGACCCACGAACAAACATGACTGGCAAAGTTGGAGTGAGAATGCTTCATTTACCGAAATCTCCCGACAGTTTATAATTAACAACAATTTACAAATATTAACCAATAGCACAGACTAGATAAGCAAGTAGGTCCCACCCTTTTACAGTGAAACCGATAAAATGTAGCCGCAATTTCTACTCTTCTTTTCTCGCACTTCCCGACTGTGGAATTCCCTTCCACATGATTGCTTCCCCGACAGCTACAATCTCCAGGAGTTTAAATGTAAGGTCAGTAGACACCTCCTAACACACAAACTCGCATCCATTCTCTCAAACACTTTTCCCATCTACCCAAACCTCAGCCTCGGTATCCTTAGCCGTTTTTCTGATATTTCCTATATCTAACCACTCTTTCTGTTTACCTTCCCCTATGTAACCCCTTGCGCAGTAGTGGCAGTGGAATGCCTTGCATGGGGTGTAATGATAAACAAATAGATGGTTTTAACTCAACAATATAAAATATCACTTAATCCAGTAAAATATCATCTGGATCTTTATCCATTCTCCTTGCTCCCTTTCTCACCTGTCTTTGATGCTGATGATGTAGATTACTCTCAAGGCCCGATTTACTACTGAAGAGACGGTATTAGAAGTCACTGTATAACGATAGCAGTGGGCGCGTCTGGGCGAGTCGGGACCTCATGCCAGAATGTCGATAATTCTATTTGTGTTGATGGTTGCAATCGAAAGACACGGTCCCTCCACCTGGGCTTTGCTACGCCAGGAAGCCGATTTTTTAGCAAAAGTATCTCAGGTTCGATGTTGGCTTTTATTAGATGCGTTTTTTGCATTTGTGTGTATATGTAAGTCATTGTGTAGGCGTGTGCGTGTGTTTTCAAGAAAATTTCGAAAATATTTCTTTACACTTATTTCACCGATGCCCAAGCGACACCCGGAAAATATTTACATAAATAGATTAGATACTGAAGTAATAATGTTGAAAATTTAAACTTAATTATAAATGGAACTTTGTCTGTGTGCGTGTGTGTGTGTGTGCTTGTGTGTGTGTGTGTGTGTGTGTGTGTCCGTTACCTATAGACTCAGAAACGGCTAAACCTTTTTCTTGAAAATTTACACAGTTGTGCTTTAAGCGTCTGCGAGTGATTCAGCTAGGTTTTCTGTCGACGTACCCCCGATAAATATCGAAAATCGATAATCGAAAAAATCGGCTTATAGAAAGAGTGGTCCAATTTTAATCAAATTTGATACACTCATAGACAAAGACATAAAAAACGATATTCAGAAGTTTCAAGGTTGCAGTTCTTACAATAGTGCAGAAAATCGATAATATATATAAAAAAACGCAAGATGTTTGTGTGTGTGTCTGTTTATCTGTCTGTATGTCCTTTATACAAATCCACAATTTTTATCCGATTCTCACCAAACTTCACACAAATATTATTTAGGCTGAGTCTGAGCTACAGGACCATGGATTAGTTTTAAAACTTTCATTACACCCGGGCAACGCCGGGCTGTACGTATTTGACAAAACAATTTGTCTGAATATTAGATTAACTTTTTATTTTAAAATTTTGGCTGAGGTAAACTGCATCCAGCAGAAAGGCCTTTGAAGGGTCATGGAAGCACCACTTAATTGCTGTTGTTCTAAAGTCCACTTTGAGCCGGTTATTTAATTGGGACGTTAGCATCCCTGGAGGTCGAAAAAATATAAACCTACAAAGGCGGAAGAATTCTCAAAGAGTCAACTGCCAGCTAACTAGAGGTGATGTCTCAATAAACCATCGTGAAGAAGGCAACGGGATACCACTCCACTATCTACCCCCGCTCAATCATGGATAGTTACAACTAATATATTAAAGCCAACAGCGTGAAGGGAGTTGCTTCCCAACGAAGCAACTCCTCGCTCGGTAAGGACCGGCATTGGCAACAGGTGCCACCTGATCGTCATCCGGCGACTGTTAGCACCAACGGCGTAAAGGGGACATTTTACTCCAAAATTTGTCCCTCGCCCGGGAAAGAACGACATGAGCAACAGGTGTCTCTGGACCGTTACCCTGCAACTGTGCGCATTAAAGACAAACTCACTATAGGAACATGGAACGTGAGGATACTCAACTGTGGACAACTAGAGAATGTCAAACAGGAGATGAACAGACTGAATATCAACATCCTAGGCATATGTGAAACAAGATGGCCTAATAACCGAGATTTCAGTAGCGACACCCACAGGATAATATATGCAGGAGGTAAAAAACACGAAAAAGGGTCTCTTTAATACTAAACAAACAAGTGAAGAGATGTGTACTTGGATACTGGCAACTGTCAAAGAGAGTCCTCTTGGTTAAACTGCGGGGAAGGCCCCTCAATATAGCTATTATAGTAGTTTATGCGCCAACAACTCAAAGCTCGGAGGACGAAATAGAATCTTTCTATTCAATACTGGACAGTGCTAAGGCTCAGTTCAAAAGCCAAGAAGTTAGGATAATAATGGGGGATTAAATGCAAAGGTAGGTAAAGATAGAGAAGGAGACACGAACGACAACTTCGGACTAGGAGAGCGCAACGAAAGAGGAGAAAAATGGATCCAATGGTGCTCAGCCATTGACCAGGTTATAACTATCACCTGGTTCCAAGAACACCCACGACGTTTATGGACATGGAGAAGTCCAGGAGGCGACACGAAGAACCAAATAGATTATATTACTATAAACAAGAGATTCAGGAACGCAGAAGTCCAATGCAAAACATACCCAGCTGCCGACTGCGGAAGTGACCACGTCCCAGTCATCTGCAAACTAAAAGTGAAACTCCGAAGACTAAAGAAGCCCAGCATATCACCAAGGCTGCAATACGGCACGCTAGAGGACGATCTCACCCTGCAGAAAGAATACAATAACAGCGTGAGAAAGAAATATGAAGAACAAATTGGAAAAGGATACTCAAAATGGGATTCACTAAAAGAAGCGATGGTGACCTCAGCGAACAACATAGCCCAAAAGGAAATCAGACGCAAAAGAGAAAACGAGTGGATGACCGAAGAGATCCTCCACATGATGCAAAGGAGACAAAAAATAACGCCAAGACACGGAGCAGAGTACAAAAAACTTCACAGGGAGATACGGAACAAATGCAGGCAAGCCAAAGAGGAATGGCTCAACAACAAATGTGCAGAAGTAGAGAGACTGAGCAGGAACAACAAAGCTGAGATGCATAAAGAGATAAGAGAAGGATGCATAAAGGATGCATAAAATCCAAGGAAGGGACAATCATATTAGAGAAAGAGAAAATACTCCAGCGATGGGGAAAATATCTAAAGGATCTCTTTTGCGACAAGAGAGAACAACCGAGAATACACAAGGAGATGGATGGACCGGAAATACTAAAATCCGAAGTGGAAGCTGCAATGGCCAAAATGAACAGAAACAAAGCAGCTGGTCCAGATGGTATAGTGATAGAGCTGCTGACAGCCTTTGAGGAATATGGCATAGAAAAGATTACCGACATAATAAACGAAATTTTTAGCAGCGGAATAATACCAGACGACCTATGCAAGTCGATATTTATAGCGCTGCCGAAGAAAACTGGTGCAGACGAATGCGAACTACACAGAACTATCAGCTTAATGAGTCACATTATAAAACTGATTGTCAGAATCCTGATGAATAGAGCGAGAAACAGAATCAGGCCAGAGATAGGGCAGGAACAGTGCGGGTTCGTCAAAGACACTGGAACAAGGAACGCCATATTCATGATTAGGATGCTCTCTGAAAAGGCATTACAAATGAAGAAAGGCTTGTACATATGCTTCATTGACTACGCGAAAGCATTCGACAAAATACGACACAAAGAATTGATGGAGATGCTAGGCAGCCTCGACATTTTCGGGAAAGTCATAAGAATAATCAAGAATCTCTACTGGCAGAAAACGGCCTGCATACGGAGAGGTAACGACCTCAGTAGATACACAAAGATAGAAAAATGCGTAAGACAAGGATGTGTCTTTTCACCGGATTTGTTCAACCTATACAGCGAGATTATTTTGAGGACCCTAGATGACACGCCTGGATTTGTTATTGGAGGCCACAACCTGAACAACATGAGGTATGTGGATGATACAGTGCTGATTGCGGACACGGAAAGGAAACTACAAGACCTCATACAGAAAGTAGCAGTGGAGAGTGACAAGAAGGGACTACAAATAAACTTTAAGAAAACTGAGTGCATGGTCATCAGCAAAAGATACAACCCAAAATGCCAAATACAGGTGGGGGATAACAGAATCAAACAAGTACAAGAATTTAAGGACCTAGGAAGTGTTCTAACAGAAGATGGAAAGTGCGACACGGAGATCCAAAGGCGAATTGGCATGGCAAAGGACGCGTTCCAGAAGATGAGCAAAATACTAACACACAGGAAAATCTCAATAGAAACGAAGAAAAGAGTGCTAGACTGCTACGTGATGTCAGTTCTTCAATACGGCAGTGAATGCTGGACAATATAATCAAAAATGAGGACAAAACTGGAAGCGGCCGAAATGTGGTTCTACAGAAGGATGCTACGGATATCGTGGACTGAGCATACAAGCAACGACCAGGTATTAGAAAGAATGGCAACAAAAAGGAAATTGATGCTGAGCATCAGGAAGAGACAACTGAAGTTCCTGGGACATGCAATGAGGAAGGAGAATCTGGAGAATCTGATACTGAAGGAAGGAGAGACAGAGTAAGGCAGCGGATAATATATTTGCAGGGCCTGATCAGGTGGATGACCGAACGGGGGTTGAGAGGAGCAACAGGAGCAAACATACTAAGAGTCACAAGGGATAGGGAGACGTGGAGAGCCATGATCGCCTACATCCTGAAGGGACAGGGCACATAGAAGAAGAAGAAGAAGAAGAAGAAGAAGAAGAAGAAGAAGTAGAAGAAGAAGAAGAAGCCTACTTAGCGAATTTCAGTAAATGAATTTCGGAACAAATTTTAGTAGTAAAAAAAAAAGACAAAATACATAACGAGATTTATATATATATATGTGTGTGTGTGTGTGTGTGTGTGTTTGTGTGTGTGCGTCTGTGTGTGTGCGTGAAGCGATGCAAGAATTTTCGTTTAAATTAAATAGAATCAACATTTATTCAATTAATTAGCCATTAATCTATAAATTTACATTGACTTAATGCTGTATTTTAATTATATATATATATATATATATATGTGTGTGTGTGTGTGTGTGTGTGTGTGTATGTGGGTGTATGTGTGTGTATGTGGGTGTATGCAAGTGTATGCAAGAATTGTCGTCTAAATTAAATAGAATCATTATTTATTCAATTATTTCGCCATTATCCATCAATTTAGATTAACTTAATTCTATATTTTAATCACGCGTATATATATATATATATATATATATATATATATATATATATATATATATACATGTGTGTTGATATTTCCGTTACGATCGCTACATTTCATGTTAAGCTGGATACTTCTCAACACTTCACCAAGCCTCAATATTTCTTGAAGGAGTTGACCTATTTCTTATTATTCTGAATTAAATTAAACTATTTTAATTTTCGGATATGACGAGACATTTTTTTCTTTTAATGTCTGCTGAAATAAATCAAAATTTATAATTACTTTAATTATGTGCTGAGTTGTTTTGTCTGTATATCATAATCCCCTATACAATATCTCTCCATTTTACGCATTCAAAAGTTTGTATGAATCAGAATATTTTTTAGATTATCCTCTCCGTCTTACGGCGTATATATACATAACCTGTTTGCAAATGAATAATATGGACTCTCCCGTCAATTTGGACGTATGAGCGTCTAACACACCAAGAATTTTTTAAACTGGTGAAGGCATCTGTAGCACCATCCAAGCTTTTTGGAACTGCTGATAACAAAAAATCGGTGCAGAAATTTGTCAAAGATTCCATGAACAACAGAGCTCAGTTATTTAACCCATAACTGGAGGGAAGGGACGGATTAGTACCTTTTCCAAGGGTACCAGTGCGTAAGTTAATGCAAATTGTTCGACTGTAATTGGAACTCGGCTCACCGATTTCCCCCTCCGAGCCGACAACCACTGCACCACAACTCACATCCATCAATAACGCTTACAGCATCTGGTTTTCCCAAGCGGTCACCCAACTAAGTACTAAATAGGCTCAACGTTGCTTAACTTCGGTGATCGAGCGAGAAATCTAAACTTATTTATAAATGGAACTTTGTGTGTGCGTGTGTCTGTGTGTCTGTGTCCGTTAGCTATAGATTCCGAAACGGCTGAACCGATTTTCTTGAAAATTTAGACAGTTGTACTATAAGCGTCTGCGAGTGTTCTTAGCTAGGTACGCCAGATAAATATCGAAAATTGATAATCGAAACATCGGGTTATAGAAGGAGTGGTCCGATTTTAATCAAATTTGATACACTCGTAGACAAAGACATAAGAAACGATATTCAGAAGTTTCAAGGTTGCAGTTCTTACAAGAGTGCAGAAAATCGATAATATATATATATATATATATATATGGCATTATGTTTGTGTGTGTGTCTCTCTATCAGCCTCTATGTCTGTATTTATTTTTCAGCCGTTTTATTTTAGTTTTTGCTTTGAGTTTGGCTCTAAGTAGCTAAAATGGTAGTTCTTAGTCTCAGTCATGATACCATTTACTCAGAGAACTTATTTAGCCTTCAAAATTCAATTTACTACGAAAAGACTTATTTTATATTGATACCAGGAATTCAAAATTTGACTTACATTCAATCAATTTTCTTTCAGTCTACGGTTTCGCTTTAACTGGAAACAACTGTTGCTTTTTAGTCTTTCGTGTTAACATCCAAAGAATTTGAGCTCCAGGACCATAGATTAGTTTTCATTACACCCGAGCAACACCGGTCTATGCTGCCAGTATTATATATATGAAAGTACTACCGATGAAAAAAATTTACACAATAGGAAAACAAATTTATGCTACACGGTAAATTTCATGTAGTAAGAATTAAAATAATCCCTTACCTTCTCTGCTTAGAAAACTGAGCCTACGCAATAAATACTGGAGCAAAATTCAGCTAACATTTGCCGTCTAATTAATTCCTCGTTAATTTGCATGTTATCGCAATGAATTTCTAGTTCAGGGAATAATGTAAGACTGGGAAATCATCCTGCATATCATCAGACACTCGAAATGTTTAATCATTAAATTTCGATCAATGAAAACAGCGAACCTAGGAAACTCATTAAGAAACTGCAGTAAATCATAATAGCACACTTGGATGTGAACAAGTGTAACGAATTGCCCTAATAGTCATGTTTGACCGAAAATAGCGAACATGTTAACGAATCTTTCGAGATTTGTGAGATAATGATCTTTCATCATTATAACACACAACGGTCTTCTTTATAATAGAGAACATATATATATATATATATAAATACTGCCAAAATACACACTATATATATATTTATATATATTGTGTGTATTTTGTCAGGATTTTTTCATTGATGCAGGTTTCATTGAATAATATAGACACGTTTTGTCTATTTATTTTTCTGCGGCCATCAACCACGTGAAAAACGGACTTGACTCTTTGGTTTAATTTTCTTTGTTTAATTTCACATTGTTAATAACTTAAATATTCAATGTTTACTATATGTTAAATGTTCATTCTTTGATAATGGCTTATGTAAGCCGAAAGCTCAGACCCGATAAAAAAAATCAACAATTACTGCGATTTCTTGTCGTCTTGTAACGATAGCACTATGAAACTTATCAGATTATCCCACACACAATAAAAAGACAAATCTTGTCTATATTATTCAACGAAACCTGTATATATATATATATATATATATATATATATATATGCATATATATATTTTTTTCTAAACATATTCTATTAAATATAAGAGACAATGAATGTGTATTATGTTTAATCATGAGCCGTTCTAAACGTCGTATTTTTGCTTCAATTTCAGTTAAAAATAAAGACAAAAATTCTCCAACATTTGGATAATTATTTATTGGTTTTCTTCTAAGCTTTCGGCTCACATGAGCCATCTTCAGAGAGGTAGTTTAAACTGAAATATAAAATCCACCATCACCGACGATTTTATTTTGTGTTGACATAAAACTCCGCTTGGCAACAGCAATAGTTACCAAAAATAATAAACGCAGTTCTTAAGTTTGCGATGCGGTTTTATGACGTCACACCGCGGGATAGCGCGAAATGACAACAAAACCATGTAGTCAAATGCAATGTAATATGTTATTTCCTGTTTTAAACAATTGACCTCATAGATTATAATAACCCAACAAGCACTAAAATAAATTCTTTACAAAAAACCAATGTAGTGTACCAATTTACATGCCCATTCAGAGATTGCATCTCTGATACTAATCAAAAACCTAGTACATATATTGGTTTTACTACAACCACGCTCTCCCGTAGACTTACATGTCATCTTTCTGATCAGAGTACTATGAAACAACATTTCTCTGACAAACATAAACATGTAGGTAATATCAGACAGATTTTGGTTAACAATACGGTGATCCTGACTCATACACACAGTAAGAGGAACCTGCAGATATTGGAGGCCATGTACATCAAATCAAAACAACCAACACTCAATAAAATCACCTTTAAAACAGGAAATATATAAGAGATATTAAGAGAAACACGTTATTTCATGGTGAATCGGAAGTATCGGCCTATTTCAGGCGAACCATCGTCAGCTTCCGTCGGGTAAAATCGTTTGTAAAATAAAGACGGAAACTGAAAATGGTTCGCCTGAAATAGGCCATACTTCCGATTCACAATGAAATAACATGCCTGTCTTAATTTTCTTATATTTGCTCTATATGTATTTATATGCATATATGCTTAGAGCTCTCTTAGAGAGTTATCCTACCACTGTATGTACTGGATACTCCTTTGGATTCTTCTATATCCACACTGCATATATATATATATATATATATATATATATATATATATATATATACATATATATATATATCCCTAGTCATTGTCTCACTTTGCAGGTGCAGGATGATTATGACGATTATATATATATATATATATTCGTCATCTACATACATGACTGTTTCGCTGTATCACAGCTTATCAGAGTGGCTAAACATCCACTTATGTCTGGAGGTTTCGAAACTCGACCGATTTGGTGTCATAGGCGTATGGAATCAGAAAAAGAAATTTTAGCGTGTTATATGTAAGCCATGTATAGACAGGCCAATCACCGAAAAACTCAGTTCATTGCTGCAAGCTAATGCATAAATCACATATATATATATAGGAAAAATTAAGGTAGGCACGTTATTTCATGGTAAATCAGTCCTTAATTTTTCTTATATTTGCACTATATGTATTTATATACATATATATTTAGAGCTCTCCTAGAGAGTTTTCCGACCACCGTATGTACAGGATACTCCTTTGGATTCTTCTATACCCTCACTGCATGCTGATATATATATATACATATATATATATATATATATATATATATATATATATATATGTGTGTGTGTGTGTGTGTGTGTGTGTCTGTGTCTGTGTCTGTGTCTGTTTGTCTTTGTATGCGTAAGTGGGTGTGGGTGTATGTGTATGTGTGTGTGTATATATATATCTATGTATGTTCTTCTTACAGAAGTATATATATATTTTTTTCTTTTTTGAAAATATTTGTTAGAATATTATTTTTGATTGATACTCGTATTTAAGTAGATATTCTGCTTATAATCAAACGGTTATATATATTTATTTCTACCGGCCTGATTATTTGCGATAAATTTTTGTTACGAAAATGTGTGTCTTTCTTCAGAATTCCAAACTGCGACCTCTCTCCATATAGGGGAAGTTCGAATTCTGCTGAATGACATGAATAGTTTTCAAACTAATATTTTGAAATTGTCGGTTTGTTTATACCCATTTCGTTAATCTTCGTTGATTTTCGTAAAACACACACACACACACACACACACACACACACACACACACACACACACACACATATATATATATATATATATATATATATATATATATAACATACCTTGGGTTTTAATATGTCTACTGAAAAATACGCCTCTGAGGTCTTCTCCTCGGTGAAAATACGCGTCGATGCTTTCATTCCAGTGACGAAATTTCAATTAATATCGTTCATCTCCTTGGTTCTCAACTGCATGCTCAGCCGCTATAACTGACAAGAATTGACACTTCTGATGACAGCAGATGTCTCTTTGTCTCTGCTCTCCAATATGTGCGAAATCTTAACTTGATTTCTGCCGTTTCTCACACGCTAACCGCACTCTGTATCTATTATTTTCACAATCACAAGCCCTCAAAAATACAAACTGATGAATTTTAATTTTGTGGATGGGAATCTCATCTCTAAGTTTGTCAACGGTACGCTGGTTAGAAGTTGATGCATCTCTATCGGTAATATTCTGACAATGGGCTTATGTATCTAATAACCCTTTTCTGTACTTAAGTTTGAAAGGAATAATCTAATGTAGTGATTTTTATCCGGTATACCGCAAATAAGTTTATAAAAAAGAAAATCATAGGAGAGTCTTATTTTGTCAATCTATGCAAGCACCATCAAAGACTTCAATTGTCATTTTTATTTTAATAGATTGAAACCGTCTAGATCCGGAAGTGTAGAAGATTTTCTAAAAATATCAAACATTCAATGTTAAATAACAATAGACAAAAATAATTATTGTCAAGAATTTTATTTATTATTATCTTTTTATTACAGCTTATAATGAATCATATTGTCTGTGCTAATAAAGAAATCATAAAACTAAACTCTTTTATATTTTGTGTCGCTATAATTTTTGTATATTGATGAAGTTTAACTATAAGTTCAAGTGTGCTGTGAGATAAAAAACAATTGAAAAATTTTGATGAAATATATAAGTATGTTAAATATACTCTACATTAATTTTGTAAATATATATTCAT
>JBBBDQ010000501.1:1070000-1160000 GCA_037127315.1 Ascarosepion bandense | reverse complement strand
GTACTCTCTTCTTCGTTTCTAGTGAAAGGTTCCTGTCTCAAAATATTTTACTCAGCTTCTGGAACGCGTCCTTCGCCATGCCAATTCGTCTTCGGATCTATGTGTTACACTTTCCGTCTTCTGTTAGAGCATTTCCCAGTTAATTACATTTTTTACCTGCTTGATTTTAGTATCCCCATCTGTATTTGGTATTTTAGGCTGTTCTTTTGCTGAAGGCCATGCATTCGTTTTTCTTGTCTTTTATTTTCAGTGCTTTTCTGCCACTCTCTTCAACTACATTCTGTGGGACGTCTTGTAGTTTTTTCTGTATTGCCGTTTCAAAGAACATGCTAATCTTGAATATGGCGTTGTTTGTTCCAGTGTCTTTGATGAACCCGCACTGTTCTAGTCCTATCACTGGCCTGATTCTTCTTCTCGCTGTACTCAGCAGGATTCGGACGATCGGTTTTATAATATGACTCATTAAGTTGTTTGTTCTGTGGAGTTCGCACTCGTTTGAACCTGGCCTCCTAGGCAGTGCTATGAAAATCGACCTGCCTAGGTCGTCTGGCACTACACAACGATTATAAATTTCATGGTTACATGTAGATAAAAATTTCAAATTTTAATTTAAATTTAAAATAAAATTAAAAATAATAAAATGCAGGGAGAATAAATCAGTGAGGTGGAAATAATGAGTGTGTAAATTTTAAAGATTCAAATATTGCATCTATATAAAAATGTTGGAAAAATTAAAATTTTAAAATTTTAAATAGAAATTAAATTAGATAAAATTAAAGAAAAGAAAAATGAAAAAAATTACGAGATAAAGTATCAAATAATATTGTGGGGGGGGGGGAAGAAATAAAGAAAGAAAGAAAGAAAGAGTCAAAAGTAAAGTGAGATCTATATCAATCTGTGTCTACGAAATGAAGTAAGTATTTTTTCTATGACAGCATGTTGTCATTAAATAACTTTTTATTTAAACAAATTTGGATTTTTGACATGGTTTAATATAACACGTTTTTGTAAAATGCATAAATTACATCTATCTTCTTTTCCATTTCCCACACTAAAAAGCCTTTAACGTAAAAAATCATCACCAAAAACAATCTCAATTTTAGTTATAGTTGCGTTAAAAGCATAGATAAATATATTTCATAACATAATGCTTCTACCAGGTGGAAGGTATGATTTAACAATCACATTTCTTTAAAAAAAAGTAAATACAGCAAAAGTGCTGCTTTATCCATACATTACTGGAAATACGAAATCAACAGTAAGAACACAAATATTACCTGAAATATTGTAGCTAAATCCAAACATTAAATGGAAACGGAGGTAAATGTAATCTGTGCATTTTCAAAAATCTTGTCATGTTAAACCATATGAAGAATCCAAATTAGCTTAATAGAAAAAGTGATTTAATGAACACCCGCTGTCATAGAAAAATACCTAAATTCTTAGACCCAGATTGATATACATCGCTCATAAATTTGACTCTTCTTTCTTTCTTTCTTTCTTTCTTTCTTTCTTTCTTTCTTTCTTTCTTTCTTTCTCCCGCAATATTACCTTTAACAGTAATGACTTAAATCCATTTTAGTTTTGCTCCTTAAATTTAATTCTTAATTCTAAATTTTACCTCTTAATTTTTCTTTTCATTATTCTTTGATTTGATGATTTTTATTTTATTTTTATTTAAATTTGTAAAATTTTAATTTTCCCTACAATTTTATGTACATACATTATTTGAATATTTAAATTTGTAAAAACTGATGATTTACGCCCATGTGATTTTTTTCTCTTAGCATATTATTATTAATTTTAATTGTAATTTTAAAATTTTTAGTTTAGATTTTAAATTTTTATTCACATTTAAGCGTAAAAAATTTCATATTTAATCTTCTTATTAAAAAATAGCAAATAGTTTAATTACGATGAAAATCGATTGAACTTAAAATCAAATCTATTAAACTGGCAGTTTGAAATATGTACTTGAAGAGATGCATGATGCGTGAAACACTGAATCGTGTCATAGACGTAGGATAATATATATATTTGTTAATACGCATATATATATATTTATATATATATATATATATATATATATATATATATATATATATATATATATATATATATACATGTTACGGAAATTAACGAAATTTAACGAAACGTGGTTATAAGCAACCGACAATTTGTAATTAATTTCCATAACATGTTTACATTTGTTTGACATTACGATACATTACAGAGCAGATATGGTTTGTTTACGATAGATCGAAAATTGTGTTATATAAGCATGATAAAAACCTCGTCTGATCAAGAGGCTATCCATGGTCAAGACGGTACCAGATCAAATGGTATGCTTTCCCTATGTAATAGGGGTCGCAGGTTCGAATCCTGCGGGGTAGTACACATTTTCGTCATAAAAATTTATCGTGAAATAATCAGGCCGGTAGATATAAATATAAAATACTGTTTAATTAAAAACAGAATATCTACTTAAATACGCGTATCGGTAAAAATAATGTTCAAAATAAATCATATATATATATCATGCAGCTCTCTTCATACATTGAACACGGTTTTATTAACACCTGAATAAGAATACTATACATATGTAGACACTCCTCATAAGTATATTTATTAATTTACGTTAATATATATATATATATATATATTAATATGTCTTGTTCAGTGATGATGTATATTTCAAGTTGAAGAGTTTGAAAAGGTTAAAAACTAGCCCAACTCAGAGAGGTATTGTTACATGAAACATTGTAGACGAATCAAAATTAAATATCGTCTAATTTGAAGAATATAAGAACAGACACTAAAATAATTTATTTCGGCGTTAAAATTAATATTTGATTTAAATAGCGATCAGAATTATTTATCGAATCTTAGCTTCACTTTACTTTATTTTTATTGAGAATTGTATATTCTAAATAAACAGAGCATTAGATTTCGATTATTATAAATTTATTCAGATATTATATTATTCTATTCAGATTTGTTTGGAAGATATGTGTCATTCGGCACGATTCGATCCTGTAACCCATCAGATCATTTATCAAAAACATTCAGGCCGGTATATATATCTATATATATGAATTATGTATCTATCTAAGATAATGTTCAGCAAATAAGTATTTATTTGTTGAACATTACACGAGATTATACACGAGGTAATGTCGAAGAAAATAACAGAAATGAGCGTGCTGAGTTAACGTTCCTTGTTACCTGGACTACTGAGTCATTCTGCGAATAGGCTTCGTGCTTGTTACTCGTAATCACTTATCACGCGAATTTTTTCTAACAATGGATTTGAACGTCTCTGTGATCATTACGACTGTCTTCACTTTGCACATCTTTCCAGGATGTCGCTCGATCAACCTGTTCCACAGACCTGGAAATGCACCGACAATATTTGGCCATTATTCTTGAGATTTGGCCAAGTCTTTTCATTTGCTCGTTTAGTAAAAACACGGTTCCGGTTATGTGGAACTTTAAATGCAATTCATTATCATTAAAATGTGTGCACATTGCTAGAATATATATATATATATATATATTAACGCAGCAAAAATACAAATAGGTGGAACTCTGTTAGTAGAAAGAATAAACGAATATACGGGTTAGGCAATAATACTATAATTTGGGACGTGCAAGGGTAATGTGGTAGCAGTCTTGGTTATATATATATATATATATATATATATATATATATATACCCACACACATGCAGGATTCGTTGGGTGAATTTACGACATTCTATAATTTTTATTCTTCACGTGCGCATTTTTGTTCTCCCTAGGGTTCTCTATGGTATTCATGCCGGAAACTCAAAGAAATTAATAAAAATCCAACGGTAAAATGAAAATATTAAAAAAACACTTTTGTGTTCATATAAAAATTATATATTATCAGAAATATGAAAAATAAAGTTTTACTAAACAGAAAGTAAAAGATACAGATTTACTAAACATTAGAAATTAAATCATTGTCTTTTATAGACACTGTTTATGCCTCACATATATTAATATTTCTTTTAAGAATGTAGAAACCTTAACTTGAAAGTGTCTATTAATATAAATATAGAAAATTATATTTCCTCGATGTGACTTTAAATTTCAAAAATATTATATACCAACTATATAATGATACAAATAAAATCCTTCATACATCCAACCAAAATCTAATTATCCTCCATCCATTACTGAGCATGAATCCTCATTCATAAAGCTTGAATTAGTAGACATTCAGCAAATGAAGAAGAATTTAATAAGCACAATAACACTCCCTTAAAAATAGTGTATATAAAAGCACAAATATTAAAAATAAAAATGAGAATACTTTATTTGATATAAACCCTCTTTCAACGAAATGGTTAGTAGTAAATTAGGCAAACATTCCTGGCTTTGATTGAAAAATAATTTCCGAGTAATAATCCATTAAGCAAGATTTAAATATACTAAAATTAAGTTAAAGTTGTACGCATAATCTGGTAAAAATTATTTAAAAAACATAATAATAATATATTAAATAAAAATCTCAACCTGAATGAAAAAAAGAATCATCTAAAGACCGATATCAGTAACTTAGAAAATCATCTAAAGATATCAGTAACTTAGAATCATCTAAAGACCGATATCAGTAACTTAGAAAATAGTAAATTTAATTGTAGAAAACATGTGTAATGTCCATTAGAATATAAGTGCATTCCAGAACCTATTGTTTATCAATGTACTATTTCTTATACGAAAAACTCTAGTAATATAAAGATTTATTTTAGAAGTACTAAGAATTCTTTGAAGCAAACAATTTATCAGCATACTCCTTCATTTACAAAAAGTAAGTACCAGAATTCATCTCTATCCAAATATTTTTGCATCCAAAATAAACACTAAAACTACTACAATAAAATGGAAAGATTTAAAAAAATACTAGAATATGTTCCTTATGTCGATATAGAAGACTATATGTTATTAAACTTCTTAAAAATAAACATCTATTACATAAACGTAATGAAATTAAGTCATGTGTTTTCACCTTCGAATATTTTTAATAATTCTTTAAAAAAAGAATATTGTTTAACTTACATATATTTGGTAATTTGTTTTGTATTAAAATAAAATATTAATTTAACGGGTATTAAAATTTAGCCAAGTTAAGAGAATATGATAAATTAATGAAAAAATGCTCTCGGGACCGAAATTAAAAATAGTTTCATCATACCAAAAACCCCGGTCATTTTTTATATGACTGGGATACATAGACATCTAAGAAAATAACAGTGTAGCGATAATGTATATATTGCACCGAAAAAGAAAACATACACATTTTCGTTAAGCTTGAAAGAAAAATCCGTATTCCCCAACTTATAACCGATATTTTCAAACTTAAATGTCGAAATTAATTTTGATTAGTTAAATTAAACACACACATAAAATCTAAATTGTTTATAACTTCCCCTCCATATTTAATTCTTTAAATAACAAACGTATTGGTATCTACACTCAAATGGAAATCATTTCAACATAATTATTCAACTTTGCCTGATGATGAGATAAAATCTCGAAACATAGAAATATTCGTGTTAAATTGTAAATTAAATTATTTTTAAATAAAAAACTATATATATATATATATATATATATATATATATATATATATATATATATATTCGTCATCTACAGACAAACCTCTTTCGCAGCTCATCAGTGTGCGGCTAGACATCAACCTGCTTCTGGCCGGGATTCAATCTCAATCGATTTGGTGTTAGCCGGAGACGCTAACCCCTAATTCATAGGTACATGGAATCGGCAATGGAAGATTTAGCGTGTTAAGCATAAGCGGTATATATATATATATATATATATATCGCCTCTGCTTCAATATTTACCTATGTTATATAACTTATATTGAGAACCTGATTAAATATCGCATTCATTATTATTTATTTATTTGTTTATTTTTTTTTTAATCATCTCACCCCAAGCAAGGCATTTCACTGCCACTATCGCGCATGGGGCTACATAGGGGAAGGTAAAGAGAAGGAGTGGTTAGACATAGGGAATGTCAGGATGAAGGTGACAGATGAGTAAGGATAGCAAGGATGAGGGTTGGGCAGATGGGAAGAGTGATTGATAGAATGGGAGCAAGTTAGTGTGTTAGGAGGTGTCTATTGACCTTACATTTAAACTCGTTTAGATTGTAGCCCTAGGGGAAGCAATCGTTTAGAAGGTATAATAATAATAATAATGATAATAATAATAATAATAATAATAATAGTATAATTATATATATATATATATATATATATATATATATATGCAACCAAATATGAATGTAGACCAGTAAACAACCGTCCTCAAAAGCACTAGGCAGTAAAAAGTGTTCAATAATTTTCGAATAATGTTGAGAAGAAATGATCTTCCAAATTTTGTGGATGTGTATCAGACTATCCGTGTTGTAACCGTTAGATCACTTCAGGCACATATAGAGAAAACCGATGGATATTGTTCTCAAATATACTGACTGCAGGCGACCTTGCCAAAATATTAAAAACATGTTTCAATAATATTTAAATCGCCCGAAAACATCACGTAATAGACACTTAGGTCGCGGGATAACTCGTTTATAAATTAAAACTATTCAAATGTTCTACAATATAATTGCATTGAACGCTTTAGAATAAAACGGTGTACTGGTCTAATTTAATTATGACCAAAAACTAAGTAATTATATATATATATATATTCTGAACATATACTGTTAAATATAAGAGACAATGATTGTCTATTATGTTTAATCATGTGCCGTTCTAAACATCGCATTTTGGTTATAATTTCAAGTGAAAATAAAGACAAAACTTCTCCAATATTTGGATAATTTTTTTTAAGTTGGTTCTAATCTTTCGACTTACATGAGCCATCTTCAGAGAGGTTTCAAGGACGTTAACATAAAAACATCCACCATCAGCGACAATTTTATCTTGTGTTGACATAAAACTTTACTAGGCGACGATAATAGTTACCAAAAATAGCAAACGCAGTCTTAAGTTTATTGTCAGGATTTGGGAAATTAGCGCAATTTTTACACGTTCAGAATGTCTTAATCTGACTATTCAAAATGCAGTCAACCCCAACGATTGTGTCAGAAATGTTTTCTCATCAGAATACCGCTTGCATACTTGAATGATATCCACATTACACCTTCGCTTGTCTCTAAGATAATCTTAAAACTTGACCCTCACAAAGCGAGCGGTGGTGACGGAATCCCAACCATATTCTTAAAGAAATGTGCCCCTGAAATTCTCCTCTGTCCTTTCTAGGCTCTACAACCTCTGCCTATCTGCTTCCTGCTTTCCTGCCTGTTGGAAATCTTCCTCTGTAGTTCCTATATTTAAAAACACTGGAGAACCCTCTGACCCTGCAAATTACCGCACTATCAGCCTTCTTTGGATCTTTGGCAAAGTGTTCGAAGCCATTATCAACGCCGAGGTGGTTCAGCATCTCATAGCACACAGGCTCCTCTCGGACAAGCAATATGGTTTCCGCTTCACCAAGTCTACTGCTGATATGCTAACGGCTATCACCGAGTACATATACCAGGCACTCGACAGGAATGGCGAAGCCCGAACCGTTGCATTGGATATGTCTAAGGCGTTCGACAGAGTTTGGCATGCTGGCCTTCTATGTAAACTGCGGAGCTATGGTATAACTGGACATTTGTTTGAACTAATCCAGTCATTCCTCTCTAACCGCACAATGAAGGTGGTATTATACGGACATGCCTCCCAGAACGACCATACAAACGCAGGTGTCCCCCAAGGCTCCATCTTAGATCCTACACTCTTCCTGATATACATTAATGATCTCCCTGATTCCATAAGAGTCCAAATAGGTTTGTACGCCGATGAAACCACAGTTTACTCTCGCGTCCTATAAAAATCTGGTGTAGGCTTCAAAGCTAACCTCGCAGCCGAGATTGAAAAAGACCTCCAATCCATAGTGGACTGGGGTAAGAAATGGCTAGTAAATTTTAATGCTTCTAAAACGAAGCTACTCTCAATTAACCATCATCGACAATCTCATCTACCTCCCATTAGCATGGACCAGGCTTGCCTCCCAGAGAGTAAAATACTACGCCTTCTTGGTCTCACACTTTCAGCGGACCTCAAATGGAATGACTATATCGAATCCATTGCTAAATCCGTTGCTATGAAAGTCGGTTCTCTGTGTAGGGCCCAGAAGTTTTTTCCGTCTAAATCTATCCTGCACATTTATAAATCTACCATCCGCCCGTGCATTGAATACTGCTGCCATATCTGGTCGGGTGCCCCTGCTGTTCTCCTCGGGCTTCTCGATAAGGTACAGCGGAGGGTCTGTAATGTGATAGATACCGACTTGGCAGACCGCCTGCAGTCTCTCTCCCACCGGCGCGAGGTGGCTTCCCTGTGTCTCTTCTATAAATACTTCCACGGCTTCTGCTCCGATGAACTTAGATCACTAGTGCCCCCTAAATACGAATGTGAACGAGATACTAGATTAGCAACTAGATCCCACCCTTTTACAGTGAAACCGATAAAATGCAGCCGTAACTTCTACTCCAACAGTTTCTTTCCTCGCACTTCTCGACTGTGGAATTCTCTTCCACACGATTGCTTCCCCGACGGCTACAATCTCCAGGAGTTTAAATGTAAGGTCAATAGACACCTCCTAACACACTAACCTGCTCCCATTCTATCAATCACTCTTCCCATCTGCCCAACCCTCATCCTCGGTATCCTTACTCATCTGTCACCTTCCTCCTGACATTCCCTATGTCTAACCACTCCTTCTCTTTACCTTCCCCTATGTAGCCCCATGCGCAATAGTGGCAGTGGAATGCCTTGCTTGGGGTGAGATTATTAAAAAAAAAAACTTAAAATCTATCATTTGTCTGCAGATTGAGTACTGCTGATATATCTGGTTTGCTTCTCCTCTTACTCATCTCTACGATTCTTCGCAAAATCGAAACAATAATCTATAATGTAATCGGTCCTGGCCTGACACTTTGCTTTAAGTCCCTTTCTCAACGATTTGGTGTAACTACTATCTGTTTTTTAACAAATAATTTCCTAGCAACTGTTCTGATAGGCTTTTTTCTCCTTGTGTCCTGATAGCAACAATGTAAGTATGCTACTAGATTTGTATCTAGTTTTAAAAGATTTCATGTTGAAATAGCTAAATGCAATAGATACTTCTACTCCAACGATTTCTTTTGTAGAACTTCCCGCCTTTGGGACTTCCTTCCGTTTATATGCATTCTTGATAACTAATTAAAAACATTAAAAGCAACCTCGTTCGCCATCTTCTATCTCCTTGAATCCCGTTCATATTTTGTCATTTCCTTACTCCTCCCTATTTACAGTCTTCTCTTTCTTTTTCCTCACTGCACTCCGCGCCCCGCTTACTAGTGACATTTCCGTCTTTCTTAGCTTTAAGAGATTATAAAAGAAAATATGAAGAATGATTTGAAATTGGTTCCATCAATTCTGATAACACCGGAATTAAAGAAAAAGTAGTTGTATTAATATTCGCAGAATAATCCTTGAGCGATAGTGTAATAATATTCGAAAATTCTCTGAAAAAGATAGTATGAAATAAAATAAATATAAACTTTGGTAAAATTAGCAATAATATAAAAATAACTTTTTCAGAAATATGCAAAATTAAATAACAAAATTGTAAAGAGAATGTGTCGATATTTTTTAACCAGACACTTCTGAACTAACTATTGCTACTGAAATACATTTATAATCCTTAATGAGTTTCCTGATAACAAACTATCAAATGTTCTTGCTTCATGGATATTAATCCCAAATTCCTGAAATAGCCATGGGATTCCTGGTAAATCACACCAAAAATACAAAAAAATGAAAAAAAATATATGCCATAAGAACATATGTATATCTATGAATGACTTAGAATTACGTGCTTGGCCATTATTTGTTACCACGGTGAAATAATTTTTTGGCAATCGCCGGGTCCAAAACTACAAGGAGTTCTTGGAAAAGCTGTTGAAAAGTCTACAGGGCATAGACGTTAATTTGAGTATTAAGACCCATTTTTAGTTGAACATCTATATTAATTTCCAGTTAATTGCATTGATGTGAGTGATGAGCATATAGTGGGTTGCTTATCTATTCTTTTCTATAAGTAGTGGAGAGTCCGTTCTAATGAAAAGTAGTTGTATACTGTTGCAGGTTAACTTAATTTGGCCTTGATAGGACACTAGTCATAAAATGATTACAAATCAAGAAAGGCAATTTGAGTAGAAAAATAACATTTTATATATATACATATCATTTAACGTTTTTACAATTGAAGTAATATATAAAGTATAGGTCCAACGGAGGTTAAAATGTTCATGGCAATAAAATGCTGAAAGAGAATTAATGTTTAGGAATTTTGAAGCCTGTAAGTAAGGAATCTCTTTGATATATTCGCTCCGTAGGTCAGTAAGTAGTTTTTGAGGCAGGGAACAAGGAAAGAGGTAAGGGAGGCGAGCGTAGTAAGCCGCTTGACTTTGGTCAAGGGAGATAATAATTACTCTCTTCTCCTCGAGTCAGTCTGCCTGTCGATGCTCTGTGTATCCGATTTTTATATCTTCTTTTTGGATCACAGCAGCTCATTTGGGATTTCACACTTGTATTAGGTTCGGGGTTTCCCATTGACTGATAAATAAATTTCGCGTAGGCTCACGAACTGGAAATTTAATAGATGTTCCGGTCCCGATGTTCCGGCGGCGCAGCGACGACCTTTGGTCATTTGCTTTTTGGTCGTGTAAGCGCAAACATCCGGTCCATAGCTTTTGTTCGATATCAAACAAGCAAAGAGAACAATTCTATCAGTATATCAAAATAATAATAGAGCATTACCAGGGCCGGTTAAAAAAAGAAACGATAGCTGACTATTGTTGGAATATCAAAAGTGACTTAAATAACTTTAAACATGACAGACAATCAAGAAAGAGAAACATTTTAACATAGTTCGTATGTACACGTATGTACATGAAAGTTTTATTTCTTCTGTCTTTAAAGGATTTTGCGAAAATATTTCTTGGTATATACAATAGTGTTATTTTTAAAGATTTAGGGTCTGATTGTGATTGAAAATTGGTATTTCTCAATTAGCACACAAATATTTGTTGGCTTAAAGAAGAATTGAGAGGTTTCTACGATTTTTTTTAGAAATATTGTCATCGATCTGTATCTTATATACAGAAAAAATACAAAATACTTTTTTTATCTAAAAATGAGTCATTTCTGTACAGGAAACTAAAGACAAAAACAAAAACCCAAAAAGCTAATGTCGTTTTCAGATTCAGCGCGTTAAAATTAGCCAAAAAAGATGTTTGGTGTCTCGACACCATTAAAATTTTTGTTGTTTTTTGCTGACATGTGTTATACGCAAAAGAAAATATCTCACGGAAATAGAAATATTATGCTATAAAATAATATATGTTAATTAGTATTTTCGAAGTCAAACGATTTGAAAATATATATAAGCTAAGTATAATATGTAGAATTCTACCCATAAATCTTTGCTCTACAATGACTCTTATGGACTAATCCGGCAAAATTATTTTGTTTTAATTGTTCATGGGGTTGTACATTAATATTGTTTGGTGTCACTAGCTAATCCCTATCTAATTCTACGTATTTTATTATGAATTATAATAGATAAACCTACAGAAATAATTTTCGTCTACTGAACTGGAGGACTCTGTGTATGATTACGTTGATGAGAAGACACGGTATCAGATATCACGCACAAAAATTTGGATTGGTATTATGTAGTGTTCTTTTCTTATGGCCGTTTCACCATTGCATGGCTGCATCAATTTTCGTTAAAGAGTTGGGTACGATTGTAAATACGTTATTTCCATTTTAAATCTCTCATTGTTGTATTTTTCCTAGAATTTTTAAAGACAGTGAATGGCTTGATAACTGGATCATTAAAACGTGCTATTAAGGATTTTGGAATTTTTATACAGATTTTGCTATGTGCTTAACAATGAGCAAATGATCTCTCCAAAAAAGCTTCTGCTTACTGAATTCTATACAATGCCGGGAATGACAGCCATTACGAAAACTGTTGTATTCTACGTCTTTGATATATAATTAATTTCAAGGACGACATCTAAATATGATTGATGAAAAATTCCAAAGGCTTTTACATATTTTTGGTATGTTACCTAGGATTCACTGGCTTTGAATGAGATGTTGGAAGGTAATTTTCAGATGTGTTTCAGGTTCATTATATTCACTTACGGACAAATAAAATAGGGACATGCAATAATCTAACCCAGTTATGGGTAAAGTAGTTTCTGGAAATGTTGTTATTCTTAAAATATTTGTTATGCAATTGCATTGTCATTACAATCCAAATTCTTACAACCCAAATTTTGTTTCAGCTTTTAATGACTCAGAAAATGTTGATAAACCATAACAAAAAAATCAATCAATAAATAGTCATGTGTCACAAGAGTAAAGTAGACAAGAATGCAAATTTGCTCTGAAAGGTAAAATGTAGTAAGAAACTTAATCAGTCTTTAGTTATACATCTTTCTCGCTCTCTTTCTTTATGTCTCTCGCTCCCTACCCCTCTCTTTGCCCTAACAAAATTTTTAGTTTCTTGAAAGTAATAACTTTTTGTTATGTTTTGTGATTGTGTCATACAAAAGTGAATGAATTTTATATTAAGTTAATATCTTTTCATATGTTCTATGTAGAATATTTAATATCGGGTACCATGACTTCACATTACGGATTCGGTTTGAGTCAAATCTCATACAAGAGATAAGGTAAAAATATCTGTTTGGAAGACCTCAATACTTATGCTGTCCCGAAGTCACAAGTGATCTAGATCGAAGGCTTAATCGTGAGCATCTTGTTAAAAGATTAATCATGGCTAGTATATATATATATATATATATATATATATATATGAGTAATAGTGTTGCGAATATAAAAAACTCAAGCATAAGGGATATTGTCATCGATTTTTAAAAAATCTTTAGCAGCATATTAAACCCTGTTACTTGATGCTGAAATCTAAATCATTCGAACATAATTCTATGCTCAACTACAGATAAATTGTGTTGCTGACCATTTTACTAGAAATACCTATCGTTATACTTTCATAACGTTCAGTTTTTTTATTATTATTTTTGGGGTTATCACTGCTCCCAATTAGCTTGGACAGGAAGCTGATGCTACCACCCAGGTTATTACTTGGTGCTGGCCTGTGTATATGAAATTAAATATAAAATTCGTAATCTACAATGAAAAAAAACTACACAATGAATTAGACTCCAAGCACGAAACAGACTGCTACCACTGTGTTTTGAAATGAGTTTCTTCTTTTATATATACACCATCTTTATCCATGATACTGAACTCATTAATTATTAATATAGTATACCTTAAAACTTCAATTCATCATATATATATATATATATATATAAAGAGAGAGAGATGTCATCTTCATTGACCGAGTTTGAATCCATTTTGCTATCTCTCTATTTCTTCTTCCCTACCCTCCGTAAAGCGGTCTAGACACATACCTTCTACAGGATCTACTTTCTCTCTTAACTCCTCCTTTCACTGTTAATTCTTATTTATTTTCATTTTTCTTCTTTTCAAATCAACTTCCGCTGATGGAATTTATTTTCGAGTAAGCTTCCGGTGTATGGATTTCTTCTTGAGTTTTCAATAATAATAAAACCTTGGTCACTGACGAAGCTGGAATTCCTCGCGAAAATGATTTAAATAACACATGTGAATTTCGAAGTTTGACACACACACACACACACACACACACACACACACACACACACACACACACATATATATATATATATATGTATATATATGCGTGTGTATGTGTGTATGTCTGTATTGTGCATTTAGGCAACAATCTTTATTTTATGTAGCTTTCATTCAAATGAGAGATAAGTTATTATTATTAGGTTTTTATAAAATTTCTCTGTATATTTGTTTTCAGAAATCAAATTATATTAAAAGTGTGCATATAGTTCTTATATAACTTCAGTTCTGAAGAGAAACAAATTATAAGTATACATGAAAAATTAAATAAAAACTTAACCTATCTATACATACATATATAAACAGCCAGGTTTGCGTTGTTTTTAAGATTAGCCAACATCATATCTTGATTCGAAAACTCTCTTTATAAATATATATATATGTGTGTGTGTCTGTATATATATATATATATATATATATATATATAATATCTTATTATTACTAGCATAATTGTGTATATATTACATTAAATTCTCTTTTCTAAATTTTTCATTAAAGCTGACGCATATTTTCTCTGGTGATTTTTTTTCTTGTTTTCTTACAATTTCTGATTCTAGTGACAGTTTTTTATTGATCGTCGTCCGAGATTGTTTCGCAAAGTATTATTTGATAAGTATAACATCGCAGGCCATGATATGATAAAAATCATTTCAAGATATAAACGAAACAAAGATTCAAAAGAACAAGTCAGATAAAGCAAACACTTACCACTAGTGTTAAGAAAACGTTTACACCTTGAAGTTAGACAAAGTTGCAGAAAGAAGTTTGAAAATATAACATTAGAAAATATGTCTATAACACGTATGCCCATCAGAAAAAAACAGTTTTAAACAAGAAAATTAAAAGAAAAAAATCATTCTATAAATAATATTTTTGTTGTTTTCAATCACAGACACACACGGCCGCACTTACATATACATATTTGTGTATATGACAGAATGGGTATCTATGCACTTATGTGTGTTACAGTCATATAAGTCTACTATTCACCTTGATTTGAATATTGATGCTACATCTGTTCTATTTTTCTTACTATATAATCAGTGTTATTTATAAAATCTAAAAATGAAATTGCAATGTTACTGAACCTGATCTGGCATCTCGGCTTCAGTACCTTTCCCACAGACGTATCTTACATTCACTGTCCTTGTTATAAAAGTACCTTCATGAAATATGCTTCAATTATATTGCTGCTTTTCTATCTAGACCTTATGAATTTAAGCGATGTTCTAGATTGGCAACAAGGTCCATTATATTACAGTGGAAATGGGTAGATGTAACGGTAAGTTCTATGGTAAAATATTTTTTCTTTCACAATATAGTGGTAGAATCGTTGAACCAAATCTGCCATGAGATTCAATGCTTTCATAGCTGGTGGGAGAAGTTACGAATCAATACATTCCCAAGAATGTTTGCCCGTAGCTGAATGCTATGCATTCAGCTGTAATTAGGACACAGCTTTCCGAGCTTTTGTTTGGCCCGATATCAACTGCACCAAAAAGCATATCATACCTGACTAACTTCCATTACTGAAGTATATAAGATCTCTCTGTCTTTGTACTTTTAAAATAACATTTTAATAAACATAAAATACATTTTTGATTTAATTATTTTAAAAGGCCTGTTTCATGCTGTGCGTGTTTCAAAATTGGTGCTTATGCCGTTTAAACGTTCTTTACATCTATTTGTTCTCTTCACAAACATGAATGATGTTTGTTGTCCCATTGTACTTCTATGCCAATCGCAGTCCAGTTAGTTAAAATGATTTTAATTTTCATTGAACTGGCAATGAATCTTGAAGCCAACATGTGACAAGTAAATGCTATTGTAAAATTGTGTACAAATTAAGTTGCTCTCTACAGGGTATAGCTTGTTTTCTAAAATCTGTTCTGGTTTCTCATGGGCTTTCGTCTGAAGAGTAATGCAGGTTCGATTTCTGCATGTTTTTTGGCACACCTCGCAAATAAGTCTTTTTAAGGGTTGTAATGAACGTAATTTATGAAAGTGATATTTGTCCAAATTCATTATGTTCATGGAAGGCCTCGTTCCTTCATTGTTGAGATTTATCCACTCAGAATCTTCGGTATACCAGGATGCAGAAATTGTTTTTCAAAGTCTTTAAAGCCCTTTCTTGGTTATACTGGGGTGGATTGGCGTAATAAAACGCGGCATAGAACGAATTCGAATAAAGTAATCTTCTGTATCAGTAGGCTCAGTTAAAAGAATTCATTAATGCTCAGTCTCTATGTTGATTTTGAGCATGTTATTAAAAAACATGCTTGCCAAAAGTATGTTTTTCTACCAATAAATTACTAAAAATAGTAATATTGGCACTATGTATCATAACAATTTACCATTATTCAAACACCAGGCAAATATGAAAAATATCCCCAGTCGAGCACTTTCGCAAAAACTAGTCATTATACAGTAAATTTCTAGCAACATCCAAAACCTTTGATAAAATAAACAAACACATACAAGCACGCAACAAATACACTTTAATTGGTCATGTTAAACATTTTCACATCAAACACACAACTATAATATCAAGCTCACCCAAATTATGGAATATTCAATAGAATGCATAAAATGTATGTTATTTTCTTAACAAAGAAAATACCAACATTTGTGGATTCTTGTTTAGGAAACAACACAATATAATAATAACACAAAAAAGATATGAGAGGAAAAATGTAACTGTATTGAACAAAATATATACACGGTTAGTAGATTCAAGTATACTTGTTAGTGAAAGTCAAATATATACAAAGAGTAAGTCCGGGTAATAAGTCTATATTCGCGCTGACCAACGAGCCGCGGCTCAACTGCTCTGGCAAACACCAACACAAAAGACAACAACTACTCAACGGTATTTACCCACCTTCCTACTTGAGGCGTGATGGGATACAAGATCTTTTTAATGTGGGTCTTTCGGGACATATAGCCCGGCCAAAAATATCTGTCTATCTTTCCACAGTCGTGAATCTACTCTTCGGCGGAACCACGACCGGGTTAGTGCTCTCTGCCTTAGTGACAGAGAGATGACAGTGTCAATAGTAGAGTACAACTACTCAACGGTATTTACCAACCTTCCCACGCAAGGTTATATGTAACACAAGGTCATTTTATATAGCCGGGCCAAAAAATGTCTGTCTATTTTTACCGAGTCGTGATTCTACTTTTCGGGGGAACCACGAATGGGTTAGTGCTCTCTGCTCGGAAGCAGAGAGCGCCCGCTACCCGAACGCAGAGAGATGACAGCGTCATAGCAGAGTACAAGTACTCAACTATATTAGTTGTCCCTGCCACTAAGGGCAACATGTGACACATGGTCAGTTATAAGTGGGAATTTCCGGGCTATATGGCCCGGCCAAAAAATTGCTGTCTATTTTTGCCCAGTCGTGCTTCTACCTTTCGACGGAACCACGACTGGGTTATTCCTCTACCCGAAGGCAGAGAGCTGACAGTGTCATAGTAGCAAAGGCAAGTACTGCTTTGCAACTATATTTAGTTGTCTCTCCCAGTAAGGGCAACATGTGACACATGGTCAGTTATGACTTGGATTTCCGGGCTATATGGCCCGGCCAAAAAATGTCTGTCTATTTTTGCCCAGTCGTGCTTCTACCCGTCGGTGGAACCGCGACTGGGTTATTGCTCTCTGCTCGGAAGCAGAGAGCGCCCTCTACCCGAAAGCAGAGAGCTGACAGTGTCGTAGTAGAGTACAGGGACTCAACTACCGTTCTGTGTAGGAAGGATTATTTTTATACCATGGAAGTGTCCATAGAGTGTATGAAAAGTGGTGACTCACAAACACAACAAATACAACTTCGGATTTCTGTCAACAAAATTACCACCCCAATAGACTAATAGAACAATGCTAATAAATACAATAAACAAACATGTTTCTTCTTCTTCATGTGCCACGTTCTTGCAGGACGTACGGGATCAGGGACTTTCATTGGCTCTATTTCTTGTCGCACTCAATATTTTTTCTCTTGAGATCTCTAAGCCCCGCTCCGCCATCCATTTGCTTAAACCTAACAAGAACGTCTTGCACTGCTTTCCCATGTCTCTCATTATCTTTACCCGACCTGAGTATTAAATTCTCTAGGTCCTCCTTCCTCATTAATGTCCCAGGAACCTAATTTGTCTATTTCTTATATTTATAATAATTTTTTTTTCTCGTTTGCATCCTTTCTGTCACCACATCATTGTACATGTGCTCCGTCCATGGAATCTTCAAAAGCCTTCTATATAAGCACATTTCTGCTGCCTCAAGCCTCTCTTTCATCATTGATGAGATCGTCCAGCATTCACTTCTATTGAGAAGAACAGATATAACTCTTGTCTTTGTTTCTAATGAGATTTTCTTAACTTTCAGTACTCTGGTTATCTTCTGAAATGCGTCTTTGTACATATCAATGAATCTTTGAAACTAGCATGGATAAAAACAATAACATTTCCAAACTCAATTCGAAAATGACCAAAAAATGATAAAGATCTCAAAACATCTATGCACACAAGCTAAAAAATCTAGCAAAATAAAAACATACACACCAACGACTCCAAAAAATTAGTTGAAAAAGATATCACCAAATTCTATAAAACTCCGAGCAATTATTTGAAAAACAAAATAAATAAGGATATAAGAAATATGAGCAAATAACTAAAAATTCACAACAGAATCAGGCAACTACCGAAAGTAGAACATTTCATTAAACTAAAAGACATTTGTGGACCCAGGATAGGTCCGGAGGAAAACACGATCTCGGGTATTAGTGAAACATATATATTTAACGAGAGAACAAATACAGTGTGCAGACGGACTGCCAAATATTAGACTTGGGTGAGTCAACTCAACTCAACTCAATTTCGAGAGGCATATTCTCCCGGTATTCATAATAATAGTAAACGTTAATTATAGTCCAAAAAGGGTAGGTTCCATAACGAATACCATAAGTATAGTTTCTTAAATCAATATTCAGCTGAATAAACACGACAAAAACCAACATTGGAAAGAATAAGCAAGAAAATAGTAGAAAAATTATGCTCAAATGTAAGGCACACATAATACAAACCAGCAGAAAAACGCGAAAGAAACGATTACTTAATTTAACAATATTTTTTTTTTTTTATAAGCGTTTCACCCCGAGCAAGGCATGTCACTGCCACTACTGTGCAGGGGGCTACGTAGAGTGGAGAAAGGCTGATTAAATATAGGAAATGACAGAGGGTGGGTGATAGGTGGGTAAGGATACCGAGAATGAGGGTTGGGTAGATGAGAGTATTGGTGTGATAGGAGGTGTCTATTGACCCTACATTTAAACACCTGGAGATTGTAACTGTCGGGAAAGCAGACTTGTGGAAGGGAGTTCCACAGGTGGGAAGCGCGAGAAAAGAAGCCAACAACAAAAAAGAATGTACATTTGTACAAATGGATATAAAAGACAATCAACGAACACACAACGATTAACGCACTAAATCTGGCAAAACAATAGAGAAACATCCCAGACAAAGACCTAAACCTCATCGGACATTGTAGATTGTCCGTACTAAACCACAACAACAAAATAGGGTTTAAAAAGCGCAACAGTAAACGTTAATATCAACAATGAATTCAATTTTGTTACTACAAATTTGATGTAAAAATGCGAAGTTACGATGACGCAGAAACATGTAAGCTTACAGTCATACATATCATCAACAAATTAACAAATATTAGCAACCACAAAAATGATATAGGCTTATACTGAACGATGAGGAAATAATCTTAAGAAACTGCAACTGTACAGCATCAGAAAAAATAAGAAAACAAATTGCAAAAAAGTTTTAACACGCTAGGATTCGTAATATGCACAAAAGTAAATTTAAGAATTGTGCATTTCTTCAATATGGCACTTAATTTAAACAACAATAAATAGAACGCATACACAAGTGAAAACAACAACCCCATATATCTGAACAAAAATTCCAGGCGCCCTCCTAATGTGTGCAAAGGCATACCTATATCAATAAACAAAAGAATATCAACGAACACCGTTAATATAAAAATACTTAATGAAAACAAAGAAATATAACAATAATCACAACGAAACAGCGGAAAGTCAAACAAGCTTGAATACACAAACAAACAAACAAAAGCAAAATCAACAATATAAAAAGGAATATAATCTAGTTCAATCCACACTACAACAACACAATAAAAACAAAAGTATGAAAATTGTTCTAAAATTTAATAGTAAAACCATTTCCTGAAACACAACAGACAATAAAAACATTAATAAAAAGACAATCAAAATCGTTCACAGCTGCATGTTCAACAATGATAAAATGATAAAAAAACATAATGAAAAAATACTCAACGAAACCAATAACAACAGTATCAAACAGCAAAACAACCCCAATAAATACAACTGCCAAAGCAAAGAAAACCGTCCACTTAATAATAAATGTCCAACCGACAATATAATATACAAAGCCATCGTAATAAATAATATGAATGCAAAAGAAAAAATACATAGGAACCTATAGCGGGATATCCATTCTTTTTCAGTTTATAGTGGGGAGTCGTTCTTTAGGAGAGTAGTAGTATGTTGTTGCGGATTAACGTTTTGGCCTCGTTGTAGATAGCCCACTATAAGTCATAAAATTATTATAAATCAAGAAAAGCAAATTAAGTTGAAAATTAACATTTTATATATACACATATCAATTAAAGCTTTTTAAAATTAAAGTAATACTTGATGTATAGGTCCAACGGACGTGAAAATATTCATGGCAATAAAATGCTGAAAAGAGAATTAATGCCTAGGAATGTGGGAGCGTTGACAGTAAGGAATGTCTTTGATGTATTCTTTCCTTAGGTCAGTAAGTAGCGTTGGGACAAGGACGAAGGAAAAGGGAGGTGAAGGCGACGAGCATTGTAAGCCACTTGCATTGGTCAAGGGAGATCTGTGTGTCTCTGCCTCGGTTTGTCTGTCTAGCGATGCTTTCTCTATCGGCTTTTTATATCTTCTTTTTGGATTGCAGCAAATCATTTGGGAATTCATATCCGTATTTGATTCTCGGCTTCCCATTGGCCGATAAATAAAATTCGCTTATGCTCGCGAACTAAAAAATTATATATTTAATTAATTTTTATTTTTCAACCGGAACATCTGCGTGAATACGGCTGCGCGCCGACGATTTTTGGTCATTTTCTTTCTGGTCGTTAGGGTGCAAACATCTGGTCCCTAGCTTTTGCTCAGTCGGTATCACCACAGATCCAATTTTCAAAGATAGATTCTATAATCTCAAATATCATTTAAAAGAGAAAAAGAGAAAAGTAAGGCAACATTATCAAAATACATATGGATCTAAATAGAAAATATCATCACGATTAAAATTAAATGGGAAATCATAAAAAGTGCACCTCTGCACAATCGCAAAAGCAGAAACTACAAACTATATTAAAAGGAAATAGTTCAATAAAAGTAACAATTAACGTCTAATTTGAAATATTTAAACACTCAATCACGACAAAAATTATCAAAAAAGGAGACGACAAAGAAATATAACAATCACCAAACTGAAAAATCCCACGTCAAGCACAGAAATAATAAAAACATAATTACACATAAGAACACAAACACTAAATCATGGCTAAAACATTTCTTTAAATAATAACACATACTAACAAAGTCAAAAAAGTAAATACAATCCATACAAACAAGCGCACACACTTAGACACACATGCACACGTGTGTGTGTGTGTGTTGACCACATTCTTAACATTTATATTTACATGCGTTAAACGTATATATTGAGAAATTTAACTGAGAAATATAACATATATTAAAATTATGTTTATCAGGTATACACACACACACAAACACACTTATAAAATGTTTATATATATATATATATATATACATAAATGTATATACATGTATAAATATATAATTTAATTAAAATGATTTTATTTGATTTACTCAACAAATGCTTTAACAAGAAAGATACTTGTTACAAAATAAATTTGATATTTAGTATAATAGCCTTTTGCTTTGATTTCAGCCTTTATGCTGTCAGACATTGACATCACAAGCTTTTTCAATGTATCTAATTGTATCTCCTGCCAAGCAGCTTGTATTTGGTCCCAAAGTGTATCTAGCAAAGTAACATTATATTTATCAATTTTTTATCCAAAATATCCCATAGATTTTCAACAGAGTAGTTTGAAAATAACTTGTTTAATGGAAAATAAAAAAGAATGAAATATAAGTTCTTTTTAATACATTTCTTTTACACCTAGTTTTAAATAATTAATAATTATTAGCAATTTACTTGGCTTCCCGCCTGTATTTGAATTTCAGTTAGATTTTCAGGAAAATCACCCCTGTCTTAACACTTTTGCACACTACCGGTTGTGTGCAAAAGTGATAGGACAGGGTACTTTTAAACTTTATTTTGATGCCTCATAAAAGATAAAATAGTTCTTTTCGACAGTACTATATATATATATATATATATATATATATATATATATATATATATAATTATGAATATATATATTTGTATGTGTGTCCACACATATATCCGGATGTGTTTCTATTGTTTCTGCATGTGTCTTACCTATTAGTTTCCATAAATATATGTTAGTGTATATTTCTTTTTTCTCACTATTTCCATATCAATGCGTATTCACACCTATTTTCGTATCTTACTATATTCTTTAACTATCTAACCATTGATCTCTAAATCTGAAGAAGCTTACTTTTTTTAAAACCTGACTCATTTCCAGCAATTCTTAGTTGAGCTGAATACTGTATATCACTCGCTCACAGAAAGAATCAGGAGAGTTTAGAATAATCAAAACTCTCAATCGTTACAACAGATTCCATATATTTGCAGAATAATTTTCTTCACACTATCAATCTTCTGCCGACATCTTAGAAGTGGCGCTCTCTACAAAGACGCCATCTTGATTATACACGAGAAATGGGCCGTTATACATTGACTCATTCTGAAAGCGTTAAAAGCGAATGGTAGTTTAGCTGACACCTGATCTTGATTCGTAAAATTCTGGCTCTGGTTAAGCAAATTATTCATGAGCTTTATTTTATTTATTTGTAGTGCTTTAAACAAACGAGCAACAATTGTAGTAGAGCATATTATTTCTTCTATAGGCATCTGTGTTTGATCTAATTTTATCCGATGTTGTGTTGAAATGTTCTAAGGTTGATTAAGAAACATTAAAAAGAAATCTGATGTTTGCTTAGTACGAGATAAATAGATGGGATCGTGAGTTCTTATAATTTTCTAGATGCCGTATCTTTTCAGGAGATGAGCGATCATAGCATTTCACTATTTATACAATTTTGTAGCTTTTAGAAACGTTTCTACCCCACCGTTATTCTTCTTCTTCTTCTATGTGCCCTGTCCCTTCAGGACGTAGGCGATCATGGATCTCCACGTCTCCCTATCCCTTGTGGCTCTTAGTATGTTTGCTCCTGTTGCTCCTGATCAGACTCTGCAGATATGTTATCCGCTGCCTTCCTCTGTCTCTCCTTCCTTCTATCTGACCAGTCAGTATCAGGTTCTCCAGGCTCTCCTTCCTCATTGCATGTCCCAGGAACTTCAGTTGTCTCTTCCTGATGCTCAGCATCAATTTCCTTTTTGTTGCCATTCTTTCTAGCACTTCGTCGTTGCTTGTATGCTCAGTCCACGATATCCGTAGCATCTTTCTGTAGAACCTCATTTCGGCCGCTTCCAGTTTTTTCCTCATTTTCGATGATATTGTCCAGCATTCACAGCCGTACTGAAGAACTGACATCACGTAGCAGTCTAGCACTCTTTTCTTCGTTTCTATTGAGATCTTCCTGTGTGTTAGTATTTTGCTCATCTTCTGGAACGCGTCCTTTGCCATGCCAATTCGCCTTCGGATCTCCGTGTCGCAATTTCCATCTCCTGTTAGAACACTTCCTAGGTACTTAAATTCTTGGACTTGTTTGATTCTGTTATCCCCCACATGTATTTGGCATTTTGGGTTGTATCTTTTGCTGATGACCATGCACTCAGTTTTTTTTAAGTTTATTTGTAGTCCCTTCTTGTCACTCTCCACTGCTACTTTCTGTATGAGGTCTTGCAGTTTCCTTTCCGTGTCCGCAATCAGTACTGTATCGTCCGCGTATCTTATGTTGTTCAGGTTGTGGCCTCCAATAATAAATCCTGGTGTGTCATCTAGGGTCCTCAAAATATTCTCGCTGTATAGGTTGAACAAATCCGGTGAAAAGACACATCCTTGTCTTACGCCTTTTTCTATCTTTGTGTATCTACTGAGGTCGTTACCTGTCCGTATGCAGGCCGTTTGCTGCCAGTGGAGATTCTTGATTATTCTTATATCTTTGCCGAAAATTTCGAGGTTGCCTATCATTTCCATCAATTCTTTGTGTCGTATTTTGTCGAACCGTTATTCACCTTATTTAATATCATTCATTTGCACAGTGATATTAGATTGTTTATTCCCTATTTCGCACTGCCAATCTTGCAGCAAAATCCGACACTTGGACAAAAAAGAAAACGAAATAGATAATAAAACTAAAGTTGTATATGCAGAGACCTGAGAGTTTATTTAGCAACCGTTAGAGTTATATACTATATTATTTTTCAATGTAACCGCCAGTGGCGGAGACGAACATCTCAAGGCGGACCCGAAATGAGTCACACGCTTTGCCGACCATGTCCTAGTCTATATAGGCGAACGCATCCACAATGGCAGCTTACAGAAAGTCGACCGTGTTGTGGGCGTGATTGTTGGTCACGCCCCAGAGGAAATAGTCAAGAGGTTTCGATCAGGGAGTGGCCAAAAATCTGCCGACCAGTGGTGAGGAACATTGTTGAGCAGCCACGCCCGGTTTGCCTTGTCCTTGTGTGTAGGAGCGGAGTCCTGCTAGAAAACGTTGGAGCGTCCAGCGGCGATCTCGTCCATCCTGGCCTTCACCACGCTCTTCAACATTACCTGGTAGATTTCAGCGGTGAAACTCTATTTGCTGTCTGTGTCCGATTCTCTCAGCTCTCTTTCCTCGTGTGACCTCAAAATTTCAGTCTTTCTTATTATAAGTATAATTTTGCTTCTACATTCTTTAAAACTTTCTTGCTGATCTAATAGTCAGTCAGTAGTTTTTCATTATCCTGTAAATCAATGGCCCTGTTACCTTGAGTTTCGTTTTCATCTGTGCAGAAAAGTTTTCAGTATTCATTACTATATCGTGGAGCTTTCATTACTTATTGTTTAAGCTCTATTTCTTTATTTCCAATGCAATACTTAATTTCTTTTTTTCTTGTCTATTATTCTTCGTTCCCCTCTTGAATTGTTCCTCTTCCTGACATCCAAATAATCTGTCTATACTGCACTGTTCATATTTCTTAAGCATTCACCACTTTTGTTTTTTATTAATCATTTCACCCCAAGCAAGGCATTCCATTGCCACTATTGCGCATGGGGCTACATGAAAAGAAGGCGTGGTTATGTGTAGGAAATGTCAGAAGGAAGGTGATAGATGGATACCGAGGATGAGGGTTGGGCAGATGGGAAGAGTGTTTGAAAGAATGGGAGCTAGTTAGTGTGTTAGGAGGTGTCCATGTACTTTACATTTAAACTCCTGGAGATTGTAGCCGTTGGGAAAGCAATCATGTGGAAGGGAATTCCACAGTCGGGAAAGTGGGAGAAAAGAAACTATTGGAGTAGAAGTTGCGGTTGCATTTTATCAGTTTTACTGTAAAAGAGTGGGATCTAGTTGCTAGTCTAGTATCTCGTTCAAATTCGTATTTTGGGGGCACCAGTGATCTAAGTTCATCGGAGCAGAAGCCATGAAAGTATTTATAGAAGAGACACAGGGAAAGCCACGTCGCGCCGGTGGGAGAGAGACTGCAGGGTGGGATCTAGTTGCTAATCTAGTTTCTCGTGCAAATTCGTATCTAGGGGGCAGCAGTGATCTAAGTTCTTCCGAGCAGAAGCCATGAAATTATTTACCGTATCGTTTCTATTTCATGCAAGTTCATTCGAGGTAATAGTGAAAGAAAATAATGCTTACTTTGCTTTAGATACAGTATAAGAATGCAAGGAATTAGTATCCTGATAATATTTTTAGTCTTCAACCATTTTCCAATGTAGTGTTATGTCCGTGTTTCTGATGTTGACTCAAGCATCGCTTAGACTGGTGACATGTTAACATTTACAAGAGTAAATATAAGTTTATTAAGGCATTACAGAATAGATATTATAAGGTATTGTTTTTATAAACTCACCTAAAAAAATGTGGAAACGTCACTAATATGCAAAGGGGATACCGGAAGTGAATGAGAAGATATTAGAAGTAACCGGGAACCCAATATTAAACAGGAAACAACTGATAGAACTTTACTATAGACAAAGAAGTTGTGTGAGCCGGGAGATAGATGCATCTATCTACAACTTGTTAAATAATCTGTATTGACACAGTCGGGATCAATTTCATGAATCTCATAAAATGATTACTTCTTTATCTGGTATAGAGTCATTATTGCCATCACTAGTCAACAAATAAACTTTATCGGAAACATGACACTTATCACTTGAATTATCTGTTGTTATTCGTAACGACACCACTTTGAAATTCTCTTTTCACTCGAAACAGGCCCAGACTTCTCCTAATAAAGAGGCGATATATGCACGATATGATTTATACTATCACAACAGAATGTGAACATAAAGAAATTCAGGTTAACTTTACGCGGAACTTTCAAATCGCATCAAATTCAACTAATAAAAACACAATTTTTTCTGGAACATTTTGCTCCAAGGCTACAATTTTGATATTACTCTTTATAATACCTCATATTTAATGCATTAAAAGAGATATAGTGAGATAAAAACAAGTATTTGGACAGTAAAAAATGGATTTAGAACCATATATTGAAAGAAAAGCATTGTGTAAATATTAAACACATTTAAAGCAAAGTTTATATTCTATCCAATACCATTTATTTTTCACTACTTGTTTTAATAATTTGTATATAGAATATATATACGTGTCAAAGATTATTTTTGCTGTTTATTTGCATTTATAATTGTTTTATTAATATACTTTCAGCTTTAGACAATGCTTTTCTTTCAATATATGAGTTTTAAAATTTTAAATACATGTTTTACTTCACTGTATTAACAGTAATGTCATTTTATATTTCACCAATTTATATAAAAATACTGTATTTTCATGGTATTAAGAATTATTTCACAAAATGCAACAAAGCGCTTCTGAAGCATTCTAAGCCCAAAGTACATCTAACAATTTAAGCATTGATTTTGTCATTTCTGTAGAAGTAATTTACTTTATGCTATAAGGGGCCAATTTACAGAATATCTTCTCACTGAACTTGTCTCAGATCATTGAATTAACCACATCAACGGAAAGCATAGAATTTTTAGGATTTTATCCGTGCATGAAATTTATTTTCCTGAAAGACAAGCTCCAGAGGAAACTCACGATTCTGTGACACAAGCATTGACACTGACTCTGATAATCAATAATGAAGAACTATGTGTCAGAATTCCAACGTCGGGTTATTGACAGCTCAGATAGAAAAAGCACTTGGAGGCCTTGAATAGTTTTCATAACAGACATTTTTGATCATATCAGTTGCTTTAATCTGAAACATGGATGTTCTAATCGAACTCGAAGCAACTAATCAAATAATGTCAAGGTTTTCAGAGAATTCTCGGACTGACTATCTATCTATCTATCTATCTATCTATCTATCTATCTATCTATCTATCTATCTACATGTGTGTGTTTAGGGGGATAACCACCATGTTGTACGGCTCAGAATTGTGGGCCGCATTAGGTCCCTTATCTGCCAGCTGGATGTTGTTCACAAATTTGTCTCTGTGCGATCTATGGCTGTATTTTGACGATAGGATTTCTAATATTGCTCTTCTCGCAAAATGCAACATTGATCAAACTGAGACATCCCTGTTACAATTTCGCTGGGATATTTATACTGCAAGGATGAGTGACTACATTATAGATAAGCACTTTATATATAGCCCGCTTGACAGTAGACAAACGAGTATTGGAACGGTCATGGCTCAGGTGTAAAGACAAGCTTAAGGAGTAACGTCTCAGCTGTAAATATGACTCATATTAACTTCGAGCGAGTTGCCATGGATAAACATAACTAGTGATATTTGTGCCAGAATAGAGTCAGAACTTTTGAAATCGGACGTATTGAGCAACTAAGAGACAACAGACAGCAGCGAAAATGCCAGCAAATATTCCATAGGTTATATTCTTAGATCCTCACCGTTGCACAGTATGTGAAATTGTATGCAGTTTACTGGCGGACTGAAGTGTCACTTACGACACCAACATAAATTACTGATTGAATTAGTTTGTCAGATCCTCATATAGACGGTCTAGTCTCTCTCCTTCTATCGCTCTCTCTCTCTCTCTATATATATATATATATATATATATATATATATATACACACACATCCTAATGATATTTAAATATGTTATATGAATGAATATATTTTTTCTACACAATAGGTTATTTTATTGATAACCTAGGTTTAAAAAGGATACACTGTTTTTTTAAAGCATAGATTACGTCTAACAACCTACCCATTCGAGAAAAAAACTTTAATAAAAATCTGTGCGAACCTAGGTCCCACTTTGTAGCAAAATGTCTTGTAGAGCATAATTTTCTCTCCGTTTCCTGTACATAAATATCCTGCTTAAAATCTAATTAAAATGTTTTCAGATTGATGAGAATATTCTTTCTTTTTAAACGAACCTACTCTTAATCATACCAATTTAACTGATAGAAAAAAAAACGTTTATCCGTTAAAATACACAAGTAAATTCATGGCTATTTTGAATAGAAGCTTGATTGAATGCATTCACAAATTTATCAGTTATGCAACGAGAAATCGACGGTTAGCGGAAGAACAAATTAAACGTAAAACTCACATGTTATTTTGCACGTCTCAAGCTATGATTATTTTTTATTTACATTTCTACCAATATTATTCGTAGCGACTGTATTGTTATTTTTTTTCTATGTTCGGAAGTTTCAAGGTTGCAGTTCTTACAATAGTGCAGAAAATCGACAATATATATATATATATATATATATATAGAGAGAGAGAGAGAGAGAGAAATCCAAGATATTTGTGTGTGTGTCTGTTTATCTGCCTGTATGTCTGTATTTTTTCAGCCCTTTTACTTTAGTTTTTGCTCAGGCTTTGGCTCTAAGTAGATATAATTGTAGTTCTTAGTCTCAGCCATGATACCATTTACTCAGAGGACTTATTTGGCCTTCAAAATTCAGTTTTTTTTGGTTTTTTTTAATCATTTCACTTTCATTTTTAAAATCCAATTAATATTAAAACCTCATGATGAGATCCACAGTCACTCACTCTATCTATCTATCTATCTATCTATCTATCTATCTATCTATCTATCTATCTATCTATCTATCTATCTATCTATCTATCTATCTATCTATCTATCTTTTTTTGATCAATTCACCCCGAGCAAGGCAGAAATGCCACTGATGAGCGGGTGGGGGCTACATAACTGTAAAAAGATTAATTAGAAAAGTGTAAGGAGTACAAACTAGTTAGAAAGGAGCAATGCAGGTACGATGACAGATACATAGGTGGAGAGAAATGGAAGGATATACGGGGGTCGGGAGAGAGCTAGAGTCCAGTCGTTAATAGATGAGTATTGACATTGCATTTAAATTTCTGGAGGTTGTAGCTGTCAGGAAAGCAAGAATATGGGAGCGAGTTCCACAGGCAGGAATTGCAAGAAAAGAAGCTGCAGGAGTAGAATTGTCGTCTGCATTTGGCTAACCTGACTGTGAATGGGTGTGACCCAGTTGCCAGTTTGGTTCCAGGAGTAAACGCCTGTTGAGGAGGCACCAGTGACTTAAGTTCGTCCGAGCAGAAGCCATGAAATTATTTATAGGACAGACAAAGGGAGGCCACATTTTGACGGTGGGGAAATGGCTGCAGTCGAGCCGCCAGATCAGTACCTATCACACTACAAACTCTCCTTTGGAGCCTGTCGAGAACACTGAGGAAGAACGGTAGGGGAACCTGACCATAAATGGTAGCAGTACTCCATGCACGGACGGATGGTTGACTTGTATATATGCAGGATGGATTCAGGCGGAAAAAGCATCCTGGATCGGCATAGTGACCCAACCTTCTTAGCAGTAGATTTTGCTATGGATTCGATATAGTGGTTCCATTTGAGGTCTGAGGGACAGGCTAAGTCCAAGGAGGCGTATTGTATTGCTCTCCGGAATAAGCGCTTGGTCCATGCTTATGGGAGGCAGGAGTGGTTGCTTGTAATGGTTGACAGACAACAGCTTGGTCTTAGACGAATTGAAGTTGACAAGCCACTTCTTGCCGCAGTTCACCACAGAGTGTAGTTCTCCCGTTCAAGGTCAGCAGCGAGATTATGTCTCTCTGCCACGACAGGTTTCTTACTGGTGCGGGAGTATATTGTAGTGTCATCTGCGTAGATGTCTACTTGGGAATTTATCTCATCTGGGAGGTCGTTGATGAAAATAAGGAGGAGCGTCAGGCCCAGGATAGAGCCCTGTGGGACACCAGCATTGGTGCTGTAGGATGAAGAGGCACGCCCATTGAAAACGACCTTCATTTTGCGGTTATTTAGAAAAAATTGAATTAAGTCAAGCAGGTGACCGGTAATACCGTAACCCCGTAGTTTGCATAGGGGGCCAGAGTGCCAAACCCTGTCAAAAGCCTTGGAGATGTCAAGCGCAACCGTGCGAGCCTCGTCCGAGTCATCAAGGGCCTGTAGCATGTACTCCGTTACGGTTGTTAGCTGGTCGGCCGTGGACTTGGCAAAGCAGAAGCCATATTGCCTGTCAGAGAAGAGTTTGTGAGCAGTGAGATAATGAACTATTTCAGCATTGATTATGGCCTCGAATACTTTCCCGAATATCGGTAGAAGACTGATAGGGCGATAGTTGGATGGGTCCGAGGGTTCACCACAATTCTTAAATACAGGAACGACTGAAGAGAACTTCCAGCGTGCAGGAAAGCAGGAAGCAGAAAGGCAGTTGTTAAATAGTTTAGAGAGGACAGGGGAAAGTTCAGGAGCACACCTCTTAAGGACTATCACCGGGATTCCATCCTCTCCACACGCCTTATGTGGGTCGAGTTTTGAAATTACTCGGGATACTACTGTCGGGGTAATATATACGTCGTGCAGTTTGGCCTCAGTTCTAATAGGGAAGTCGGGTGGGTGTACTACGTACGAGTCAAATGTGGAGTTGGATGAGAATCTGCGGGCAAAGCACTCAGCTTTGTCCGCAGATGATATGAGAACCTCATATTTCATGGATTAAAGGAGGTATTGAGGATTTCCTATTGTCGAGCACTCGTTTGCAAATCCTCCAATAGTCCTTGGAGCCAAACTTGCTGTCCGCAGTGCGCTGTCGAATTCTCTCAGCAAAACAACCGTTTAGCGTCATTTAGGGTTCTTTTGCACTCATTGCGAGCAGATATAAACAGGCGCCTATTTTGATCCGATGACTGTCTCCGGAATAGACGGAAGTAATGGTTCCTGTGGGCAAATGGCGGCTGAGCAGGCCGGAGAGAGCCACGGAGATGAATGAGGTTTTAAGCAATACTTCCTGCTGTGTATGAAGGCATCAATGCCAGCTTTCACCCATGACGAGACCTCAGAGGCACAGTCATCAACTGATAGGTCGAACACTTTTCCCCAAGGGACGTCGCAGAGGAAATCGCGAAAGGCATCCCAGTCAGCTTTTTGGTAGAGGTATGAGATCCTATAGGTAGGGGGTTCCTGGGGGAGTGCGATTGGAAAGAAATACTGAGAGAGACTACAGCGTGGTCGGAGTTGCCGAGAGGGCAAAGTTGCGAGACTTGACAGGCGTTAGGCGCAGAGGTAAAACATATATCTAGTAGTGAGGAATGACCCGAGGGAGTGCTTGGGAAGCGAGTGGGGAAGTCCACCACTTGCGTAAGGGATTGGGAAATAGCGAAGTTCATGGCGTGAATGTCCGCTGGATCAGTAACGGCGTTTTCAAGCCACTCAAACGTGATGGGCATTGATATCTCCAAATACAAATATGTGGGCGAATGGGTGATAGGAAATAGGCCTTATCTATGTCGTCAGCAATGCTATCTAGTAGGGAGCAGTCAGGAGAGAAGGGATAACGGTAAAGAAAGAATAGGTAACTAACCGAACTGAGGAGAGAGAGGCGGAGACATATGTATTGGTGGTTAGTAGATTCGAGTGAAGTCACCCTAGCTATGGGGAGGTGTTCGCTGACGTAGACACCCAGCCCATGCATGTGGACAGTGGAATCCTTCCTTAAGAGGTGAAGATAACCAGGGATGGAAGAGGTCAGAGCAGGGTATAGCTGAAGTTGAGGTTAGTTTCGCAGAGCGCAAGATGTCAGGGGACTTTTCATGCACTACACTAGGAAAGTTAGTACGAATGTCCCGGATATTAGTGGAAGAAAGATTAATGGGTTTAGGTGGTTTGAATATAACTGGTTTAGGGTCGTTTCTGATTTGTTTCATCATGTTTTTATTTATAGAAACGGACCTAGGGTAGAGGATACAGGTGGTCATTTTCCACGATCTGTGCTGGGAGGGAAACTGGCTAGGGCTGCAACAAGATGTGGCCTCAGGGATGCCCACCGAAAGCGCTTGCAAGGACATCTATCCATGCGCGACATGGCACTACAAGAACCCCGATATTATACAACTGTTGATCAGAGCAGCCGCTCTTGACGCTACGCAAGAGTTAGGGCTCCTAATTACCAGTCGGAAGCAGCAACCAGGAAACTGCCAACCCGGTACCCTCACAGTGAAGAGCCGTTGCCACCAACCGGCTAGATTGCAGGAAAACCCACAGAAGCACCAATACCAAGGTCTGAAGAGAAAGAGAAAGCTGGAAACCACATCCTAAACAGGAAAAAAGGGGCAAGCCTCTACTCCAGTTCAATAGATGTGGGAGGAGTATAGACCGGGCGATAGTGTGACCTATCTACTCCTATTAAAAAAAAAAACTTCCAAGGGTGGAGAGTTAACTAAGTTTTAACTTTAGTTAAAGTCCAAATGAAGCATGAACGTCAAAAAGTGAGAAAAGAAATGAAAAAAAATACAGATTTAAGAAACAATTCATACATACCGCGCAGTTTCACACAGGAAATTTGAATTAAGAAAGCTCCACTATCTTCAACACTTGCTTTTCCCAAAAATTAAGTACGAAGAAAAAAACTTATTTGTTATCGATACCAGGAAATCAAAATTTGACTTACATCCATTCATTTTTCTTTCAGTCTACGGTTTCGCTTTAACGCGAAACAACTATTGCTTTTTAGTCTTTCCTGCCAACGTCTGAGCTCCAGTACCATGGATTAATTTTAAAGATTTTATTTCATCCGAGTAACGCCGGGCTATATTGTTAGTACCATATTTTACTATCATGGCTTGGAGTGTGTCACATCGTGCGATTGCTGTTGAAAGATTATAATTTTTCCATAGCTGTTATATTTGTTTTCTGGAAATCTTTAAAATATGGCAGATATTTTTTCTCACCCTGTGCGACTAAAACTGCACTGAGAATCAGTAAAAACCTTCCCTAAAAACAGATTAAATAAATATCAAAGAATTATGTGAAGCACATTGTAGATAGTCTAAAACATTTCTTTTCTACAGAAGTGTTCTCAATTAAAACTGTATTTTTTGTGGGGATTTTTTCAATTCGCAATGTAAAAGACTTTAAGAAAATATTTTATTTTAATTATCCTAATAGGTTTAATGAAAAGATCCGATCTAGCAAAATTGAAACTATTCAGTTCATTACTTGGAACACATCTGTTTCCTAGAATTTGGAATAACTTAATTTGCCTCCTAGAAATTGAATTTAAGATTTCTCACTTCAGTTTGCTTTTAATACAGTGGTCTATCTTGGGTTAACTTCTGAATTAAATCTATGTTCAGTCACTTTTAATATTGCGGTGTCAAAAGATTTCGGAGACAGTAAAGTGTCCCTTCTTACCTAAAGAAGGATATTTGAAGGTGTGTCAAAATGTGCGTCTATGTCGAAAACATCGTCTGGTGTAAACAAATGAAGGAAGACAAATAGAAAGTCAGCAGGAACAGAACATACTGGGAATCATTGCGATGTCTGAAAAGTTTGAATATTTCTCTTTGAAATTATTGTTTGATTCTGAAATGAAGCGATGTTAAAAGGATTTGATCTCTGCGTGAACAAAGCAAATAAAATTGGATGCGGGTCAGAGGTAGAAATTGAAGATTGTCAATTAATAGGAATGCCGGTTTTGTAGAATCAAATATAATAATAAAATCTTTGAGTAATAAGTACAAATAAGAAATTCTCAGGTTCGTCTGGAATATATATATATATATATATATATATATATATATATATATATATATATATCCGCAGACAGATCTGTTTCGCTGTATCACAGATCATCAGTACGGTTAGACAGCCGATTGCCTTTTTAGCCAGGATTGAAAACCGACCAAATTGGCGTCAGGCGGTTATTCTCGATCTGAGCTACGGGCGCTCGGTATAAGGAGGTAGACTTTTTAGCGTGTATATTATCATTATACACGCTCAATAGCTGAGAGTGTTCTAATTCATTGCTGAATGAACGATGCGTAGATGCCAGAATAGCTACTTTTTTTCAAAGTCTACCATTCTTCCAGAAAGCTCAACCAGGGTGTGAGAGTCATCCGCAGACAGATCTCTTTTGCCGCATCACAGCTCATCAGTATGGTTAGACTCCGATTGCTTTTTACACAGGACTGAAACCCGAATTTTTACTACAGTTTACTCATTACAAACTCGTGGTTAAGGTTTAATGCCTGAAAGAGAAGTTTGTTAGGGGTAGGTTGACTTGTTGGCTGTTTGCTGTGATTTTCTAAGCGCAGTTTGGTTGTGGCACAAGATCAGATATATAGGGCACCTAGTGAGGATCGAACTAAATAATCAATTGTAATGATTCAATCGAGACAAGGTTGCTTAATTATTATATCACGTTGAGATACTTTTTTAGGTGGCTGTTTGTTTTTAGCATCATGCCAACCTCTATTTAATGTTAAAATCTAGATAACTTGTAGATAATTTAAATTTTTTCTAGAGATAATAATAGTTTAGTGTTACAATACTTACTAATTAACCCATAGCTGGAGAAGTGGTGGATTAATCTTTTCCAAAGGGTGTTTGTGCGTAAGTAGCTATAACGAATCCAACAGTTCTTAATGATAATCGATTACACTCGCACATCAAAGCTTGCAGCCCCTGTAATTCCCAAGCGTTCACCCAATCTAGAAACTGATTCAAAGTTGTTTAACTTCAGTGGTTGTAAAGTAACCAGTGTTGTAGCATGATGTGGCTATAAGCCTAAATTATGTTGATAAGCTGATAATTCTTGACTCACCTTAAAATTGAAGATGTTAAGATTTTTTATTCAGGGAACCTCTAAGCGGGTAATTGTGGCATCTGGTGGAGTTTTCGGGAAAAAAGAACACGCATAAGATGCGTCGACTGACCAGTGTCACAGAAAGAGACAATTTTGTGTTCACCAATCAGGTGTGAATCAGTGATCTTTCCTCCCATCGTTCAAGTCGTCATCTCAGATCAGTTCTGCAAAAACGATCCTCTTAAGGACACAAGATATAACATTCTATTTTAGTATCTTCTAAGCTGAACATAACGCATACTATTTAGAGAAAGCATACAGAAATTTGCATAGTATAAAAAATAAAAACTGAAATCTTTTTCTATTTAAAAAACAAAAACAAAATAAAAGATTCTTTCCTATTTGAAAATTGACGCATCACAATCTTATCTTATCTGACAATATTTCTCTGGCAAATTTTCCGATAATCTCAATTCCTTACTTTCACTAGTTCAGAGATCTTTCCAGCTAAAAATTGCCATTCGGCGTCAGCGGAATTCATTCACTCGCATTTCCTATTTTTCCGTACGTTGTCAAATTTAAAACAAAGATAAACAATCACTTTCATAATTTTACACCCAATAATTTTAAACCTTGTCCAATTACTTCGTAGTTGTACTAAGGCTAGCAAGCTTAACCCGCTAGATCAGTTACGACTAAATGAGCTTGACCCTCACTGAGTGCACCATACATACTTTCGGGCTTGTGTGGAGTCTAAGCTGTCATCATCAGGAGGAATATTTTCTTTAATTGTTTTGTGATGAAGTACAGTTGTTTCTACATTACGAGAATTAATACTGCTTAAAAGCACCCGGGCACAATATTTAGGTTTACTCTTTCGCAAACTGGGTCCTGAAAGAGGGAAAATCACACGGCTATTAAAAAATTCCCAAAATTTTAACTAAGTAATAATGTCCGTGTTCTTTAACGACAAATATATATATTTATCGTGTATATATATTGTGATCCAGTAATTATAATATTCGTATTCTGACCATGAAGTCCCAGTTTCGAATCACACCATAATCGAGTTTTTGATGTTATCGGTCTGAGAGATGTCATTCCAGCGTGCGGAACCTTTGTAAAAAACCTGAAATCTATATAAGGAGGTGATCCATGGCTTCTGAGTGAAATTGTGTACACGGAACATTTTGGAGCCGTCAAGGTTGGTGCGAGCACTAAACACAAGTCATTGTCACCGAGGATTTGAACGTCCTGACCTTGTTCAAACTACTGGTTACGCTAGATAACGCTTTCTTTCCCAGAAACTTTTAGGCCACCTAAAGCAGTCTTCCAATATAAACCATAGATGGTGCAATCCTTGTTGAACGAACAAAAATATACCTGAGCATGCGTCTGCAAAGGGGATTAGCCAATGGCCCTAGTAGACAGGCATCCTTGTATACGAGTAGCCATCATTACATAGCATATATATATGAAGGGATTCATATATATTATTATTTTTCAGTTGTTAATAAAACTATGCTCAATGTAGTATGAACAGAGCTATATATATATTGTCCTACATCGATGAAATGACTGGGAGTTTTATGTGTTCTGCAATCATTAAGGAGCATGTTTCAAACTCAGAGTGTATTAGATTTTAATTTAAGTTCACTCGATGTTCATATGAACTGAATTTCATAAAGTTAGGTTACTGTTTTCTTAATAACAAGAATTAAATAATGTATGATTACACGTAGAATTTAAAAGTAGATAGATTAACGTAAACTAATACTTGTAAAAGAAAGAAAGAAAGAAAGAAGTAAATAAAGAATGAAAGAAAAAAGAAAGAAAGAAAGAAAGGAAGAAAGAAAGGGAATAAGGAAGAAAGAGAATGAAATGAGGCTTGCGTGGTGTAACAAGCGTGCTAAGAGCCACCAGAGATAGGAAGATGTGAAAAGCCATGATGGCCTACGTCCTAAGAGGACAGGGTACATAGAAGAAGAAGAAGAAGAAGAAGAAGAAGAAGAAGAAGAAGAAATATATTAAAATTTTATTTCGTCATTTTAGAAGACGAACCTTCTTACACAAATATTTCCACTCTGTTATTCAGTTGCTTAACATTTTTTTTTAATCATATCACCCCGAGCAAGGCGGTAACGCCACTGATGTACAGGGGGCTACGTAAGAGTGAAAAAAATAGAAGATAGAAAGCCGGAAACCACATCCTAAACAGGGAACAAGGGATGAGCCTCTTAGCCTGTTCAATAGACGTGGGTGGAGAGTGAACCGGGCGATAGATAGATCTATCTACTCCAATTGAAAAAAAAAGAATGAAAGTGAAAAGATTGGAGAAGAGAAAACCGGAAACCACATCCTAAACAGGGAACAAGGGATGAGCCTCTACACCTGTTCAATAGACGTGGGTGAAGTGTGAACCGGGTGATAGTTTAGTCTATCTACTCAAATTAAAACATATCATATTGCCACTAATATATATATATATATGTATATACATATATATGAGTGGGTAATTAAAAGCTATCAGTTCGACCTATTCACAAAATGAGTTATTTTACTGAAGATTTTTAAAGTAGGTTACGTCGAGACGTTTTTAGCATCACATGATATCATATATAGGTGTGTGTGTGTCTGAGTGAATGTCTGTGTGTGTGTATTAGAGTTTAGAGAGAAGCTAGACTCTACATGGCGTTGGGATATTGACAAATTATATTAGACGAAGAATTCCTCTTTATTCTGATTGGCTGAAATTAGTTAACTTCTTCTGTTGCTTCAGCTCGTCTCCTGTAACAAGTGAGACATTTTGAGACACACCGACACAAAAGACGCAATCGATTAAAAACGAGACCTAATCGAATGTTTCTGTCTAAAATATGGCAAAGCCAATCGAAGCCAGACTTATTTTCTCACCATCATTCGTGTTGCTTGTGCTCGAGGTAGGGAAAAGATTGCCAGTTTTCCGAGCGTTGACAAAATAAAGTTATCGTCCTCTCACGGTGGAGGGATATATTGAAACATAACGTCACTGCTTGACTCGCTAATAAGATAAAAAGCCAAGAAAAGGAAGAAATGATTCTACATTGATAATAAAGTGCAATAAGTATACTTGGAGTGTGTTATTTCTGATTAGTAAACTGCAAGAAAGGAAACTGCATTTTAACGAATGCTTGAAAGAACAGAAATAAAGTACCAAAAAGGGCAATTATCATGTCAAAAGCCGCTTCTTTAAATTGAGATTAAAGGGATATATGAATAGCTTAGGTAAATGAAATTACTAGGGAAAGAACTGATTCTCTATGGGATGAGATCAAACTAACTTAGAATTCTGATCTAGAGTAAGAAAAATAAAAGAAATGACGCATATAGCATAGCAGACAGATTTTAATATAACATTTCTGATTTGGCTTTACAAGCTTACCAGTTTTGTTGGTTAGTTGGTTGAATTTGTTTAGCGACAAATTAACCCCCATTGGTTATTTAAGTCTAGATTCTTAATATCCTGAATGCATTGTTTTCTTTGAATTATATATATTTTGTATATTTCTAAACTCTCAGAGTAAATGAATGATTTTATATAGATTGCAATGGGTAAATATTCGTCTAATTTACCAAAAAATTAACAGTGACGTCTGATTTTTAGTTATATTTACCAAAATTACATAAAAATATCTAAGTAGTACATTTAATCAGTAAAATTGCAATCTACTTCAAACCGAGCCTCCTGGCGACTTCGGAATCTGCTACAACTCTTCTGGATGGCCTCCTTGATTAAGTTGGTGAATGTTGTCATAATCTTTGCGTTCAGTTAGTCTTTTGTGTTACAAAGAGTTTTGCTGTACCTCATAAATGATAACCAAAGGGGTAGCAGATTAAAAATAAGGACTAGACATAGGCAGTGAAACGAGAACAGTCTACTCACGTAACTAACATAAAGGATTCAGTTCACATTTTCTTGTAGATTACACAGATCACCTAATAAAACGGGAGGGCCCAACAGTCACATCCTGTCCTTACTATGACTAAATCCTTCTCTTCATACATTGATTTGTGAATTTGGTAACATAATAATTGTCAATTCAATCAGTGGTCCATCAGTCTGTATTTTGCAAAATAAAACTAATTATGAAATTAGAAGATTTCAATAAGAAAAATTAAACGAGACACAGAAATAAATAACAAGTCTTACCATCTGAACATAATGGCTGAATAAACAAAATAAAATAAAATAAGTTGTTAAAACAATATAAAAATAGAAAGTAAAAGTTACAAGAGAAAGTAAAATGAAAACTCCATTCGGCCCAGCCTGTTTATTTGGGGAACAAAAATGTTTATTTGGGGAACAAAAAACAATGAACGAAGTAAAGCGTTAAGAAAGAACTGAATGTAAGCTGTTATTAATAATAAAGAAAAACTGAAAATTGATCATCATTTACACAAAAAATAAATCAATATTCTAGTAAAAAAATAGATATAAAAGCATAAACTTAGAGCAGGGGGAGGGTAAAAAAGAAAAAAAAATGAATCTTTTTGCAAAATGAGTTAGAAAAACACGCAAGAAAATATAAACGTAACGTAAAATTAACAATTCTTCAAACACCACAATACACAATTCCAAGCGGTAGAGTGAAAAAACTGTAAATTTTCGTTGTAAGTCCCGACGCTTTTTCCCTTCAAATTTATCCAAAATAACATTATCTCTGTGCAAATATGCTGAACTCAAATCAACTATTAGCTATTGAAGAAACTTACCTCTTTTTATCTAAATGACCATAAAAAAACGAACTATATCTCGCACGTTTTCTCCCGTAACTCTCACGAGGTCATGTAATTAACTACAGAATGATGTACTTCATATGTGAACGAATTTTGGCAGATTTTTGTTCGATTTTTCTTCATTTACTGATACTTCCGGCGATGTACTTCCGGTAATGAAAGTAATGCGCTATTGTATTTCTACGATTATTACTTTCATAACAGGAAGTACATCGCCGGAAGTTTCAGTAAAGGAAGCAAAATTTCAGAAATTTGTCGCCTACGTAGAACGTCATTCTGCAGTTAATTACATGACTTCGTGTGAGTTACGGGAGAGAAAAAGTGCGAGATATCGTTCGTTTTGTTATGGACTTTCAAAGCAAAATAGGTAAGTTTCTTCAATAACTAATTGTTGATTTGAGTTCAGCATATACATTTGCACAGAAATAATGCTATTTTGGATAAATTTGAAGGGGAAAAAGCCGTCGGCACATAAAGCGAACATTTACCAAACAAATCTCTTCTGGTGCGTGGCAAGATTTGAACTGCTCTGAAGACAGAAACAATCTAACGACAAAATTACCTTAGAGGACTGTTTATCTGAACAATTTTAATTTTTTTCCAAAATTATTGTTCCGGACATTTGTCGTTAAATAACACGGAAATTATTACTTAGTTAAAATTTTTGGGATTTTTTTCAATAGTCGTGTGACCCAGTTTTCGAAAGTCAGTTAAGTGCCATACGTGATACACGCTTGGGCGACGATCATGTCTCGAAAGAGACATGACTGACTGGGCAGAAGCTTATCCCGCAGTAGGTTGCCATTGCTTTCTGCGGTAGACTGGTTGCCGACCAAGGCTATAGAACCCAATCTGTCCTGTTATTTAATCCATAACTGGAAGGAATAGACGGATTAATACCTTTCCCAAGGGTATTTGTGCGTAAGTGAATGCAATGAATTCAGCTGGAATTCGAACTCGGCTCTCCGATTTCTCGTTCCGAGTCGATATCCACTGCGCCACAACACACATCTTTTCGAAAGAGTAAACCTAAATATTGTGCCCGGGTGCTTTTAAGCAGTCTTGATTCTCATAATGTAAAAACAACTGTACTTTATCACAAAATTAAAGAAAATATTCCTCTTGATGATGACAGCTTAGACTAGGCACAAGACCGAAAGTATGTATGGTGCACTCAGTGAGGGTCAAGCTCATTTAGTCGTAACTGATCTAGCGGGTTAAGCTTGCTAACCTTAGTACAACTACGAAGTAATTGGACAAGGTTTAAAATTATTGGGTGTAAAATTATGAAAGTGATTGTTTATCTTTGTTTTAAAATTGACAACGTACGGAAACATTGTTTGGTTGTGGAATTTGTAAATCATAGAACTTTGATGAAGTGTTTGGGTCTCTAGTCAAAACTACTGATAGAACAACTGAATAGAGGGAAACAACGTTTTACTCAATTATTTCAAGAGGAAAAATTTCCTTGAGCAACTCGTAAATTTGCCATCTTCTGTTTAACATTTTGACGTTGAGGACAATGTTAATGTAACAAATGGATAAACATATAGTTCACGAGAAAAATGTTTTTTTCATCTCACCCCAAGCAAGGCATTCTACTGCCACTGTTGCGCATGAGAAAGTGATGAGAAAGAGGGGTTAGTTATAGGAAATGTCAGGAAAAGGGTAATAGACGGATGAGGATACCGTGGATGTGCGTGGAGGAGGTGGAAAATGAACTTGAGAGAATGGCAAGCGACTTAGTGTGATAGAAGATCTCTATTGACTTTAAATTTAAATTCCTGGAAATCGGAGCTGTCTGGGAAGCAAGTATATGGAAGGGAATTCCACAGGTGTGAAGTGCGTGAAAAGAAGCTGTTAGAATAGAAATTTGCTTTTACAGTTTATCGGTTTCACTGTAAAAATTTGTGACCTAGTTGCTAAGCTAAGTTCATTGGAGCAGAAGTCGTGAAAGTATTTATAGAAGAGACACAGGGAGCCACATCACGCCGGTGAGACAGCTACTGCAGCCTAGCCGCTAAATCTGTATCTATCAAATTGCAGATTCTCCGTTGGATTTTGTCAAGAACCCCGAGGTGAATAGCAGGGGCATTCGACTAGATGTGGCAACAGTATTCAATACAAGGGCAGATGGTAGATTTATATATGTTCAGAATGGACTCTGACGGGAAAAACTTCTTGGACCTGCACAGTGAACAAACATTCTTAGCCACGTATTTAGTAATGGATTCGATATAGTCATTCCACATGAGGTCCACTGAGAATGTGAGGCCAAGGGGGCGTATTTTTTTACTCTCAGGGATGCTAACCTGGTCTATACTAATGGGGAGTAAGAGCGATGGACTCTGATGTTTAATAGATAAATGTATTCATAAGGGTAATCCCATCTGTCGTGTAAACTGTGTAAGGGCAATTTTATGAAACTACAAAACATAAGTTTCCTCTCTCTTCGTGTTTCTTGAAGATTCATTATACATATTTAGAATAAGAATATATAATTCTTTTACGTCAAGTACACTTTTTAGAAAAATATTTACGACAACATTCAAAAAGTGTATGTGTGATGTGTTTTAAAACGCTCTACAAGACAACATTTTCCTCCATTATATATATATATATATATATATATATAGTTATATTCACTCTGTACAAGACCCAGTGCTACTCCAAGTAAAAATTTGCGTAAAGAAATATTTTGTATGGAAAGGAGTGAAGGAAACGATTAACCCTAATCTTGAACTGTTTAACACTGCAGTGATCTTGGGACTTCATACTATAAATCACTGGTTCGAGTAGAATTTACTTCTCAACGATGAAATAAGGACGGAATGTGGGTGATTTGCTACAATGTAAGCAGCATAGCACATTCTGGCCGTAAAGTTTAAGAGTGGCGCAATTAAGTGGCTCAATTAAGACACGTAAATGATGTGCGTTGTGGTACAGTGGATATCGGCTCGGAACGAGAAACCGGGGAGCCGAGTTCGAATTCCAGTTGAATCCATTGTATTCACTTACGCACAAATACCATTGGGAAAGGTATTAATCCGTCTCTTCCTTCTAGTTATGGGTTAAATAGGAGGACAGACTTGTTCTATAGCCTTGGTCGGCAACCAGTCTACCGGAGAAAGCAATGGCAATCTACTGCGGGATAATCTTTTGCCCAGTCAATCATGTCTCTTTCGAGACATGATTGCCACAATCGTGTATGGCACTTGACTATTAGTTGTTGAATTGTTATTAAGTTGTTGGTATCGACCTTACTTTTAAGATGTCCCCAAAGCAAAAAAATCTAAAAACCTTAAGTCGCACGTTCGTGGTGGCCGATTGACATCACTTTCGAAAAATGATGCGACATTGGACATCTAATTCATTGAATCCAAATGCATTTCGGTTTGAACGTCTATTTTCGTAATAGACTTCGATAACCTCAACACATTCGATTGCTAATTTTTTAATGTTTGAAATTGCCAAAGACTGATTTTTTTTTCATCTGAAAGAAAATGAAAAAAATAGTCAGACGCTTAAACTTAGTTCACATTTAAAATCCGTCTAAGTTATTAGAACACATACTCTATCTCTCTTTCTCCCTCTCTATCTTTCTCTCTCTCTCTCTCTCTCTCTATATATATATATATATATATATATATATATATATATATATAGATAGATAGATAGATAGATAGTCATCCGCATACGGGTGCTCGGTAGAAGGAGGTAGATTTTTTGCGTGTATATTATTATACACGACCAATAGCTAAGAGTGTTCTAATTCATTGTTGAATGAACGATGCGTAAATGCCAGAGTAGCAACTGTTTTTCAAAGTTTAACATTCTTCCATATATATATATATATATATATATAATGTCGAGTGAGCCCCGATATTCTGCCGGTCATAAGGAACAGATAAACCCTCGGAAAGGCACCTTGCTTTGAGAGACTCAGTCAGTCTGTTAAGTATCATACTTGATACACGCTTGGGCGATCATGTCTCGAAAGAAACATAATTGACTGGGCAGAAGTGAACGCAATGAATTCAACTGGAATTCGAACTCGGGTATCCGATTTTTCTATATCCACTGCACCACAACGTTAGGATGAGATAATAAAGCTTACTTGTGAGATCAATGAGCAATTATGCAAAAAACGTCACCAAAAATTTCACCATCGAACGAAACCTTGGTGGATGGTTTAACAATATTTCTTTTTACACGTAATTGCCATGTTGCATATGACATAATCCACTGTAACTTTAATGAAATTTTACTAATAACACTCTTTTATTTACTGCTAACTTTGATCTATTTTAAAGGGAACACTCTATATACAATGAAAATTTCATTGTATAACATTCATTCTAAATAATTAATAGGTTGCGTCTAAATTATGCTGACAATGAAAAGTGATTATATTGCGAAACATTAAATCTTTGTGCAAAACAGATATTTTTCTTCATATGGCTACGTACTAACTTATGTACTCACACAGACAGACATATACTCAAGCATGTATACATCTACGCCAAGAATATTGTAGATGCATATATGCATATTTCTTTCTCTCTCACACACACACAATCTGTCCTTATCTTTCTCATTTTCCTTTCCGTTAGCTTTCTTTCTCTCTTTCTCTCTATATCTGTGTGGGTGTGGGTGTGCATTCTGATAATTGCTTAGGGAAACTCGTCAACTGTCTTCGGATAAATGAACAAGAAAACATTGAATGTTAGATTTGATCTCCTACTCCGCCCAATTCAATCAACTTTTGACTTCGTAAAAATCACTTGAAACCGCCTCTTATTAGACAGAAATGTGTTCGTGTTTAAGGAAGGCTGATTGTCTGCGTTAAGAAAAATAAGAAACAATTACGCCGCCGATTGAACTTTATCATTTGTTTTGATCAGCGACTGCGCGAATGGCTGGCCCTAATCAATGCAACCAGCTCCCGTTACACTGAACACTAAAAACTTAGTCATAGCTTGATTGATATAAAGTGGAACGAATGAAATGACTGCCTCCATTAATTCAAGTATCTCTGTTTCTAACTGAAGAATTTCAAATAATTAAAATGGAAACAACTAAGAGGAACTGTCGAAAGGATGGTGGCGGCAGAAACTCATCCATGTAGCGTAATTTCAGATACTATCGCCGAATCCATATTTTGCAATATTAATCGTTAATCAATCAACTTTAAATAATTGGCAGGATTTTTTTTTGCCTTCTTGTTGTTGATATAGTCATTTGGTTTCTGTTCTGTAAAATTCCTTGGGTTATTATTTGGGATCTAGAGTAAGACAAGAAGAAAATAGATGCTTTCACAATGGAAACATTATGATATTAAGTAATATTTGATATTGAAAATATCATATTTATTTATTAATAATGCTTCCAAAACTAAGCTGCTATTTCTTAACCATCACAGACAATGGCTTCTACCCACCATTAGCATGGGACAGGTTAACCTCCCTGAGAGTAAAACACTACGCCTTCCTGGCCTCACGCTCTCAGCGGACCTCAAGTGGAATGACTATATCGAATTCATTGTTAAATCCGCTGCTAAGAAAGTCGGTTCTCTGTGCAGGACCCGGAAGTATTTCCCGTCTTAGTCCATCCTGTACATATATAAATCTACCATCCGTCCGTGTATTGAATACTGCTGCCACATCTGGTCGGGTGCCACTGCTATTCACCTCGAGGTTTTTGACAAAATCCAACCGAGAATCTGTGATGTGATCGATATCGACTTGGCAGCTCGGCTGCAGTCGCTCTCTCACCGGCATGACGTGGCTTCGCTGTACATCTTTTATAAATACTTTCACGTCTTCTGCTCCAATGAACTTGAATAACTGTTGCCCCCTAGGTATGAATTTACACGGACACTAGATTAGCAACTAGGTCCTAGAGTGTAACCACAATTCCTACTCTAGCAGCTTCTTTTCACCTGTGGAATTCCCTTCCATATACTTGCTTCCCCGACAGCTACAATCTCTAGTAATTTAAATGTAAGGTCAATAGACATCTCCTATAACATTAAGTCGCATCCATTCACTCAAGTTCTGTTTTCTTCTACTCCACCCCAGTGCTCGTTATCCTCATCCGTCTATTACCTTCCTCTTGATATTTCCTATAAATAATCCCTATTTCTCATCACTTTCCTTTATGTAACACCCTGCACAGCTGTGGCAGTTGAATACCTTGCTTGGTGTGAGGTGATTAAAAAAAATGATGAGAACCTCTACACAGTGCAGTTTTTTATCATTTTAAACATTGCATTCTAGAGATGATTTCCTTATGTTCTTTTCTATGCCATTTTTATTGTTTCAGTTATAATAGTCGTAATAGTGTTTAGAGGTTTATAGGCAAAACAGTTACTGGATGCTCGTTGGAGTTCAGTGGATATCGGCACAGAATCCAGTTGCATTTAATTACGCACAAATAACCTTAAGAAAAGTATTATTCATGTATTTTGTCTAGCTATGAATTAAGTAAAAAAACAGATTGGATTCTAAAGACTTGGTCAGCAACCAGTCTACGGCAGAAAGTAGTGGCAATCTCTTAAGAGGAAATTTTCTAGCTAGTCAGTAATATCTCTTCTGAGACCTTATCACCCAAGTGTGTATCACGCACTCTACTTAACTAACTGACTTTTTAAATTCCACACTTTTCCGTCAAGTGGTTGACAAAATAACGGAAACAACTAGTATCACAATAGCATAATTTTGAAAATATGGTTAAAATCTCTATTTTTAAGTTTGCTGATTCGATATTAATAGTACATAATTTTGCTTAAAATTATTGTTTAAATAAGTTTATTCAAATCCTAAGTGACGACTACCTAAGAGTTTTAAGAGATCTAATTCATCCTATGGTTCAGGAAATGTTTCCAGAAGTAAATGCCATCTTTTAGGATGCTAATTCAGCCATTCTTGCTGCTAAAGTTGTAGCTGAATGTCACAACAAACATTTTACTGAATTAGAACATTTTATCTGCCAACACAGTCCTCAGACCGCAACATCATTAAATATTTAAGGTTCATTCTGAAAAACGTTTGAGGAGCTAATGTCCTCCACTATCATCAGTGAAAGAATTCGAGACTGTCTTAGCTGCACAAATGGGTAAAAATTCCTCTGTGCGAGTCGATCAAAAAAAAATCAAGCTGTAATTGCTGTCAAATGCATTCCTACTCTATATCGAAATACATTTGCTTGAAATTTGAGAGTGTTTCTATTATTTTGTTACATATTATACATTGTCCTTAGCAGGCCTACTTTTAACTGATGACACCACTCTAAGATGGCATTTTACCTTTTCTGTCAGCATCACTGGGGAGTGGAGTTATTACTTATACAATTGGCATGTAGGCGATTGTCTCCATCTTCTGTATGTCCATTCGAGTAACATATAGGTGTTCATTCCGCAATTCCCTGTAGATTACCCGAGTGACATATTCTGAGGGTTAAACTGTGAAAACGTTGCTGTAACATTAACAAAGATGAGGACAACTGACCGCGTGTAAACGGTGTGAATGAAATAAGCAGTTTATGTTTAAAACATCACTCAATAGATCCCGGGCCTAATTAATAAAACAACAATTTTTAGGCAAAATTCGGCTTTATTCATCATCATAGTCACCTAGGGTGTTACATCGCGTCTTTAACAATTCGATGGCCTTTTTTTTATGGTAGAACGATATGTCTTTGTCATCAAAATACGTCTCTGTTTCTGATATCACTTCTTCATTGGAGACAAATCTCTTTCCCTGTAGTAATCTTTTGGGGTTCGCAATCAGCCAGTAACTGCTGTAGACCAGATCCAGAGAATAGGATGGATGCAAAAGCAATTTGAAATGCAATTCATGTACTTTTGCCATCATTGCAATCCACTTGTGAAACAGTAAAGATCACATTTTATCTTTATTTGTGGCCGTTTTGGTGGTAATTTATCCTTTAAATGCAAAAGTAATGTTAATTAAAATTCGCTATTGATAGTCCTTCCTTTCTCAAGGTAATCGATGAACAAAATATTTGCGAATCTCGAAATACGGAGGTAAAAGCTTACCTGCTGATGTTAGCGTCTTTGGCCGCTTTGGACGGGTTTCTGCTGCTGCTGACCATTCATCTGACTGACGATTTGATTCCGAATTGACGTGGTGAATCTATATTACTTCCATTGTCAGATATTCACGCAAAAAACTCCTTGATGCTTTGAAAAAAACTGCAAACAACGATCTGTATAGTCGAGCTTTTGTTGTTTTTTATCGACTGTGAGCAAAATGGAGAATACGCTGTTTTTTCATATGTTCAACTCCTTTGCTATCATACTTAACTTCAATTTACGATCGACCAAAAAGAGTTTGTGGATTGTTTGCTATTTTCGGGCAACTGCCGATCTTGAGCGACCTGAGCGTTCAGCAATATTTTCGTCTGTACGACCGCGTTTAAAATAAGCATATCACCACTCAACCGTTGTTTCCGACAGAGAAGAGTCCGCATAACACTTATCAAGCTATTATTTTGCTTGAAGAGTGTTTTTGATCAACACATGAAATTCAGATTTTTCCCTTGTTTTGAAGATTGGCAACAGTAGCTTCACTTAAATAACTATAATTTGTGAACTAATAAACCAATTTGACACAAACTTTTTACTTGCTATTTCAAGATACGTACTTCAGAAAAATCAGATGAATTTTTTATTAGTGTCGTGACAGGGAAGGACTTTTGAGTGATGTGTTACTATCATTTTTACCACGTATGCCTCTTATATGCTTGTCAGTGTGAAAACGTCTTATGACTCTTTAAGATTGTTGTCCAGATTGGATAGCCAGTTATTCAGTGTGTGACCTTAAAAATGTTATACACACCATATTATTATTATTATTATTATTATTATTATTATTATTATTATTTCTTCTTTCATCGGATTTCGACTTATTCTATCTTCGAACTAAATACTAAGTCTGAGGGAAGACCTAAGGCAGGTCTTGGTGTGTTGCTATGATTCCATTTAATGCTTTTTCTACCACCCATAATATCCCTAGCGTTACATAGAAAAAGTTCTCCTTAGTGTTTGGGCTGTACTTAATAAGACAATTTTTTATATATCTCTTAAGCCGGGGTTTCCAGAGATTTTTTTCAATGTGTTGTTTTGTTTCATTTTTAAGATTCCAAGTGCACCGACTATCACTGGCACGATTTCCACATTTTTTCTCTATTTCAATTTCCAGGTCTTTTTATTTTGACAGCTTTTCGAATTTCTTGGTTATCATGTTACACTCCGCTGGACAAACCATATAAATTAGTAGGCACTATTTTTCTTTCTGGTTTTTAACAATAATGTTCGGCGTATTTGCTTCAATTTTTCTGTTTGTGTAGATGGTGTAATCCCATAGAATGGTGACATCTTCCATTTCTGTAACCGGTGATGGGTGATGTTCATACCAGTGTATGTTTACATATTTTCCATAGTGTTTTCACATTGTCCAATGTAAATACTGCCCCACTCTATCGTGACGATATTTATATTCATTTGGGGCAAGTACAGAACATCATGAGATTAGATGGTTTATTGTTTCTTGGTGTTTATCACAAAACCTGCATTTTGGATCCACATTATTATGTATAATATTTTCCTGAAAGTTTCTAGCAAAAAGACTTTGGTCTTGTGCTGCAAGAATAAAGCCTTCAGTTTCAGACTTTAATCCAGATGCAGGTAACCATCGATGAGTATTAACTTTATCAACATTAGATTCATTAGCACGTTCTGGGTGTTGGTCATGCAAAGGTTTGTCTTGCCTGCGTTGTTTCATCTGTTCAAGAGCTTTATCCTTGGCTTTCTTTTTCATATTTTTGTCGCAATAGTTGGTTCTTGACTTCCGTTTTTCTTTTCTACAGAATCTACTAAATGTAAATCTTGTTTGTATTTACTGCCTTCTTTTATTATTGAATATTTTCTCCTTTGCTTGACTAATTGTATCATCCAGTCTTTTGTTGTTTCTATGTATGTTAGTAAGCCAATAGTTATTGTTTTGTAGGACAATTCTTGCTGAATAAGACCTCTTCCATCTTCTTTACTATGTATAGACGGTCTACATGAGCCTTTGGATCATGCATCCTATGCTTAGAAAAAGCATTCTTGTTTTAGAATCCAATCGACTGATATCGTTTAGAGTCCAGTTTAAGATTTTCTTACAATATTGAACAAATGGGTTACAAGGTTATTAATGGCCATAATTCTGTTCTGAGAATTCAATTGTTTTTAATATCAGTCGTAGCCTTCTATATTACTCTTTACGCTTTATTTCTTTCATTTCTTTTATGGTGAATGTTTTCACTCTCATTTACACCTAGTTATTTATATGATTCTTCTGGGTTTAATTCTTTAATTCTTTTATTGTTACATTAGGGTCTAAGCTAATTGAGGATGTTTGTTGTAGTGATCCACGTATAACTGTAGCTTTAGCACATTTATTCAAATCGAATTTCATTCCAATGTCTTTGTGGAAGCATTTTACAGTTTGCAGAAGAACTTCCAGCACGTTATCGTTCTTAGCATACAACTTTAAGTCATCCATGTAAAATAAATGGTTTATTTTCTTTTGGGTTATTTTATAACCACATCCTGTTTTGTTAAGTTTACCGGTTAGTGCTATTAATAATATGCAGAATATTAAGGGATACAAAGAATCACCTTGAAATATACCTCTCTTAATGTTTATTTCACTAGACTTATAGGTTCCATTTATATGATTGAGGTGATTATCAAGTAATAGTCATTCAGGTTTACAATTAGGTTGTTACAAGAAGAAAGGCCAAGTTCAGAAAAATAATTTTATTCTTGAATAATTAACTTTAGAAATGTTAAAATTAGTCAGAATACGAGCCTTGGGCATTTATGCACCTCTGACATCAATCGATAAAATTAATTATTCCTCGCTGATAAGACGTTAATTGATGCAATACAGCAAAGTCTTTGATAACAGATTCCACTACTGCATTAGACCACCAGTTAGTCACGATAAAGTTCAGGGCTCTCATCACGATCAAGCCATTCATCTAATCGTACCTGTATCATAATGTATCTACTTTTCATCACAAGTGACTATTCGGTCAAGAAAGAAATAATTGGTTTTACGCAGAAAGAGTATGATGCATACTTCAATATTTTGAATTCTCATTGAGATAACGAGGAATTTATTGATATTGCTTTTTCATCTAGACAATACACTGCAAATAGCATAAGAGTGTTGCAATTATGACATTAAGTGTCTCAGATATTTCTCTGGCACTCAAAAATTGCTTGCAATTTTTCGTTGTCGAAACTGCATGGCTGTTCACTGCCTTCTTCATCTTCAAGGCTCCCATAACCAGTACAGAATTTCTGGAACCACCTTCGTATTTTCCGTTCACGTGTGGACCCATCTCTCCCGCTGCTCTGTTGATATTGCCAGTAGTTTACGGGACACAGTGCCCAAGTTTGAAATAATGCAATAAATAAATAGATACTTAAACAGACACCATGATTTTTGTCATGTTCATAATTAATGTCTTCTAAGTTTTTCTGTTTAAAAATAGTTTTAAAATTACTAAAATCTTTTTCCGTGAAACACAATGGTGTGTCATCCGTAAAAAAAATGTTTTTTAGGAGCGGTGTTGTTAGCCCTGCGCCCAACCCCAAACCTAGAGGAAGATGATTTTCTAAGCGTAGCTTAGTCGTGTCACCCGGCCAAAAGTAGGGTGTATCCAGTGAGAATCGAACTCACTTATAATGATTCTAGCGATAAGAGCTTGCTAACCATTACACCCCGGCGAGGTGCCCAAAATTAGTAAAGAGCATATATCAATTATTATGTATAGCAAAATTCAGCTAATATATATCGTGAAAATAATGTAAAATGGACTTTCAAAATGCAAGGTTCGAGCGGTTATTATTTTGTAATGTAAACTTATTTATAAATGGAACTTTGTCTCTGTGTGTGTGTGTCTGTGTATCCGTTACCTATAGACTCCACAAGGGCTGAACTGATTTTCTTGAGAATTTACACAGTTGTACTATAAGCCTCTGTGAGTGTTCTTAGCTAGGTTTTGTGTCACGGAACCTTCAATAAATATCGAAAATCGATGTTCGAAAAAATCGGGTTATAGAAGGAGTGGTCCAATTTTAATCAAATTTGATACACTCATAGACAAAGACATAAGAAATGGTATTCAGAAGTTTCAAGGTTGCAGTTCTTACAATAGTGCAGAAATTTTGATATCGATACCAGGAAATCAAAATTTGACTTACATCCATTTATTTTTCTTTCAGTTTACGGTTTCGCTTTAACTGGAAACAACTATTGCTTTTTAGTCTTTCGTGCTAACGTCCAAAGAGTCTGAGCTTCAGGACCATGGATTAGTTTTAAACTTTCATTACACCCGAGCAACGCTGTGCTATACTGCTAGTAACATAATAAAAGTCAGTAGTAAGAACGATTGTTTTTTATCACAGGTAGAGTAAACTTCCTCTATATGATTGGCGCAGAGCTAGATTTCTCTCTTTAGCCACTTACATTCATTTGTTTTTAAACTTAATAACAGTAAATAATTTTGATAATGACGAAAGGATAATTCAATATCCAAAGCTTAACGTATAGTGCCTACGGCATTTTTTAATCTGCAATTTTAATTCGAAGAAAACAATTTTTAAATAACCTTTTAATAACGATATAGTTTTATCTTTCCGACAGCTGAAAATATCCCGATTAATAGCGACGTATTAGTCATTGTTGTCAGCGGTATTATTGTAGATGCTGAATCCTAACCCTTAAAGATGCTGAAGCCTAATCCTTCTAAGTGAATAATGTTACGCACAATCATAAGCCATATTAATACCAATTCACTTTATTTATATTAGCTGGCCTAGAATTTTTATAATCGTTTCGCTCCAAGCAAGACAGTACTACTACTGGTGTGAAGGGGGTTACAGTGAGAGAAGAAGGAAAAACAGAAATGAAAAAAAAAAATAAAACGGTGCAGAAAATTTTGAAGAAAGGATAAGGGAGTGGTGTGGGTCAAGGAGAGAGAAGATTGCGATTGACGTTGCATTTAAACTTTTCGAGATATTAGGGTGTTCAATAGGCGGAAAATGCGATTAAACAAACTGATAAAAAAGTGGCGGTTGCATGTAATTATTTTGACGGGATAATGGTAATTCTTCCGTAGGTGTTTTACTATAGTTGTTTCGTGATAGTTCTATAAAATGCTATACCAATGTTTATCAAGGAAACATAAAATTTGAGAGCCAAAGGTAAAATGGTTCCGGCATATGGTTATGCTCTATCCTAATAAGATGCTATTCCAAGTTAAATGGTGCATTTCTATTAGAAAACGAATGTAGGGCTATTCTTTATATACCAACCATATATTATATACGTGAACCTCATTCAAAAAACTGGTGGGTTTTGGGTAGGTGAAAAAATGCAAGCATCGTAGTAAACAACAGTATCCATACGTAGAATATAGGGAAGATGACGAGGAAACACACACGTTATTTTTAACAAACAAGAAAGAAATTTATTTACAAATTTACACATTGAAATTTCAGTAGTTTGTTTCAGGACAAGTAAAAAAATGCAAATTTCGTAATTTCGATTAATTGTCAAAAAGTAAAAATGTTCATATTAATCATAGGACACGAAGAAAATTCCAAAACGTTTAAAACAATTTGATAGGGTTCGTTTCACATATGAAAGATATACAGTTGTATTCAACTGGAATGAAAATATATATTCTAATTTACTTAGCTTATGAGTTCAACAGAGTGCTTTGAAATTTTCCAGCTCTTGTTAGAGGCTGATAATGTATCAGCGCCTAATTTGACACTTCTACCTCTCTACCTCTCTCTCTCTCTCTCTCTCTCTCTCTCTCTCTCTCTCTCTCTCTCTTTATTTCTTTCACTCTTCTCTTGGTTCAAATTTATCTGCCTATATATATATATATATATATATATATATATCAAAAAGCAATCTGATATCAACTCGTTATTTTTTCTAAGTTTTTAAGCCACTCCCCTTTCATTGATTAGAGTACATTTTCGCATAAGCTTGCTAAACTTTCCCTTATTCCTTTTTTTTAGCCGGCAGTCATACATTTTTTCACTGGTCAAAATAAATTTTGCACAGGCTTGCAAATTTGAAAAGTGTGAAGTAAAGAGAGTTATATTTACTTTGTATTCAGCACACATATATATGCTAAACGATTTGCTCTGGAATAAGCTTCTCTACCTCCCATTAGCATAGATCACGTTAGCCTCCCAGAAAGTAATACACTGTGCCTCCTCGGCCTCAGTCTCTCAGCCGGCCTCATGTGTACAACTACATTGAATCAATAGCTAAATCTACGGCTAGGAAGTTAGAGTCACTGTGTAGAGCCAAGTAGTTTTTCTAGTCAAAATCTATCTTGCACGTATACAAATCTACCATCCGTCCGTGCCTTGAATACTGTTGTCATATCTGGTCAAACGCACCTGCTATTCTTCTCAGTAATCTCGACAAAATCCAAAAGAGAATCTGCAACGGCATCTCGACTGCAGCCACTTTCTCGCGGATGGCATGTGGCTTTTATCTGTCTCTTCTGCAAACATTTTCATGGCTTTTGCTTCTACCAGCTTGGCTCGCTTGTATCCTCCCTATAAGAATTTACTCGAACTACTAGACTGGCAAATAGGTTCCGCCCTTTTACAGTCGGAAAAGTTCAATTCTCCCCTCATTTCTACTCCGTTAGCTTCTTTTCTCGCACTTCTAGCCTGTGGAACTCTTTTCTTTATACTTGCTTCTCTGGTAGCCACAAGCTTCAAGAGTTTACGTGCTACGTCAATTGAGATCTTTTATTTCTAATCCTTATCTTATCCTTTCTTTGACGCCCTCTTTATCGCGTTCTTCCTCGCGTAACTCTCCTCAGACCGCTACTCTCATACTTGTCTTATCCATTCTCCAACACCAACTTTAAATCATTCTCCTTTTTTATTCGCTCTCTTTGTATGTAGCTTTCTGCGCACCCCTGGCTGTACTGCCTTGCTTGGGGCGAAAAGATTTCAAAAATATAAATATATGCTATTATGTTAGATTTTCATATCACTAATATTTTTCGAAGATATCCATGCAATTCTTTTCCCCATCTATGGGTTAAAAAGTTGGGCTTGTATTAGAAAATCGCTGATATTCAAAAAAATTGTTAATGCTATATTCATGCAAAGTGAAATTCATTTTGGCTTTAAATATCAACAATAGATGGATGAGCTGTAAAAAATAACAATCAGTCAGTCAATGATTGTTGCATTCTAGAATTACGTCTGTGTACGAAAAAAACTTTGTTTGAATATTATCAAAACTAGATCAGAAGTTATTCCATATTTTAAAGATAATTCCAAATAACATAAATATTTCAGTTGCTTGGAATATTTCAGCACAAAGATGTCAAAAATGTAATCACAGCTCTCCACTATATCCTATAATTTGTAGAGCTTTTTTTCTTTCTGCTATCTCCCTTACGCTTTGTTCTTGCATCCGTTTACACGAGATTTTAAGAGACGTTCTTCGTTTTTTCATTTGTCCGGCTTTAATCTATCCTGTGGATTATTATGCGATTTAGAAATATTTTAACTGCCTTTTTATGATATTAAGTATATGGGTCCCTTTCCTACGTGGTGATACCGAGCAAAGCAAGGGACCGGGTTTTTGCACTCTCAGGACCAGCAAGCAAATGACCAAAACTGGTCGTTGCGCACCCGGCTCCACGCATATGTTCTGACAGAAAACCAAAAATTAATAAATATCAGATTCCTTTTCGAGAGCATACGCGAATTTTATTTATCATCCATTGCGAAGCCCAGAATTAACTACGGGTGTGAATTCCCAAATGACCTGCTGGGACCCACAAAGACAAAATAAAATGTCGACACAGGACGCATCGCCAGTTGAGAAAGTCTGAGCATAATTAGCACGTCCCTTGACCTCGTCAAATGATCAACTATTCTCACCTCGCTTTTCCCTCTCACTATCTATCACTACCCCTGAGCTACTTACCAGTTCAACGAAGCGGATACATCAAAGACTTTCCTTACTAACAAACGCTCCCACATACATACGCACAAACTCACTTTTCAGCATTTATTGCTATGAAGATTTTAACGTCCTTTGAACCCATCCTAAAGACATTATATTTATTTGTAAAAAACCTTAATTGATATCTGTGTATATATAAATGTTGTTTCTATACTCAATTTGATTTTCCTGTTTATACCCCTCTTTTAGTGGGCTATCTACTAACGAGGCCAAATTCAGTTAAACTCTTCAACACACAACTACGTTTCACTATAACGGATGACCCACTATACACTTTTAATGGCAAGTTGTGTCGATAACATTTTAGTAACCCAAGTCTAAATATAAATACTTAATGAATAAAATGTAAGTGAAACACCACACATTATCGTAAAAAGAACGGGCCACTTAAAAGACATCCCACCTGAACAATAGCCACCATTAAAGTCGACACAAAAAATATTTGATGAAAATAGCATTGAAACAGAAAGCAAATAGCACTGAGAACTCAAACGTCCAAATAGCTTTCAATTTATATTCAAACCATTGAAACTACTCTTGTAAACCAGACAATTTGTGCTACTATATCGTGAGGTCTACCTCAATATATCGTCTACCCAGGTGCAGAGCGAAGGACTACCGGGCCCCTTCGCTCACATGGCCATTATATGGATCCAACGATAGAAACAAACACCCAGGCAATTGAGCGAACGTGGTTGGATTCTAAAACGATGATTCTCACGAAAATAGGAGGTGTTGGTTGTCAGCTGTTCCAGTCACAGCTTGATCATTTTTTCTGAAATATAATGAGACAAAGATTCAATATTCGTTCCATTCCTAGAAGATATATGAAGTGTTTATTGCTAAAATAAATGTGTTGTATTTGATAGCATGTTTATTTTTACCTCTCTCCCTTTAACACACACACACACACACACACACACACACACACACATATATATATATATATATATACATATATATATATATTATTGTGGAGTTATTGTAGAAATAACTAACGAGACGACTCAGGAACAGTGAAATAAAATAATGTATTAACCAAAATGCAAATAATTGTTAAATCTGAGTCGAATCTCCACTCCTATAGGAGAAATCAGGTTACGACCTTTACTCTCTCAGTCTCTGGCTCGGACTGCCCGAAAGACATAACCTAGTAACCAGACGAGACGTCAGGAATAGTCCATTAGTCAATTGACTCACATAGGTGCCACCCTAACACACACACACACACACACACACACACACACACACACACATATATATATATATATATATATATATATATATACAGTTTAAATAAATATTTATACACACAACATTATATTATAGTTCGATGCTGGGGTAGACGTCACACTATAGTCAAAACCCAAGGTAGAGCTCACGCTATAGTAGGATCATATAATTAATTCAAACCAGAGCTAAAAGTAAATCTTAAATAACATAGGGGAACGTAGTTTCGAATCCTGCTGAAGGACACACATCTGTATCAGGTTTTCTTTAGTATGAATAGTAGTACATGAAATAATCAATGTTTAAAATAAACGGTGCATCTAGACACAAACACACACAAACAACACATATATATATATATATATATATATATATATATATACACTTTTCTGTGTGTTTGCGTGTGTGGGTGTGTTTATTCGTGCAAAACCTTTTGTATAATAAAAACGGAATTTGATGATGGTTCGCCTGAAATAGGCCTATATTTCCGATTTGCCATAAATAACGTTTCTGCCTTAATTTTTTTTAATATTTGCTCTATATGTATTTATATACATATATATTTAGAGCTCTCTTAGAGAGTTATTCTACCACTGTATGTACAGGATACTCCTTTGGATTCTTCTATATCTACACTGCATGATGATGATATATATATCTATCTATCTATCTATCTATCTATATATATATATATATATATATATATATATATACTACCGCCTATAAGTGAAAACGAAACTATCACGATTTGAGAGATATTTTATTTTCTCTTAAACAAATATGGAAATTTTTGAGCAAGTATCAAAATATCTAATTTGATATTATCAGCAATTATTTATGATTTGACACAAGGGAGTTGTATCTCCAATGCCAAAATTAAAAATATGTTGCTATCCAAAAATTAGTACACCTCTACGTAACAAGTCCATATAAATGAAACCATTTTATTAAAAATCAATATTTGGTTCGACAGACTTTAATTTCTGTTGGGAAAGCGCGAAAAATATTCAGTTTGCATAAAAAATACAGTTTATTGCATTATTTATCGATTTGTATTGTCAGTATTTAGAACAAAACTATTTAAAATATTGATTTCAGGTTTGCATTAAATGTCAATATGATTTAAATGAATATGTCTGGTGCTTACAATACACACACACATATATATATATATATATATATATATATATATATATATATATATTTGTTTTATAATGTTGTCGCCTCAAATAAGGCATTTTACTGCCACCGATGTGTATGGGTTACATAGGAGGAATGTTATGAGAAAAAGTGATAAGTTACAGGGGGTGTTAGGAAGAGGGTGACAGACAGATGAAAACACTGATGAGAGTGGTGTGGACGGAGATAGGAGCATGAGAGAGAGGATGCAAATTAGTTAGGAGACGACTATTAATTTTACATTTGAATTCTTGAAGATTTTAGCTGTCGGGAAAGCGAAAGGGAATTCCACTATATATATATATATATATATATATATATATATATATATATTCATGCATATTTTATTAAATAATATAGACAAATTTTGTCTATTTATTTTATGCAATTTTTTTAATATCGTCAGATAAGCTTAATAGCATTGTCGTTGAAAGAGGAAAGAAAATCACAATATTGATACATGTTTTTATTTGGATTAAATAAAAACATGTATCAATATTGTGATTTTCTTTCCTCTTTCTTGTCTATATTAATTAATGAAATATGTATCAATGAAAAAATGCTGTCTAAATACACACGCAATATATATATATATATATATATATATATATATATATATATATATATATATATATGTGAGCTGATAAAAACAATCCAAACTCGTGGTATAAAAATAAAACTACAGTACACATCAATATGTTACTTAATCTCCTTTGTATTAGTCACTTTTTAATCTACACACTTTATCAAGCCTCATTTTTATTCATGGCAGTATTCTTGGAACTCTCTTGTTGCGATTACAAGTAGCTGCCTTGTCGTATTCTTTTACCTCGATGTGTTGAAATCTGTTTTCTTTCAAATGCATTATATGATTTTTGAAGAGTAAAATGTCGTAAGCGGTGAGACCTAGTAAATACAGTGTTTATCGAACCTGAAAAAATGTTGTGGATGAGCGAGTGATTAAAGTTGTTACTCTGCAAATCTGTCTTAGCAAATTTTCTTTTTCTGATAAATATTTGTAAATTAAATTTATAGTCATAGACTTTAAGCTGAGCAACTGATGCAATAATTTTTACCACGCGTGGCAAGCGATCCACTTCAGTGTGCTGCTAAATAACATAAATAAGTAAAATGTGAGAAGACTTCATTCAACTGGAAAAGAAATGAGGGTTTTTCTTATCGCCCATTCAACTATAAATTAAAGAAATTTCGAAAATCACCAGATAATGTTTTAATTCTAAATAATCTTCACAAATAGTTCAACAGAAATATTGAAATGAAGTTTATGTTGTAGCTGATTTTTTTTTATGTATATTTTACTTCATAATATTAGAGGTATCTATCAGTCAGTTACGTGCCATACGTGATACGTGAAAGAGACATGACTGACAGAAGATTATCATTCAGTCGGTTGTTATTGCTTTCTGTGGTAGACTGGTTGCAAGCCAAGGCAATAAAAGTCAATCTGTCCTATTATTTAACCCATAACTGGAGGGAAGAGACGGATTAATATCTTTCCCAATGATATTTGTGCGTAAGTGAATGTAAGGAATTCAACTGGTATTCGAATTCGATACCCCGATCTCTCGTTCCGAGTCGATATCGACTGCGCCACAACGCACATTAGAAGTATATACTTTTTCAAAAAATTGCGAAGTGTTCTGTGATATTTCATTTGTTACCGTTGCTTAAAATGATTAAGAAATACTTAACTAATGCATTAAGTGCATATGTTTTTTAAAAATCACTTTTCGGTTTATATCATAATTTATTTCAATTCTATGAGATAGACTTTCAAAATCAGAGACAACAAATCACTTGATGACGTATATGGGGACAAAATTTCAAGTTTCAGAAAGATATTTGACTACTTCAGGAGGAGAATAAAATCTAAAGTTTAAAATAAAAGATTCACGTTCAGAGTAATGCTCGTGCTATTTTCAGTAAGCTACCAATTCGAAATCGGGGAGCCGAATTCGAATTCCAGCTGAATTCATTGCATTCACTTACGCGCAAATACCCTTGGGAAAGTTATTAATCCGTCTATTCCTTCCAGTTTTGGCTTAAACAATAGGATAGATTGAGTTCTATAGCCTTGGTAGGCAACCAGTCTACCGCAGAAAGCAATGGCAACCTACTGCGTGATAATCTTCTGCCCAGTCAGTCATGTCTGTTTCGAGACATGATCGCCCAAGTGTGTATCACGTATGGCACTTAACTAACTGACTGACCAATTGTATAATTATATATTTCCAATTAATATACAACCTAATATTTTATTCCTTCATGTGGTTGGGTTACCGGAGACAAAAGTTAGTCAGAGCAGTTATCATGATGTTATTTGCAGAAAAGAAAGAGCTAGTGAGAATGTGACTAAAGCCGCTATGACAAGTCAGGATAAATTATATTGCAGTATAGATTTCAATATACGACGTCTAAAAATAGGCATGCAGATTGTTGCTATGGTAACGGAGTTAAAGTAATCAGAGTGACACCGAATGGAACAGACAGAGCATGAACTCTCCCGAGCATAAGCAGTGGCAGTGCTTAGAAGGTAAGTGTGGTCGTCTTTCCACACCACTGAACATGCCTTACGCAGTAGTTGTAAGCCACGAACAATATTCCTCAAGTTCGACGAAGACAATATTCACCAAACATTGCCTCTTGTGACTTTTCTTTTCAAAAATCAAATTCCACTTGAAAGGCACCTGATTTCAGGAAGTCTTGGCAATCTAAGAAAATGCAAAGAGGCAGCTGCTCCACTATCACTTGAAAAAAGTGTTCCAAGAAAACCGCACTGAATAAAGTGTGTGACTTCAGCAGGAGACTACTTCGAAGGAGATGAAATACCGAATCGACATATTTTGTAGTTTTATTTTTATAGCACCAGTTCCAAGAATGTTTGGTAAAAACTCGTATGAAAGATAAATTATTGATAAATTGTAAGAAAATCAAAATTTCACAAAATAAGTACTCTAATTTTTTAGCCTGTATCTTTCTTCCGCAAAGATAACCGGTCAAGGATTTGTATGATCGTAAAATCCCATGACTTCCATCAGTCCATTCATGCGTCACACCCTTCAGAATCGCCACTGACTGAAGAAAAGTCCAAAAATGTAAATGGGTCCAATGTACACTTAAATTAGATGCGTCGGTTATTGCAATAAATTTTCGTTATTTTCTAGTCTACATAAAATTCTATTTTGAATTCGACCAAATTTATCTTTATTCTAGGATAAAATGCTAATTCTAGTGGGCTACTGATGGCTTGATATTTTAGAAGTGGAGAAAAGTAATCTGACTTGGAACAAGCACCGATGTTGTATTCTTTGAGCATTATTTAGTCGTGTTCTAAACAGGTCCCTAAGAATTTTAAGAAAACGGCAAATTATTAGGGACAAAATGTTAGTAGATCTCCACGCACAAGAGACAAAGCTTACGTCTCAAGCTGGCAACAACAACCTCCCATATAATAGCTTGCAAACTTGTAGACGATGAAAGACGAATCCCACTTCTTATGAAATCGCACTTGCATTCGTATCTATATTTATTAATTCTAGAACGATATTGATTGAATTAATGAAACAGGCGACATATATATATATATATATATATATATATATATATATTGTAATGATTGTTACAATGGTTTATAAAAGCATAGTATCACTACACAAAAATCTTACAATATAAAGCTCTCCGTTGTATCGAGCACTCTTTATAAAAGTAAATGCATGAACAGTGGGTTTAAAACCTACGTTTTCCATAACTTTCTTACAATATATATATATATATATATATATATATATATAGAGAGAGAGAGAGAGAGAGAGAGAGAGAGAGATAGATAGATAGATAGATAGATAGATATAAGTAAAGTAACCTACTGAACCAGCAAACATACCAAGGTTTCAAATAAAGGTATCTTCAGGGAAGATTGGCTAACCTTCCCTGAAGATGCGTTTAAGTAAAACCTTGGTAGGTTTGTTGGCTCACTAGGTTAATTTACTTATTCTGCTCTCTTACGTATTGAGCGCTTTTTTTTGTTATTGATTACTCGTCTCGGGTGTTTTTTGGGCTACGTACTGGCTCTGTCCAAATCGCTTTGGCTGATGTTCATATGCTTAGCTCTTTCTTTTTTACAAGAATTTTTTCCTTCCGACTATATACGTGGAGGGCTTTTCGAAACGAGTATAGTTATAAGTTTGCATATATATATATATATATATATATATATATATATATTAATTATAAATTATATTTTAGAACGTGTACATATTTTTTTATAAATATCCGTTACAAAGTTACATTTGTTTCGACATTGAAAGTTGAATGTCTCTTCAGACGGAATGTGTAGGAATGGAAAGCCTCTTTTGGACGTTGTAAATTTTCTTTCTCCGTCCGTTCTACATAAAATCGGATATATATATATATATATATATATATATATATATATATATATATATAAAATAATGATGATCCACGTATACTGTCTTAATATGTATAGGAAAAACTATTTGAAATTTTAAAATCATTTGTTTCTGATGAAATTTTAAAATCATTTGTTTCTGATGAAAGTCCGAGATCGGTCTGAAATATATATATATATATATATATATATATATATATATATATATATATATATATATAATAGAATGAATAAATACTATAAAAAATACATTTTTAAACTAACAACTCCTATATATATATGTTTAATCATCAGCTGTCCTAAACGTCGTATTTTGTCTTCAATTTCTGGTGTAAATATAGACAAAAATTCTCCAAAATTTGAATATTTTTTTCTTAATTTAGTTCTAAGTTTCGGCTTACATGAGCTATCTTCAATGTTGGAGAATTGTTGTCTTTATTTTCAACAGCTCATGATTGAACATAATAGATTATATTTAACAGTATATATTTAGAAAATTATTTGCTGCCTCGATACACTATATATATATATATATATATATATATATATATATATATATATATAACGAAGATTAACGAAACTGCTTATAAACAACCGAATATTTGAACATTATTTTTTATCAATAGACATTTTTAAGTAGATATTATTTACGCCATTATAATCAAACAGTGTTATATATTTTTTCTAACAGCCTGATTATTTACGATAAATTTTTGTTCCGAAAATATGTGTCATTTGGCTGGATTCGAACCTGGGACCCTTATTCATTTAGGGGAAGCTATCAAGTGATCTGACGCATTTAGACCTTTCGACCAGCAATGACAATCAGTCTAAACGAAGTCAAATTAAGCCTATACCACAATTTTCGAATTCATCGTAATAACCATATATGCTCTGAAATGTATCGTAATGTCAACAAATGTAAACATGTTAAGGAAATTAATGAAGATTAACAAAACTGGTTATAAACAACCGACAATTTGAAATGATTTTGTAACATTAAATAAATAAATAAATCCGAATGACACACATTTCCGTAACAAAAAATTATCTTAAATAACCAAGCAGGTAAAAATAAATTTATAATCCTGTTTGATAATAAAAAAATATCTACTTAAATACGAGTATCGATCAAAAATAATGTTCAATCAAATCATTCCACACACACACACACACACACACACACACACACACATATATATATATATAATTTGTCTGACATTCATCCATTTGTAGGCATCTAAAACAACATTCCTGTTTACATTCAGAATATATCAAATTAATGATCAAATTAATATATATATATCAAATTAATGATACATCAAATATATATATATAACAAATTAATGATACATCTCTCTTATACCAAGAAAACAACAAATATATCAAATATATATATATATATATATTATATATATTATATTATATATATTATATTATATATATTATATTATATATATTATATTATATATATTATATTATATATATTTTATTATTATTATTATATATATATATATATATATATATATATATATATATATCAAATTAATGATACATCTCTCTTATACCAAGAAAACAACAAATATATCAAATATATATATATATATATATTATATATATTATATTATATATATTATATTATATATATTATATTATATATATTATATTATATATATTTTATTATTATATTATATATTATATATATATATTATATATATATATTATATATATCAAATTAATGATACATCTCTCTTATACCAAGAAAACAACAAATATATCAAATATATATATATATATATATTATATATATTATATTATATATATTATATTATATATATTATATTATATATATTATATTATATATATTATATTATATATATTTTATTATTATTATTATATATTATATATATATATTATATATATATATATATATATCAAATTAATGATACATCTCTCTTATACCAAGAAAACAACAAAAGGAAACTACAGATTGTCGAGGCAATATTCATTAAAACACTTAAGCCGTCAATAGAATCAGCTATGAATACTGTAGTAATTTTCTAAAATGCTTGTAAAAAGAACAGTTTTTTCATTCTTTAACACGAACATGACCATGACAATACATCATATAAAAAAATTGCATTTTAGATAATTTTGACATTCTAATGAACGCTAGCAATTTGTCAACCGTTAGATTTGAAGTATGAAAAAATCAACAGTAATTTTTAGCAAAACAGTTTCAAGTTAGATTTGTTATCATAACCCACACTTCTGAAGATGATCTTGGAAAGAGGTTGAAATGAATGGAGATAATATCTGTCAAGGTTACAGCACATTTCTGACATCTTTTGATTGTAATACGCGAAAGATTATCCGTGAGTATGAACGGATTTTATTAAAAAAAACAAAAATAATCTTTACAATTTATTTAATCTGATATATATATATATATATATATATATATATATATATATATATATATATATATATACGCAAAGAATCTCAAGCTAGCCAAAACCTACCGCGGTTTCACACTACGGCTCGTCAGGGCAAAGGCAAAACCAAAGATTAACCAAATAAATAGACAACCACCAAGACAAGGACTAACCAACCAGTACACAAACCAAGTGGGGGTTAAGGTAAAAAAAAAAAAAAAACCTACGCTAACACACTAAGGAAGAAATTTAATCTTATGGAATTTACATTTGTTTAGGATTTCTGTTTTAGCATTAAGTAGATTATGGGCAGGTTCGAACATAGCTATCGCTAATTTCTCCTCACCACATAAATTACAGAATTTACTGCCTTTGTTGTGAGCACTTTTTCTTTCTTTTTTTTGTGGTTGGTTCCGTTTGGGTTTTTTTTTTCTTTACTGCGGAGTATCGTATGTCTTGTCTTTATTCCGCGGATTTCTTTTTTCCCCCCTCTTATCCAACGCCTTAGTGCGCCGGATTGTAACGGAATTAGGTTCTGTTTGTTAATGGTTTTTCTTAAAGTTTATCTTAGTATAAATTTAAAACTTAGATACTTGCAGAATTTATTTAGTTATTATTTTGAATATATATATATATATATATATATATTGTGAATCGAGGCAGCAAATACTTTTTTAAACCTATACTGTTAAATATAAGAGAGAATGAATGTTTATTATGTTTAATCATGAGCCGTTCTAAACGTCGTATTTTGGCTTTAATTTCAAAATTCAATTAAATTAAATTAAAAATTAAATGAAAGCCAAAATACGAGGCATGAGCATTATCTGAACGTTGGTTTCAAAAATTCAAGTGAACCTCACAATGGACGACAAGAGGTCTTGAATGACGGAGTCCTGAAGGCATCCATTGAAGACGACAGTAGTCTAACGTGTGGTGAACTTGCAAGAGAGTTCACCGTTTTCGATGAAATAGTTAGACTCCACCTGCACCGCCTAGATAAGACGTATAAACTGAGCAAGTGGGTACCCTAAACACTGTTGGAGGCCCACAACGGACAACGAGTGGCAGCCTACATATCGCTGCGTTCTCACCACCGTACCACGTCTTTATTCAATCGAGTGCTTACCAGTGATGAAAAGTGGGTTCTGTACGAAACTCTCAAGCGTTCCAGACATTGGTTGTCTACTCAGGATGCTGTCCCTCACACCGCAAGACCGCCTATGCACCCGCGCAAGATTATGCTTTGTGCCTGGTGGACAGGTCGTCAATTGGTTCATTATGAACTTCTCCCAAAAGGCCAAAAGGTCACTGGAGAATTATACTCGCAGAAATTGAAACGTGTGCAACAGGCATTGCGCCAGAAGGAGCCACAACTGTTGAATCGCAAAGGCGTGCTTTTCCTCCATGACAACGCAAGGCTGCATGTTGCGCGAGTTGTCAGGGATACTATACAGCAACTTGGATGGGAGACTTTGTGTCATCCACTTTATTCACCTGACCCTGCACCATCTGTTTACCACCTCCTCTACTCCGTGGATAATCATTTCGTGGGAAATCCTTTACCAATGAAGCATACTTGCGCAAGTCCATCACGGATTTCTTTGCTTCAACCAGCACCTCGAGTTCTACCGCAAGGGCATTGAACAGCTGGAGACACGTTAGCAGACGTTGCTGGATGCCGATGGCGATTACTTCGAAGACTAAATATATATGTTACACATACTGTGAAGTGTTTTTTTTTCTTTAAAAACGGACTGAAATTTTTTGGTTACCTTGTATAAATATACGCTTTTATATTTCATGTAAATGTATTTGCTGAAATAATGGCTGAGGTATACAAATTCAATGATGGTAATTTTATGTATTGTAATTTTAAGTAAATAGTTATTACGCATGTTTGTAAATAACGAAATTAACAGATTTTTATGGCGGATATTAAATACTTATTTTCCCCACTGTAATTTTCGTTTTATGGCATCGACATGACTAGATATTTGCTGCAATATTTTCCCACTGCGACTGTATACATTCTTTCAAATATCTCTTATTACTTGGACATCGTCCTTCTAATTAGACTTTTTATGTGCGTAACAGCATTTAATATTTGCTGCACGACAAATCGAATACGTATTTTATTTTTGTTTTACTGTTAGCTTTTTAGCATCGTTTACATGCTTAAATTTTCAAAGTCCGTTTTTCTTCTAATTCATTCCATTACATACATACATACATTTTACACTCTCACACCCTGATTGATCACTCTGGAAGAATGGTAAACTTTGAATAACAGTAGCTACTCTGGCATTTACGCATCGTTCATTCTGCAATGAATTAGAACACTCTCAGCTATTGGGCGAGTATAATGATAATATACACGCTAAAAAGCCTTCTACCAAACGCCCGTAGCTCAGAGGTAGAACCACCGACTGACGCCAATTTGGTCGAGTTTCAATCCTGAATAAAAAGCAATCGGCTGTCTGACCGTACTGATGAGCTGTAATACAGCGAAACAGATCTGTCTTCAGATGACTATATATATATATATATATATATATATATATATATATATATATGATTGCGATAACAATATTAGAAAGTGTAATGTTCCAGGGAAAAGATGCATGTTAATGTGAACAAAATTCCTGCAAATATATTTTAATATTTTGTGGAGAGTTCTTGGTTCCAGGAAATGTTTATGTTAGAGTTTGAAGAACATAAGAAAAATATTCTTCAAATTCTTACATAAACTCTTCACTGAATCAAGCACTCACCACAAAATATTTCCCTAAAACACGGTATAAATTAGTTACAGTTGTAACTGCAAAATAAGCAATAAATAGCCCGTTAAACGTAATTGTTTACAAAACAATGTTATATACCAAACGACGGGAAATCACCAGGTAATGAGGAAAAATATACCTAGGAGTAACAGTAGGACCATCGAAACAAAGAATCTACGCACATAAAACATTCTTTATGAATAAATAAACATATGTAAAGGAAATAAATAAATAACAAATGCAAGTAAAATAATTAAACATCGAAAATCGAAAAAACATACAAAAATATAAAGGAGAAGAGAAAATTATCCAAATAAGTAAATAAAGAAATTACTTCCCCAAAAATAACCATAAGAAGGATTGCCCACAATATACCACTGATCCATATATCTAATAACCAAGGAAAAAACAAAACATGTGGCCTGATGATTACGCTTTCTATGAAACATTCTCTCGACTCTGGGTTTTGATATCAACGTTCAATTTTACATACATACATACATATATATATATATATATATATATATATATATATATATATATATATATATAAACATAAACTTATCACTATACTCGTTTCGAAAAACCAACCGCGTATATATGTGGAAGGAAAAAATGGTTGTAAAAAATGAGGAAGAGCTAAGCACATGAACATCAGCCAAAGCGATTTGGACCGAGCCAGCATGTAGCCCGAAGAAAAAACCCGATACGAGTAATCAATAACAAAAACGCGCTCAATACATAAGCAGAGCAGAATGAGCAAATTAAACCAAGTGAGCCAACAAACCTACCAAGGTTTCGCCTAAAAGGATCTTCAGGGAAGATATATATATATATATTGTTTTTCTTTAATCCGAAGTGGAAGAGTAGGAAAGTAAATTCCAAGAACCTGATCCTAATCAATATTAAAAATTTTTAACATTAAAATGTGATTCAGGCAGAGAGCTCAATGTATAAAGAATACAGAGCCAATATAAATTAGAGAAAATTTTCAAAATTCAAAGGTGTCGAAATGTACATCCGTCACCTTTGAATTTTGAAAATTTTCTCTAATTTAATATATATATATATATATATATATATATATATAATAGAGAAAAGTGAAAAATCTACTGTTCAAGCATTTAATTCTATAGAATAGAGCCTAACATTGCCATTTTATAATTACAATGTTTTATAAAAGCATCATATCACTAAACAAAATCTTCCATGTTTCAGAACAAAACTATTCCTCTTCAGGTAATATGCTAAAAAATTCATTTTATTTTAATTCTATTTTCAGATGATATGTTATAATAAGTGTATTTTATTTTAACATATCACCTGAAGAGGAACAGTTTTATTCTGAAACATGGAAATTTTTGTATATTGATATTATGCTTTTTTAAACCATTATAATAACAAAATACAATATATATATATATATATATATATATATATATTGATTGATTGATTGAGTGTTTAATTACTAAGGTTAAACCAGTGCACATTTGTATTAAATAGTGTTCAATACAATTATATTCTAGAACTTTTAATATTTTCCATTTGTAAACGCGTTAATACCCGACCTAGGTTTCTACCATGATTGGTGTCTTCGGGCGATTTCAAATAAGTTATTGCAATTCGCTTGAAGACACCACTCATGGTGGAAACCTAGGTCGCGGAACAACTTGTTTTCAAATTGAGAATATATATATATATATATATATATATATATATATATATATATATATATATAAATGTTCAGGTAAAAACGAATATTTCATAAGTTTTTTTTTTCTAGTATGCTTACCTGTTCTTTTTTTTTGTTGTTTTTTATTGGAGAAAAGGAATGTAAAAATGTCCCATTATTTCAGAATTTCAAAGAGCTTTCAGACTCTTCAGATGCCTTAATGAAACTTTTTTCTATGATCTTATGATTTCTTCATTTTGAAAACATAGACTATATAAAAATTGTCTAAATATTTCGTTTATCCGTAGGCTTTCATCTATTCTACAAATACTTAGCTTACTGGTGCTCCCAATATATGAATTTACTCGAGCTACTAGACTAGAAACTAGGTCCCACTCTTTTACAGCCAAGCCAATAAAATATAACCGCAACTGCTACTCAATGAGCTTCGCATCTCGCACTCCCCGCCAGTGGAATCCCCTTCCGCTTACTTGCTTCTCCGACAGCTATAATCTCCAATAATTTAAATATATGATCATTTCTCCGTCCATAACACTGCCATCACACCATTTTCATCCTTCTCTCACCCACCAGGAAATCAAAATTTGACTTACATCCATTCATTTTTCTTTCATTCTACGGTTTCGCTTTAGCTGCAAACAACTATTGCTTTTTAGTCCTTCCTGCCAATGTCCAAAGAGACTGAGCTCCAGGACCATGGATTAGTTTTAAAGCTTTCATTACACCCGAACAACGCCGGGCTATACTGATAGTATATATATATATATACTATCAGTTAAGCCCTGTTTCTCTCGGATAGTTTAAGGACTAATAAGAATAAAAAAAAAAGAATGTATTTATAAATTGTAATTTTTTGCCGCTAATTTTGATTTTCTGTAATATTTAAAAGTGTCACTATCGTTCTAAAGCGTTGATCTATATCTAAGCGCAATTCCCGTCGAGCTATATCATAAAATGCAGACGTTAAGTCGAATCTATCAAACAAACAAATACTTACACAAGGTCCACACTCGTCACTTATATATATATATATATATATATATATATATATATATATATTGTCAATTTGTTATTACAATGATTTATAAAAGCATAATATTATTTTTAATTCTATACTCATATTTGATTATATGCTCTGTTTTTATTATTAAACAATATATATTTTTATTTACTTCCATCGGCCTAAATGTTCGAGAAATCCTGTTGGAAAAATGCCTTTCCGAACTAGTTTTTGAACCTCTCCATTAACATCCGCCTAAAATGTGCAACAGCCGCAAGTACAATTCATGGTCCAGCTTATCATGTCTCGGAGACTTGCCACTACCAATCCTGTTCAATGCAAAGTAAATTTGATCTTTGTAATCTCATCCTCACAGCTAACCGCTTCAGTCGGCAAAACACTAGGAAATCAGCGAATAGCTGCAAAACTCTGCCATAGTGACCAAAGTACTTATTAAAACGGCTCTTGAAAGGCTGCCGAAATAACGAACATGTTCTCGATAGACCTCAGAGTAAGCCCTTTCAGGGTATCGACCTTCCGAATCTATCGATCGGAACCACGACTGATCACTTTCATGCGAAATTTTAATCCCAACTTCCCGGCTTCAGGCAGCTTGTTTATTCTATTTTATTCCCCTCTAATCCAGTTCCCTTCAATCTTGCTTTACTCCTCCGGTAGTGTTGGTCAGCCTATTGTGTGTATAAATAAACAAATAGTCCGTTAGTAACTATAATTATCCTCTTCAGTCAAACGAATGTTTTCAACTCATGATTTGACTTGTTTGAGTAACTAGTGAAACAGTTAGTTTCCATGATTTTTTCATATTTTCAATATTGTTTTTCTGTTGCAATTGCCTTTGACATTATTATTTATGTGACGTAGAAGACTCAAAACTATGAAGTACAGAAAAAAACTTCATGCTGTTGATCCATCAGCACGAACTACTGATATGTCCATGAAAGCCCTGGAGTATATGAGACCCAAAAAATATCTGTACAAAGAATTCATTTTAGGTAACGAGCTCTGAACATTTCTTTTGTACTTGAGATAGTTGTTACTAGAACTATCTCCCGTGCTGACCACAGCTGTCAAAACACGTAAAGTGGTGAGAGTCAAAAGGGAGATAATAAAGGAGACTTTATCTATCTATCTATTTCAGTGCATTCATATTATCTATCTATCTATCTATCTATCTATCTATCTATCTATCTATCAATCTATCTCAGTGCATTCATATTATCTATCTATCTATCTATCTATCTATCTAAAAGATATATGTACAAAGAATTCGTTTTAGGTAACGAGCTCTGAACATTGCTTTTGTACTTGAGATAGTTGTTACTAGAACTATCTCCGTGCTGACCACAGCTGTCAAAACACGTAAATTGGTGAGAGTCAGCAGGGAGATAATAGAGCAGACTTTAAAAGGTCTTAACATAAACGCAACATTGCTGGCAAGACGTTGGAACGCTATGCCGGACATTCTGCAGGCAACAGTAGAAATCAGAGCCCTGGTGGGAAGCAGCCTCACTGATTTCTCGGTGAGGTTGCAAAATGAATATCCTGTTACTTTGTTCATTATTAAGAGGTAGGGGATGTCTTTTCTAAAAAATGCAAGGTGGGCTATGCCACCAGAGTTGTTTTAATGACAATGACCTGCAAAAACTGTAACGATATCCCCGATATATTAACAAGCAGAGACCGGAATATTCTGGTAATCGTTAAAGTCTGTAGAACCCATTTATCAAAGGCATGCACTGAGAGCAACCTGATAGTACCAACGCAGTAACCCCCTTAACAATATCCGAAAATGCAGTGAGGTTAGACGAGTACGAGCAGGACTCCAATGACTTCAGTGATCATTAACAAATAGTGAGCAGGGGAGAAATGTCTGAGATATATCCTCTGGAGTATGATGTTTCACAGAGGCGAAAACAACAAAAGCAGCAGGAAAAACAACAACAACAACAACAGTAGCAAATACAAAGACACCAAAAACACATCAGTTAATTGAGTGCCATACGTGATACACGCTTGGGCGATCATGTATCGAAACAGACATGACCGACTGGGCAGAAGATTATCCCACAGTAGATTGCCATTACTTTCTGCGGTAAACTGGTTGCCAGCCAATGCTATTGAACCCAATCCGTCCTGTTATTTAACCCATAACTGGAGGGAAGAGAAGGATTTATACCTTTCCCAAGGGTATTTGTGCGTAAGTGAATGCAAGGAATTCAACTTGAATTCGAACTCGGCTTCCCGTTCCGAGTCGATATCCACTGCACCACAACGCACATCAGCATCAGTAAAAACAGCAGCAAAACAAGAACTGCTATCGCGAAACACAACTGCAGTAGAATTAGGATAAGAGTACAGAGGTGGAGAATATTCCGCTACCGCTATCGACCTCATTGAAAAGACAATGAAGCGGGGGACAAGTCGTATAAAAAAGAAAATAAATTCGTTCAAAATAGGTTAGAGAAATACATGAACATTCCAAGTCCTAAGAAACCCTTTTCGCCAAACTGAAATAAACCTAGATATCCCCTAAAAAACAAATATCCTCTCCAATTATGGACTCACTATCTTCCTCTCCATACCAAGTAACAAACTGCACCTTCAAAATTTACTAAAATCTCCAGCCATCGACGGGCAGTCAACGAAGGACCCCAGAAATCTTTCTAATCCTTCTAGATTAAATTAGAAGTGTGGGTGGAAGTTGAAAGAATGACGTTATCTAAAAATCATTTTAGAGGTAATAATGCGGACATAAATAAGCTTTCATAACTTTGTGCTGGGAGGGTCCAGGTGTTGCTCCATCTATCGCTATATAGGGACCTAAAACTAACGTTCCTTATGGATATCGGCGTTATTGTACTAGACGAATTAACTAAGTTCGATATGAGATCCGAAACTCGCAGTTACCCGACCAGTCTCTGTCTAAGTGATATACGTTTAAAATGTATAAGAAGGAGACTTTCGCGAGCTACATGGCTAGCTTTCCTCGGAATTTGCTTACTGAAGTTCTAGGTGTGGAATTGGTAACACAGAGAGCGTAGTCTCTTTGGCATTCAAGGGTTTTGGCAGTTACAAGTCTTCATAACTTGATGGTCCGCCCTACGAATTGTTCTTGGGTCTGTCGCATAATTTACTGCTGATTTTGACTCCGGTTTCGGCAACGGTTCGACCACAACCGGATATCTTGGCGTGCCGGCACCCTGTTGACAAAGAACAAAGGTTATAGGAGAGATTTCGATGCCAAAAAGTTTACAACTCTGATAAATAGATAATTACAGTTTTGGTCAAGAACATGTCTGAGCAATGGAGTCAGTTGGCAAGATTTTGGGCGATACGAGCCTAATGTATCAATCATGATATTTAGGTGAGAGAGAGGCGCTTCAATGGTCCGAAAAAATCATTGAGACTAATATTAACCGCAACAAGACTTCCAGCTTGTCGTTAGGTGCCTGAAAGGGAGTTGCTCTTTCAGACCTCTCTAATTAAACTGACGGAGCAATTCTCATTTTTAAACTGTGGGTCGTAATTGTGCTCGTTTTTTGTATTTCTGTAAAAACTGTAAAAGTGATCGAACGCTTGTTCCCCCCTGCTCTTGTGCGGTGGTGGTAAGCATTCTGTCGAAAGAGATGTCTGAATCCAACATCTGTGTCATGGGGGTGGCTGGTAATGTCATTCTTTTCGAATTACCTGCTCGTCTCGACGTTAGCTTTATTATGCCGCTTGTTGACAGAATTCACGATCTTGGTGGTGAATTTTAAAAAAGCTGAGTATTTATTGTTTTTTACCTGCCGTTCCCCACAATACTTGCACTGAATTTTTTATTTCCTAGTGCTATACGACTCTCTTTCTCACTCCCTCTCTCTCTCTCTCTCTCTCTCTCTCTCTATCTATCTATCTATTCAATCCAGTCTGTTCACATCTATCTATCTATCTATCTATTTCAGTGCATTCATATTATCTATCTATCTATCTATCTATCTATCTATCTATCTATCTATCTATCTATCTATCTATCTCAGTTTGTTCATTATCTATCTATCTATCTATCTATCTATCTATCTATCTATCTATCTATCTATCTATCTATGCCAGTCTGTTCGTTATCTATCTATCTATCTATCTATCTATCTATCTATCTATCTATCTATCTCAGTTTGTTCTATCTATCTATCTATCTATCTATCTATCTATCTATCTATCTATCTATCTATGCCAGTCTGTTCGTTATCTATCTATCTATCTATCTATCTATCTATCTATCTATCTATCTATCTATCTCTAGTTTGTTCATTATCTATCTATCTATCTATCTATCTATCTATCTATCTATCTATCTATCTATGCCAGTCTGTTCGTTATCTATCTATCTATCTATCTATCTATCTATCTATCTATCTCAGTTTGTTCATTATCTATCTATCTATCTATATATCTATCTATCTCAGTTTTTTCATTATCTATCTATCTATCTATCTCAGTTTGTTCATTATCTATCTATCTATCTATCTATCTATCTATCTATCTATCTATCTATCTCAGTTTGTTCATTATCTATCTATCTATCTATCTATCTATCTATCTATCTCGTTTCCCTGTTTGTTGAATTGTTTTATCAATTTGTTTTCTAAGTTCAAATTAACACCTTGCAGTCTTTCCAATATCTTATGTTTAAATGAGAAGTCATGCATGACTTCTGTCATGTGTAAATGGATCAGCTCATCATTTCATCACGAAGAAGGTTTGGAATTTGCAGCTTTTGGCTTTTCTTTTTAATCAGTGTAAAATTGTATGATTGTTGTTTCGTCTCAAGAATCTTTGATCTTTCAGTCATGAATAACCTCCTCTTTGGTCTAATAATCTTGTTTTATTATTTCGACGACTTTTTCGTAAGCTAAATCTTTTATGTATGCCGTCTTCGAAACTGTCTTTACTGTTTCACTCGCTGCTGTTGCGAGGAACATTTCCGCAATCTCGTTTTCTTTTCTTTCGTTTGGTCTGTCTCTCAATTTCTTTACCCTGGTAAAGTCTCCACATACTCCAGATCGTCGAGCGTGATCAGATATCCTATCAGTTATGCTGTTGTTGTCATGATTAAATCTCGTAGAAAGCTGCGTGATTTCTCCTTTTCTGTGGTGCTTGAAGTTTGCTCTATTTATGCGTTTATCTCATTTGCATACAACGCTACACTTTCGTTTATCTTAAATAAGTCTATGTGATTTCTAACGATCACTAAATTAAGGGTGTCCTACTTAAAGCAATAATAACGCCTGGGTAACTGCTTACAATTATATCAGTCTGTAGTTGGCAGACTGATATAATTATAGTTGGTAGAATGATATAGACTGAGGTAGTTGACAGGGATTCTTATCTCTCTTCTAAAAAAACATTCATAAACAGTTGTTTTTCTTTAACACTTATAGTGAAATATCGTATTTTCTACATTTATGCTCAGCTGATCTTAGTTTCTGGAAAAGTTTCATAACATGGCATGAGTTTTACTTATGCATAGACACAATTTAGTCACGATGACTTGCTATTTTGTCCTAACGAAACTATTGCAGTTTCTCGAACAATTTCACCGAACCAATTTCATTCAAAGGCTTCGCTTAAACGTGCTATGACTTTCGGATAATTACCAACAGTGTCATACGCCATGATCTCATGCATAGACTGATATTATCAAGAATTATGGTGCAATATGAACTTGGGTTTCCTGCTTGTCATGATAACTTTCAAAACACTTGAAAGCGTGACCATAATTTGGACGGTGCTTATGTGAGGATTGGGTATAAGATCATAGTAACAAGTTTCTGATAATCTCATTATAAACAGAACATCATTTTCTTTTGATTAATTTTTGATTGAAGTTTGATTCTCATTCTTCTGTGCATTCTTTAAAAAACATTATAACTAAAGACTGTGATCGTTACTTTTTATTGCTGCCGTAAACGTCTTCTACAAAGCATTTAAATAAATACGGCATTCCAAATAAGCTATGAAACTGAATTTGTCTATGACAAAAAATATGATACAAAGCGCTCAATGTGGAATGTTTGTCCTAAAAATACTGTGGATCATTTTCAATAAATTACTTGATTTAATGTATCTAAATATATTTACTCTGCTGTTGGGTGTTTGAATTAATGCAAAACTACCATTATTCAAAAGAGATGCTCAGTAAACAACAGAAAACCAATTTTCTTTACATTTGCAATTTCATTTTCTTAAAATATGACAAACGTATTGTTTATTTGTTTCTCTGTTTAACTTTAAAATCAATGCAAAAATCGAACATGTTTTATGCCCGCTGACATAATGCAATCGAAATGAATTCTGTGAAGGTGAATCCTTTTAATTTAAACTCTCTAAAATTCACGTAACTACAAAAAAAAAGAAAAACTTGTCCAATATTGTAGATTGTGCAAAGTCTTGAACAGCCCTGAGGCTAACTTGGCAGGAATCCTGCCGAACATTTTTAACAATTTGAAACGTGCAATAAAGAAAAATATTTTGGAAGTACTTTCAGAAATTAAAAATGATTTCTTTATCAAAAAGAAATTATCTCCACAAATTTGCACTAATTAAATTAAGACAACCAGTTATTTTTCAGTAGATGCCGGGAAATAAATTTACTGTGACTCCTATTGATTTTTAATTTATTACAGTAAGAAAAATTATTAAATTCTCACTGAGAATAAATGTCTACATATATATGACCTAAATTTTATATATATATATATTTATATATATATTCACACATAAGACTTTAGAAAATATACAATGAGAAACTCGACCATGATAAGCATATTAGTAACAAAATATATTGCCTTTATATTTGTCATATTTTACTTCAGAATTAAACTGATGGCATTATTCTGTAAAGATTCTAAAGATGTTACATCGGAGTGAGCTGGATTCCATTTGTTTCTTGTATGCAGATATGTATCCAATGGATATTGTAAGACAAAAAATCCATATTAATTGAATTGTAACACATGTGTTCTTGCACATATTTATTAAAACATTGTTGGCGTGAAATGAGATATTGTAATGGATTGAAAAATCATTCCGATGTCAGACTTTTATACAGCGTGTTTATCAGCTGAATAAAAAGTCGAAGATGGTGACATCATAATAACTGTAAGTCAAGGTTTCATTTACATATGTAGCAGTAACAAAAGCAAAAGAAATGAAGAATAACAACAACAATGACACGACAATAATAAAAAAGCTGAAAGTTTATTGATGCGAACACATATTTGGCGTCGATAACATCTGATATATTTAAGCAATTTTAAGTATTTTTTACCAAGAGACCAAAGAGAAATCATATATCCTTTTATTTCAAATATCATAATAGTCTGCCTTCCTTTACCGAGCGCTCATAGCTCAGAGGTAGAATTGCCGATTGACGCCAAATCGGTGGAGTTCTATACTGGCTAAAAAGCAATCGGATGTCTAAACGTACTGATGAGCTCTGATACAGCGAAACAGATATGCCTGCAGATGACTATATATATATATATATATATATATATATATATATATATATATATTTATGTGTGTGTGTGTGTGTGTGTGTGTGTGTGTGTGTGTGTGTGTGTGTGTGTGTTAGGGTGGCACCTATGTGAGTCGATTGACTAATGGACTATTCCTGACGTCTCGTCTGGTTACTAGGTTATGTCTTTCGGGCAGTTCGAGGCAGAGACTGAGAGAGTAAAGGTCGTAACCTGATTTGTCCTATAGGAGTGGAGATTCGACTCAGCTTTAACAACTATTTGTATTTTGGTTAATACATTATTTTATTTCACTGTTCCTGAGTCGTCTCGTTAGTTATTTCAACAATAACTCCACAATAATATATATATATATATATACATATATATACATTTATATATATACATATATATATATATATATGTGTGTGTGTGTGTGTGTGTGTGTGTGTGTGTGTGTGTGTGTGTGCTAAAGGGAGAGAGGTAAAAATAAACATGCTATCAAATACAATACATGTACTTATTTTAGCAATAAACACTTCATATATCTTCTAGGAATGGAACGAATATTGAATCTTTTTCTCATTATATTCCAGAAAAAATGATTAAGCTGTGACTGGAACAGCTGACAACCAAAACCTCCTATTTTCGTGAGAATCATCGTTTTAGAATCCAACCACTTAATCCAGATTAAATAAATTGCAAACCTTGTGTCTGCTTATTTTTAAAGAAATCCGTACATACTCACGTATAATTGAAAGATGCCAGATTGAGCTGTAACACTGATAGATGTTATTATCATTCATTTCTCACTGTACCAAAATACTTTCATTCTTCTTCCGAGATCATCTTCAGGGGTGTAGCTTTTGCAACACAGTCTTGCGGTTATTTTTTGCTACCACAAATCACATCCCTGAAGATGATCTTGGTACATTGAGAAATGAACGATAATAGCATCTATGAACGTTACAGCTCAATCTGGCATCTTTCGAGTGTAATAAGCCAAAGATTATCCGCGAGTACGAACGGATTTTATTAAAAATAAGCAGACACCACATTTGCAATTTATTTAATCTGACATGTCTAAAAGAAACTTTGCTGCCTAAATACACACACACACACACACACACACACACACACACATATATATATATATATATATATATATATATAGAGAGAGAGAGAGAGAGAGAGCACTCTAGCTATTGGACGCGTATAATGATATGAGCTAAAAATTCTGCCTACTTCCACTGAACGCCCATAGCCCAGGGGTAGAGTCGCCGACAGATACCATTTTGGTCGGGTTTCAATCCTGCGTAAAAAGGCAATTGGAGTCTAACCGTAATAATGAGCTGTGATACGGCGAAATAGATCTGTCTGCGGATGACAATTTATATATATAAATATATATATATATATTCAACCATATTTGTACTGTTCTGACAGTTCTTTTTCATATTCACGACACATGACCAAGTGGATACATGCAGTGGCTAGTTCCAGAATCTTAACTCTACAATTTTTGAGTTCAATACCTAGATACAGCAGTGTAAAACAAATGACTTTCTCTAAATTAGGTGAGTTAAAGAGTTTTAATTAAGACACCCGGAATAGGCATGGTTGCTGAAATCAGAAAAATATACATTGATTGAAATTACTAGTACGTAAGGAAGATTCGGGCATAAAACGCTCGAAACGTCGTTAATTTGATAAAAACGGTGAGGGTAACTGTTTGAATAATGCAAATAATTTTATAGTATAATCGGTCACTGCTTCTGACGTCAATCATATTTCTGTGAGTCAAAGACATATATTATTAATACTACCTCATCTCAGAAGTGAAAACAAATAAATTCAACCACCTTTCATTAAATAACATTGAAATGTTATTTCTATTTATATCGACTATTGTCTTTTCTAATTCTCTAATCATTTTCTTGATGTTAAGTTTAAATTCATCAAAGAGTAAAATTTAACATTTTTGCTTTGCAATTTACTATCTCTGGAAATTACACTTGGACTGGGATTGCTTAGTAAACATTGTAACCAAATTAAAAATAGTAATAACAGTATTTACAAAACCATTATCACAAACATTATACTTACACTAAATTTGTCTTCGCAATTGCTCCCTGAGGATAATCCTAGAAGATATCGAAAGTACTTGGATAAAAAGCAACACGGCTCAAGTGATAATTGGAGAACAAGAAAGGGTTTCTTTTTTAATCATTTTACCCCGAGCTAGGCAGAAATGCCACTGATGAGAGGGGGGCTACATAACTGTAAATAGATTAATTAGAAAAGAGTGAGGAGTACAAACTAGTTAGAAAGGAGCAATAGAAAGCTGAGAATGCAGGTGCGATGACAGATACATAGGTAGAGAGAAAGGGAAGGTTATACGGGGGTGGGGAGAGAGCTAGAGTCCAGTGGTTAGTAGATGAGTATTGACTTTGCATTTAAATTTCTGGCGGTTGTAGCCGTCAGGAAAGCAAGAATATGGGAGCGAATTCCACAGGCGGGAAGTGCGAGAGAAGAAGCTGCAGGTGTAGAATTGCAGTCTGCATTTGGCTAACCTGACTGTGAATGGGTGGGACCCAGTTGCCAGTCTGGTTGCACGAGTAAACACCTGTTGAAGGGGGCACCAGTGACTTACGCTCGTAAAATTACATAAACTTAATAAAACGATATTGTTAAATGAAATATGCTTGAATGTAGTTACGCTACATTTTTCTTCTTCATGGGCCGTAGGTGATCATGGGTTTTTCATTTGGCTCTGTCTCTTGTCACTCCCGATATTTTTCTCTTTGTATCTCTTCTAAAGCCATTTGCAAACCATTTGCTCAGACTTAACAAGTACGTCTCGCACTGCTTTCCCCTGTCTCTCGTTCCATTTATCTGTATTAAGTTCTCCATCTCTTTTGTTCTCATTACGTGTTCCGGGAACCTCTTTTGTATTTTCTAATATTTAATCTCAGTTTCCTTCAAGTTTGAATCATTTCTCTTATCTCATCGTTGCACATGTGCTCTGTCCATGGTATCATCAGCATCCTTCTTTATATATATATATATATATATATATATATATATAATGATTTGTGTGAACATTATTTTTGATCAATATTCGTATTTAAGTAAATATTCAGTTCATAATCAAACAGTCTTATATATTTATTTCTACCGACCTGATCATTTACGATAATTTTTTCTTACAAAAATGAAAATGTTACGAAAGATTCATCGTAAATAATCAGGTCGGTAGAAATAAATATAGAATACTGTTTGATTATAAACAGAATATATACTGAAATAACAGTATCGATAAAAAATAATGTTCAAACAAATCATTTCAAAATGTCAGCTGTTTATAACCGGTTTTGTTATTATATATATATATATATATATATATGTGTGTGTGTGTGTGTGTGTGTGTTTAATAATATAACCCCAAGCAAGGCAGTCCACCGCCGCTATAGCGCAAGAGTTACATAGAGCGATTGGGTAAGGAAATGTCAGAGGGAGGGTGATACACGAGTTAGGAGGTACGTAGGGAGAGTGTTGGAGGGAATGGGTGCGAGTTAGTGTGTTAGGAGGTGTCTATTGACCTTACATTTAAACTCCTGGAGGTTGTAGCCGTCGGGAAGCTATCATGCGGAAGGGAATTCCACAGGCAGGAAGTGCGAGAAAAGAAGCTGTTGGAGTAAAAATTGTGGTTACATTTCGTCGGATTCACTGTAAAGGGGTGGAACCTATTTGCCAATCTAGTATCTCGCGCAAATTCACACGATTGATTTAAGTTCATCCGAGCAGAAGCCGTGAAATTACTTAAAGAAGAGGCACAGGGAAGGCACGTCACGCCGGTGTGAGAGTGACTGCAGACGGTCAGCTAAGTCGGTATCGATCACATTACAGGTTCTCCGCTGTATTTTGTCAAGAAGCCCGAGGAGATGTGGCAGCGGTATTCAATACACGGGCGGATGGTTGAATTATATATGTGCAGGATAGATTCAGGCGGAAAGAATTTTCGGGTCCTGCACAGAAAGCCAACTTTCATAGCAGCGGATTTAGCAATGGATTCGGCGTAGTCATTCCACTTGAGGTCCGCTGTGAGTGTCAGGCCAAGCAGGCGTAGTGATTTACTCTCTGAGAGGCAAGCCTGTTCCATGCTAATATAGGAGGTATATGATGAAATAAGGAGAATTACATAGGAAGCGTATACTGCATGGTATGTTATAATTTTGGGTTAAATCTCACTCTGGTTCCAGCCGCATTCAACATTCAATGTCACGGAATAATGGTGCTATACAAACAACACGAAAATAAATTACGACTTAAACACTAAGAACAGGAAGAAGAAAAAATCAAATTGTATCTTAAAAATAGCTAGAAAAGTAGGCAAAAGCGAATGGAATCAACGAATATTATGAAAAAACATTTACACTTTCTTACGCTCACCGACGGTAAATATTATAAATGCATTAATTAATTTTTTATTGGTTGCCTTATTTAAGGAAATATTATATATATATATATATATATATATATATATATATATAAACGATAAATATTTAAGTTATAATATATTTATTGGTAAATGAGATATAGTGCGGTTTCATTGTTGAACGCAATCGACTTTTATATCAAACAATACTTATACATAATTTATGTAAATTACTGCTAAAAATAACAAAAATCGACAACACGAATATCAACTTCAATAAAAAATAAAACAAAAGCTAAATTCCATGCAGACATACATGATAAAATATTGCAAAATAAATGTTGATAATTGTACACACGACAGCCATTTTTGACTCTAAAAGAGAATTATTAGTTAAAAACTACTAATTTACTAACCGTAACGCAGTTGTAACACAAAGCAACACAAATAGATACCCGTCAGAGAAATGAACTAATTGCTTACACATACATATACGGAAAAAGAGGGAAAGCGGAATGAAAAAACATTAACATTTCAAATATTTGAACAGGTTTATCCGTCAAAAGTCCTGTGAGATTTTAAATGCATAATAAGAATGCATTTCAGAAACGTTTCTTTTAATAGGGTAATACCATGAATAGAATGACAGCAAAACAGACAAATAATGTTCTTTTATTCATTTCTGTTTCGTTTGCTTTTGAAATGATCTTCCTGGATTTCCTGGCTACTAAAACACGGCAAATTCTCATAACTGCAGTTCTAACAACACTAAAGGAAATAAAAGAGACTAAACTACTTTTGAAACAAGCAGTAATTCTGGTAAAATATCGTCTGCTTTGCTAGTGCAGAAATGAAATGAAAATCTGCAAAACTATATAAAATTGCGTGAGAAATATTTCATAAAAAATTGTAAATATATTAAAACATCGGTGAGAACGCAAAACGTGTTCATTACAACTGTCCCCTTTTAATTGGTGGACTGGGAAAGATTGCTTGCTGCCCAGAGGCAATATCGTTGGACGATAGAGCCAAGGACGCACCGAAACGGCCAGAAGATCGGTTTTAATCGGGTTCACCAGATACAAAATGACAAAACGAAGCTGTATATTTTAAGCTTTTTCTGTCATTCGGACATCCGCTTTTATTAGTGCAAAACTCCACTGGCTTAGATATAACGACGATAATATTTTATTATTATTATTATTATTATTATTATTATTATTTCGTTTGGATCATGTTGCTTGCTATTACTTTCCAGGTATCAACCAGAGATCTAAGGTTAAAAAGAGAATCACGTCATTTTTCACTGTGCATTTTTCGAAAAATATTCTGCTTAAGATCACAAACATTTAACAGAGATGAAACCGGAATGAATGCACCGTAGTAACAAGTGTATTTTTACAAGCCTTGATCCACAAGAGATATTTTCATCGAGTCTATAGGAAACTTTTCCAATGAAACCGAGTGTTCCAATTACGACTTGAATTATTATTATTATATTGTCATTTTTCATCATATTATTATTTCTGCTATGGTCGCACTACCAACCAAGCCTGCGGGAAGACCTAAGGCATGTGGTGGTGTGTTGTTATGGATCCATGTTTTTTTCTATCTTCCCTAACACCCCTAGAATTACACAGACAATGTTCTCTTTAGTCTGTGAGCTGTACTTGTATACCTCTTAAGCTGGGGTTTCCAGGGATTATTTCAATGTGTTGATTTGTTCCATTTTTTATCATTCAAAGTGCACCTACTATCACTGGTACGACTTTTGTTTTCAATTTCTAAATTTTTTCTATTTCAATTTCCAGGTATTTATATTTTGAAAGTTTTTCAAATTCCTTGGTTGCTAAGTTACAATCCGCTGGACAAGCCATATCAACTAATAGGCAAGTTTTTTCTTCCTGGTTTTTAAAAATAATGCCCGCGCTATTTGCTTCAATTTTTCTGTCTGTGTAGATGGTGTAAGTCCATGGAATAGTGACATCTTCTATTTCTGTAACCGGTGCTGGGTGATGTTCATACCAGTGTTTGTTTACAGATTTTCCATAGTGTTTGCATATTGTCTAATAAAATATTGCCCCATTCTATCGTGACAAATTTTATATTCATTTGGGGCAAGTACAGAACAGCCTGAGATTAGACGGTCTATTGTTTCTTGATATTTATAACAGAACTTGCATTTTGAATTCACATTATTATGTATAATATTTGCCTGAAAATTTTCTAGTAAAAGGACTTTGATCTTGTGCTACAAGAATAAAGGCTTCAGTCTCAGACTTTAATCTAGATGCACGTAACCATCGCTGGGTATTAACTTTATGAACATTGGATTTATTGGCACGTTCTGGATATTGTCCATGCAGAGGTTTGTCTTGCCAGCGTTGTTTTATCTGTTCAAGAGCTTTGTCTTTCATTTTCATTTTCATATTTTTTACCGCGATAGTTGGTTCTTGGCTTCTGTTTTGCTTTTCTACAGTTTCTACTAAATGTAAATCTTGTTTGTATTTACTGCCTTCTTTTAATATTGAATATGTTTCCTTTCTTTCTTCATGTTGCTTGACTAATTGTATCATCCAGTCTTTTGTTGTTTCTATGTATGTTAGTAAGCCAATAGTTGTTGTCTTGTATGAAAGTTCTAGCTGAATAAGACCTCTTCCAGCTTCTTTACGGTGCATGTACAGATGGTCTACATCAGCCTTTAGATGATGCATATTATGCTTAGAAAGAAGCTTTCTTGTTTTAGAATCCATTCGCTTGATGTCATTTAGAGTCCAGTTTAAGATGTTGAAACTATATTGGACAACTGGGATCGAAAGGTTATTGATGGCCATAATTCTGTTCTGAGAATTCAATTCAGTTTCTAATATCAGTCGATGCCTTCTATAGTACTCTTTACGCACTATTTCTTTCATTTCTTTATGGTGAATTTTTTCACTCGCATTTACACCTAGGTATTTATTTGTTGATTTGTTCCATTTCTATCATTCCAAGTGCACCTACTATCACTGGCACGACTGTTGTTTTCAATTTCCACATGTTTACTATTTCAGTTTCCAGGACTTTATATTTTAACAGTTTTTTGAATTCCTTGGTTGCTATGTTACACTCCACTGGACAAGCCATATCAATTAATAGACAAGTTTTTTCTTTCTAGTTTTTAAGAAGAATATCTGGCTTATTTGCTTCAATTTTTCTATCTGTGTAGATGGTGTACTCCCGTAGAATGGTGACATCTTGTATTTCTGCTGGTTGATGTTCATACCAGTGTTTGTTTACAGATTTTCCATAGTATTTGCACATTGGCCAATGTAAATATTGCCCTACTCTATCAAGGCGATTTTTGTATTCATTTGGGGCAAGTACAGAACAGCCTGAGATTAGATGGTCTATTGTTTCTCGGTGTTTATCACAAAACATGCATTTTGGATCCATATTATTATGTATAATATTTACCTGAAAGTTTGTAATAAAAAGACTTTGGTCTTGCGCTGCAAGAATAAAGCCTTCAGTCTCAGACTTTAATCAAAATACACGTAACCATCGATGAGTATTAACTTTATCAAGATTAGATTTATTGGCACTTTCTGGATATTGTCTATGCAGAGGTTTGTCTTGCCAGCGTTGTTTCATCTGTTCAAGAGCTTTATCTTTGGCTTCCATTTTCATATTTTTTGCTGCAATAGTTGTTTCTTGGCTTCTGTTTAGCTTTTCTACAGAATCTACTACATGTAAATCTTGTTCTGCCTTCTTTTATTATTGAATATTTTTCCTTTCTTTCTTCATGTTGCCTTACTAATTGTATCATACAATCCTTTATTGTTGTTATGTATGTTAGTAAGCCAATTATTGTTGTCTTGTATGACAATTCTAGCTGAATAAGACCTATTCCACCTTCTTTACTGGGTATGTATAGACGGTCTACATCAGCCTTTAGATGATGCATCTTATCCTTAGAAAGGAGCTTTCTTGTTTTAGAATCTAATCTGATGTCATTTAGAATCCAGTTTAAGATGTTGAAACTATATTGGACAACAGGGATTGCAAGGCTATTAATAGCCATAATTCTGTTCTGAGAATTCAATTCAGTTTTTAATGTCAGTCGAATCCTTCTATAGTACTCTTTACGGACTATTTCTTTCATTTTTTTATGGGGAATGTTTTCAGTCTCAATTTACACCTAGTTATTTATAAGCTTCTTCTGGCATGAATTATTTTATTGTTAGAGCAGGGTCTCAGCTAATTGAGGATGTTTGTTGTAGTGATCCACGTAAAATTGTAGCTTTAGTACATTTATTCAAATTGAATTTCCTTCTATTGTCTTCGCTGAAGCATTTTACAGTTTGCAGAAGACATTTCAGCTCGTTATCATTCTTTGCATACAACTTTAAGTTATCCATGTAAAATAGATGGCGTATTTTCTTATGGACTATTTTATAACCACATTCTGTCTTATTAAGTTGATGGTTAGGGCTATTAATGATATGCAGAATAGTAAGGGAGACAAAGAATCACCTTGAAATATACCTCTTTTGATGTTTATTTTACCAGACTTATATGTTCCATTTATATGATTGAGGTAAAGGGTTGTTTTCTATCTAGACATGCAGTGTTTGATAAAATTGATGATGACGGGTGATATCTTGTATATATTTAAAGTCTTTAAAATCCAGGAATGTGGCACACTATCGAATGCCTTACGATAATCTATCCAGGGAATACTAAGATTTTTCTTTGTACTGTAGCTGTTTTCCAAAATCATTTTGTTAATAAGCAATTGGTCTTTACATCCATAACAGCCACGTTTGCACCCTTTTTGTTCACGCGGTATCATGTCATTTCTTTCTAAGAATAAATATGTTTGTATTGATAAAATAGATGTTAATAGTTTATATGTTGTCGGAAGGCATGTCATTAGTCTGTAGTTTTCGAGTTGTCTGTGTCACTATTCTTGGGTAGAAGAAATGTAATTCCTTTGCTATTATTATTATTATTATGATTATTATTATTATTCGTCTCATTGTTATTAACATCCTTATTATTATTATTATTATTATTATTAATAATAATAATAATAATAATATTAATCTACATTCTACCACTATTTTACCCTGCACAATGCCGTAGAGAAACTCAATGTAATGAATTACTAAATCTATTTAAAATGTGCATATTATGTGGATATGTAAGATAAATAAAAGTTGTCGGAAGTCTTAGGAGTTTAGGATTATAGAGAATTAGAAGCGTTTTTTTTTCTTTTTTGTGTATGTTTGTGTTAATTTGTTATGGAACCTATGGTATTTCTGGAATCTATTTCTGGTATTTCTGGAATCTATTACTTGTATCAATTTTGAAAAATATACTGCCTCTTTTTCACTGGAATGCTAAGTGAATGACAATGATTCAAAACTGTGTAGGTGATATGGTAAATCCGAGCTGTGAAATTCTGAAGATTTGTAGATTGTCAAAACATCTACCTTGAAAAGAGCGATAGATTAGCGAGAAAATCTTGGCAGGTAGAAAATGTTTCAGTTTGAAAAGGAATTCACCACTTACAGTGTAGAGTAATCTCTTTTGATCTCTGTCGAGACTGGAAAGCGATGAACTCCAGTCCAAACAAAACTACAATACTCCTTGCATGGTTTGACATGACGCTTGTAAAAATAGATCTTTCTGGAGTGGTACAAGGAGTATCCCGTATCTTTAATGATGGATTGTATATAATATTAACAATATTAACTAGAAATTGCAGTCAAAGATTGCAAAGCTCCGCCAGGGCAACACCGACATCATCTCAGCGATTAGCAAGGGATGATTATTAAATTGAAAAAAGAATAACTGCAATGAATTTGACCGCTCTCAATAGCGAAAATACATAAAATAAACTTGATTGCTTTCAATATTAAATGCACACTTGAAATGAAAAAAGGAGGTAATTCAGCATTAAAAATTATCTCGAGTAAGTAATTCAGTATTTGAGATTTGACAGGCTAAAATAAAATTGTGTATATAAAAAGGAAATAATAACCCAGAAATTATATTCCGCTTCAGATCGAATGCACAATCTAATCATTTCGCGCTAGTAAAGAGTCTAATCATTGAAATTTTAAATAGAATCCATTCAGCTGGTTTTGAGGTATTTTGACCAAGGTCTGACAAACAAGCGGATAAAGACAACTGATTTGCCTATATTTCTGATATTAGGTAATATTTACAGTATTCACAAAATTCAGACTATTGTCCCTATCTTTGTTGCAATTTGCACGACATTTCGACCGGTGCACACTCCGGACTTCTTCACGTGTGAGGAATTTCAAAACGAACAATTATTACAATCACTGGGTTATATGAAATTCATTCCTTGCCTAATACCTCTTCTGGAAATCATGAATTATCTCCCTCTAACCCTGTAAATTAATTGTTCACCACTGCTGTAGCCTGGTATTGAGTTGTGAGTTCAATACCAGACTACAGTAGTGGTGAACAAATAACTTAGAGAATCCGGTTTGTGAGAGATAACTCATGTCTATCAAAAAAGGTATCGCGCATGTGATGAGAATGCTATAACCCAGTGTTTGTAATAAAGGTGTTTGGTTCGAAATTTCTAGCACCTGAAGAAGACAGGAACGTACAACGGCCGAAACGTCGTACAAATGTCAACAAAGATAAGTACAATAGTCGAAAAAATGTAAATACTCTAAATCCAAAAGAATACAATAATTCTGCATTAAGAGCAGAGCGCGATACAAGAAAAAATAAAACAAAAAAAAAGACTCGGTTACAAAATGATCAAGAAGATGTGTTACTTTTCAAGTTGTATTAGAAAATGTATAAAAACATTAATTTACAAAAAACGCTTGTTGTCTTGTAATGAAAAACCAAAAACGGCTTCACTGTTAATCATCGAATGAAACGCAACCAGCGTAAAGACATGCAACTGAAACATGTTTAATATGATGGTGATCGTATTAAACCAGGAATGTTCCGTAAATTGATTAGGAACTAGGAGGAACTGATCGAATGATTGACAAATATATATATATATATATATATATATATATATATATTTTT
>JBBBDQ010000501.1:990000-1067500 GCA_037127315.1 Ascarosepion bandense | reverse complement strand
CAATATCGAAGTGCTGCTTTCAAAACAAACGAAGGGTAAGCTGGGTGTTTTAGGGATGTCAAAACACCTCTTGAATAGGTGTTTCCTGTAGAGCTTCTTGAAGTTAGAAATGACTTGTTGGTCCCTGGTCTGGAGTAGAGAGGTGTTGTTAGGTGGGAGGTACCTTAATAAACGAGAAAGCGTCCAGGATATCATTTTCGAGGTCGGGCGGCTGGGTAGGGCATTATCGAGAATGAGGAGGCACTTGAGGAGGCAATGAGGTGGACTCTGGGAGCTGCGATAACAGCGCGTGTTTTGAAATTTTCGCCTTTCGTATCCTGATATTTTTTCGTAACAAGAGGCAACATTATTCAGAAAAGGCATTTTGTAACCTGAAAATTTCGTATGTATAGCCTTTCGTAAGTAAATGTTCCACTGTAATTGAAAAAATACTTTTGATCCTTTTAGACCACTAGAGCGACAGGGTATAATCGATTTCTATTTTTTTTTCAGGTGTCATTTGCAGTGGTGTGCATATCTATTTTCGGCCTGTATGACGGAATGTGTTTGGCCCTGAAAAATCTTGCGTCATCTGTGATTGTATCAGTTGCTTATCTCGCCTAAATACTGTTCTCCCGACTGTCGGTTAGTTATCATATGGCCATTGCCTGTGATGAAGGTTACTTCAAGGAAGCGTATAAAGGTTGTAACGCTGCACGAGAACATAGGCAAGACTTACAGAGTGATCGAGCATATTGTTGGTGTCAGTTTTTGAACTGTCAGTCGTGTTATCAAGGCGAAGAAAAAACTGGATCCACCAGTCCAAAACGGAAATAAAAATACGGTCCGAAGAGAAAAGCAACTCCTAAAGACAACGTATATGTGATTATGGAAAGCGGGAAATATCCTAGGAAGATATTATTCATTTTATTTCAATTAATTTCCGCAAGGATGTATCACTGTTTGCGTTGGTGAATTAAGATAAACTAAATTGCATACGCCGTTCAGTAACACAAATTTGCCTTTTAGTTGATCACTTGACGCGCTGTGGGATTCTATTCGTGGATGAAACATTCATGGCGATTACGAGTTAAAAGAGAAGATTTGGAAACATATATCTGCATTCTGAGATCAGTGGTTAAAAAATTAGTGAGCGGATGAAATCCTCATTGTTCTTCTATTATTGGTGGTTGGAGCTACGGAATCGCAAAGAATGTATTATACAGAATAAAATGAATTACATCACTTTCGAATCTTCAACAACAGCAACAGGTAAAATTGATATCATGTAACTCCGAAAAAAATTAATGACATAATCAAGATGTTGTCGTTCTACACGACTTCAAATAAAAACTTATGAATAAATGTATGAATGCGCGACAACAACACAATTAAGTGCTATACTTGATACACGCTAGGATGATCATGTGTAGAAAAAAGACATGACTTACTGGCTGAATATTTCTCGTAGTAATTTACCATTACTTTCTGAGGTAGACTGGTTAACAACCAATAAAATAGAATACAATTTGTTCTGCTATTTAACCCATAGCTGGAAATATAAAATTTATATATTTCCCAAAAGTATTTGAGCGTAAGTGAAAGCAACAAATTCACATGGAAATCGAGTCTCCGAGTTCTCATTCCGAACCAATATACACTAAACCACAACGCACATCAGCGGTAACATTTGTGAGACTAAAATAGTTTTAATAGAAATAATAAATGAATTAAAAAAAAAACTAGCACTGGTTTTCTGGTCAATGAATGCCGAATGTGTTTTGTATATTACCATTACCATTAATCAAATTTCTGTCAGAGTTGACTGGGCAACCTGCCCTGAAAGTATTTCTAACAGTGTCCCACCCATAAGAGTTTAAACTTCTTTGATTAAAACGTATAAGCATATCGAGCACATAACTCTGTAATGTATATGACTGGTATAACCTTATCAAACAAGCTGCATGATTGATTCTGTAAGTATCGTACATGTGTGCCTTAGTCTTAATGTTTAGGCCTATCACTTTGTCACTGAAGTATTACATTTATGAGATAATCTAAAAAGATCATCATAAATATAAAACAATGTCGTCAATGTACATTTTAATATTACTTAACATCAATATTTTTCAAACAAACTGCATACATTAAGTTAATCTTTCAACGGTATGCTCAAACTTAGACATCGCAGAAGCACGAAAATAAGTAAAACAGTGATATTAAGTAAGAACATGAGATATTCGAAGACATGATCAATAGGAGAGAATGATTTTTTACTTCTTTCAGAGAATCAACACTGCACTCGCTGAGATAGCTTGGGGCTGATATGAGAAATACTGACATCAAATATTTCATTCATGTTTTTTCTTACCAATTTCGGTGTGTTTATGTTTAAAATATGGAAAGATGTACTGAAATAATTAACTTTCGAATGTTTTTTTGCTTATAAACTGACTTCAAATTTTACTATTTCAAGGATAAGAACGAATAAAATTGATATTTTTTATTAGATTTATTGACCTGAAAATAATTTCAAACCAAAATTATAACAATGTGTCATCACAAGCAAAGTATGTAATTATTTACTGTATTCGACAAGTAAAACTGTGTTAAAATGTAAAAAGGTGCAAAGAAGCCTACTCTGTGAATATGGTTTGTTAGTCTTTGGTTATTTCATAATTAATTAAAACAAAATACAAGAAAAAACCTCAAACATTGAAAAGTTTATATAACACCATAATACTACTGGGTACTCATTAAAAACAAAATGTTTTCCTTACGCAAAGTTTATTAAAATTCGCATTAAATTATAGCACTGTATAACTGTGATTTATCTAAGCCTAGCTTCGATGTAGCACAAAGACAAAAGTATGGGAAACCCAGGGAGGAACAAAGTCATCAATGCTTACTAACCATTGCACCATCAGGAGATGGTCAAACTGCGCTGTATAATATATTACATTATAATATATTTAAATTGTTCAGTATAACTTCCCAATCAAGTAAATGAACGTCTTATTCGATGGTCCAATTATTTAGTAATTTTGTACTTGTACAATGCATATTGTCCATATACAATTTGCAAAGGCTTCAGTGGATGTTAAATTTTATATGTTTGTGATCTAAGTCTTTCCCTGGTCACTGGAATTAAATCATTCATATTAGCGTCAACGTAATATTTAATATAGACTCGTCCTCCAAGAAAAAAACGGTAACTATTTTGAAAAAAATATTTTCTATCGCTATTTATCATTTTCAGACTCCAACGTTAACACTGAACGAAAGACCACTATTCAAAAATCGACCTGCGCTAATTGATAACTGAATGGAAATATTCTGTACGATTCTCATTCCGTAAATTAAATAAAGTGTCAATTTCGAAATTCAAGTTGAACCACCGGCTTCTGTGCGGTCATCTAAGTATTGTCTGGTCAGTACCTAGATGTGTGACTTGGAATATCAGAAGTTGTAATCTTATATGTGTGTATGGTGTAGTGGTTAACGGCTCAGAATAGAAAACGGAGAGCCGAGTTCCAATTCCGGCTGGGTTCATTGTAATCCCCTACGAACAAATATTATTGGAAAAGGTATTAATCCACTTATTCTTCTTTAGTGTATTACAAAGACGTGTTGTTCTAAAACTTTTATTATTTCCTCCACAAAAATAGGTTGTGTACAATACATTCAAATTTCGGTATGAAATAACCGATTGAGGTTGATTTGCCGATAAACAAAAATAACAAGCAACCAATCAAATTCACTGAAGTTTAACGAATCGACAAGCAATTTGGTTGACAGAAAAACACAGCAACTGAAATATTGTGATAACTGTTATGGGAAAAGAAACCTATTCCTCAGATAATAGACTCTCCCTCCTATATTAATAAGAGTTAACAGGAAGTTCATAGGAGTTCTTTAAGCTTCTATTTGAGTTCAGTAGAACTACTAGGCAGTTGATATTAGTCGGCAGTTAGCCAAATACTAAGGAGTCATCTTTCAGTGGAAGATTGCCAAGTTACTAACATTTTGGGTGAGGTAACTCGATTAGCAACCGACATAGCACGATTATAACCTTCAGTGCGAAAACTACTCCACACCAATAACAATAACGAATATGAGGTCATTATTACCTGTTTAAATAGTATTACATCATCTCAGAAATTAAGTAAAAAATAATCATTAGAACAATCTCGTAATAAATTTTTTAATCAACATTTGAAAATTCCATGACAACCCTTCGTACCTTTTATCTGTCCGGTTAATATCAAATTTTCCAAGCCATGTTCACTCATCACCTGCCTGCCTGTACCTGTTTCGGCATTCACTCTGGTCAGGTTATGCCGGCTTCCTCCCAAGCGATGGAGAAAGATTCGTTACGATTTGTTTAAGGGTAGGGTCCCAAGTCTTACCATGTATAGACCTCAGGCATTTTAATTATCCCGAAACAGGCAACCAACATCTGCAGCGGTAGACTGGTTGCCAGCCAAGGCTATAAAACCCAATCTGTCCTGTTATTTAACCAATAACTGGAGGGAAGGGGCGGATTAATATCTTTTCCATGGGTATTAGCGCATAAGTGAATGCAAGACATTCAACTAGAATTCGAACTCGGCTCCGCGATTTCTCTTTCTGATCCAATATCCACTGCACCACAACGCACATACGTCAACAAAAGCTTACAGCACCTGGTATTCCCAAGCGGTCACCCATCTAAATACTGACCAGGATTAAAGTTGCTAAACTTCGGTAATCGGAGGAGAACCGGTGTATTCAACGTGATATGACCGTAATCTAATATTGTCTGGTAAGTAATATTTCCTCATTACATACACTAGAAATATTAACGTGTGTCTTCCTGATGTTCGTCGTAGATCTTATCTTTGAATCATGCTTATAAATCCGCTACTTCACTCAGTCAATCAGTTAATTACCATACACGCTTGGGCAATCATGTCTCTTTTAACGCTAATACTAAAACCAACAACAAAAACGTTTCGTGTTGCCCAATATTTCAGGATCAAAAATATCGTTATTAATACATGTACTCATTAAATAATTCCTGTGCAAATATCTTATTTTCTCTGGCTTGTTTATCGTTTAAAATCTTTTTTCTCTGAATAATTATTTTTCAACAAAAGTCTCCATCCTCGCTTGCATCACAACCATCCCAGAAGTCACCTACGCGAAGATATAAGTCTTAAGGCTTTCATAATTATCCGAGCATCACTGCATGCCTCTTCTTATTAATCAAAAGCGGTTCTATTTCCTACTGTGCGACTTAATATATTACTTCTGGCATGGCTTCCTAGCGTAATAATCTTCTCATGGTGTTCGCCTGCGACATGTGGAGTTCCGACATCTCCGGAAGCCGTAACCAGCAGCAATGATCAAACAGTCGCTTTTTGCATCAGTGTGTTCGGAAGGTATTGACAATTGCCTAAAAGTTACACAGGGGCGAAAGTGTAAAAATGGTTGTCAGCATGATAGAATGAAATTGGCAAGACGTATTCGAATTCTAGCCTCAGCCGATGAGAATCACTTCATACTGGTGGCTTTTAAAAGTGTGACATCACTTTTTGAGCCACTTTTAAAGACTGATATCTTGTACACCAGAAAAAGACAGCCGATATACCTGAGACATATAATAAGGCTTGGAGAACCGGATACTCCCAGATCAGATAAAGGAAAAGAGAGACAAGGAAAAGCAACACGTAATATACTTCATGGGCTTGAGTAAATAGATGGCAAATCGGCGTTTGGGTGGTGTAACAAGAGAAAGCGTGCTACAAGCAACTCGAGATAGGGAGATGTGGAAGGCCATGATCGCCTACGTCCTGAAGGAACATCGCTCATAGAAGAAGAAAATATATGGAAAACTGTATCTTTTCTTTGGCACGTCACAAAGTTTAAGGGAGAAGCAAGTGGATGAATTAAAATATAAATTAATCAAATTTTGATAGTTAAAAGTTTTATTCTTGTAACATTGAAACACCTGTTTCTGTACGATCAATGAAATTAAGCAACACCGAACTTGGCCAGTATCTAGATGGGTGATGACTTCGGAATAGGAGCAACCGTATGCTTGGATGTGAGGGTGGTGTAATGTATAAAGGTTTCATATTTGATCAGAGAGCCGAGTTTGAATTCCAGTAGGTTTCGATATATTTCCTTATGATAAAATAAACTTGGGAAATGCATAAATGAGATTTTTGGTAAGAAATGCATCTCTAAATCATCATTAACGAAAAAAAAAAGATTAAAAAATTTCAATAACTAGCTGTTCGGCCATTAAAAATAATCGACAAAACAACCTTTCCGGTGACCCTTTATTTGATGGGTGATCATGGCTCCCCACAATTTACTGCCTTTTGAGGCTTTTAGTAAAGATTACTTTTTCGCTATCTTTCCTGTTATACCAAGCTTTACACATACACGGATGATAGGTTTCTCTGTCCCTCTTACATTCTTTATTCCTTGTGAGTGTCATTATATACTAAGATTCGAAGTATAAGTGGAAAATTTGTTTTCATTTTTCCTGAAATGGGTCGGTGCTTATATGTTTCGTCTATGGTAGTCTTAGCATTCTTCTGTCTAGACCACTTTCTGCATTAACCTATATGTCTTAGATTAGGTATTTACGCTATTGTTTTTTATAACATATCGCCCCAAGTAATGCATTTTACTGCCATTGTTTTGCAGGGGGTTAGGAGGAAAGTTATGAGAAAGAATGAAAGTGTATAGGGGTTGTCAAGAAGTGCGTAAGAGAAGGATGACTGTGGCCATAAAGTGAGAGATCAGTTTATATATTGATTATAATAAAATATTGATCCCCGACTTTATAACCGCATTATTATAGTATAGACATTCTTTTTTTTTTATAATCATATCGCCCCAAGCTTTGCATTTTACTGCCACTGTTTTGCAGGGGGTTACATAGGAGGAAAGTTATGAGAAAGAGGGACTGGTTATAGGGGGTGTCAGTAAGTGGGTAAAAGAAGGATGAGAAATCTGTTGAGAGTGGAGTGGACGGAGAAAGGAGCATGAGAGAGATGAGTGAGATAGGAGATAACTATGACTTTCCATTTAAATTCTTAGGAAGCAAGTAAACGCTTTATTTACATTATTCGGACTAGTGTCCTCATCTTAGTTGTAACCAAAATGATAACACTAGTCCGAATAATCTTAATAGTGTAAGCCCTTTTCTGTTGCCTCAAGTATATTATTTGTCTTTGATTAGTTTACTCAACATATACTTCCTTACAGGATGATGTTACATAATAGTCTAGTTCTCTTTTCTTAGGAAGTTAAGGACAAACTAAACTAATTTTGTTTTTGCTATTAATTAGATTTTAATTTCTGAGTTAAATAATTAAATAAAGAAATAAAGAAATAAAAAATATTATTTTAGCAGGAGTGCAGCTATATTACATTTTGGAAAACGTGTTAACTCGAATTGAAGTTGCTGGGACATGCAATGAGAAAGGAGGGCTTGGAGAACCTGATACTAACAGGGCAGATAGAAGAAAAAAGAGACAGAGGAAAGCAGCGGATAATATATTTGAAGATCCTGAGCAGGTGGATGACAGAACAGTGGCTGCGAGATGTTACAGGAGAAAGCATGATAAGAGCCACCAGGGATAGGGAAAGTGGAAGGCGATGATCGCCTACGTCCTAAAAGAACATAGCACATCAAAGAAGAAGAAGTTTACTCGCAAAGTTTCCAGCTACCTCTCCAGTCTTGTATATAGTTTAGAGGGATTCTTGAGTTACAGTAAAAGAAAGAAAACCTTTGAAATTGATTCCCATGTTTAAATATGGCATGTTTCATAGTTCCTTAATTTCTACTACTTGTTAACTGAATTTGGCCTTGTGGGAAGATAGCCCACAATAATTCATAAATTCAAGAAAGGCAATTTTTGAGTGTAAAATAATATTTCTACATATATACATTTCAATCAATGTTTTACAAAATAAGTAAGGCTTGAAATAAAAGTTCAACGGAGGTAAAAGACTTCATGGAAGGTATGGTGATCTGAAAGAAAAGAATGTTCATTTTCAAGCTGCCGTTTCTAAGGTCAATGAGTCAGTGAGTTGGTTTGTGCAGAATGTCTTAGAAAGGGTCAATTAGTACTTTGAAAACAGGTGCGGAAGAAGAAGGAAGAAGAAGGCTAGCATAGTAGCAGCTTGACATAGGTCAAGGAAGAAACTAATTACTATCTTCTCTTCTGTCTGTGCCTGTCTGTCACGGCTTTATATTTTCCCTTCTGACTCAAACGCTGGTTGTACTGGTCGTTTCGCATTTCATCCTTGTATTTGATTTCGGGTTTCTCATTGGCTGATAAATAAATTTTGGTAATTTGATATTTTATTAATTTTTATTTTTCAGCCGGAACATCTGCGGGGATCCGGATGCGTACAACGATTTTTATTCATTTGACTTTTAGTTGTGAGAGAGCACACATCCGGTTCATTACTTTTGTTCAGTTGGTATCACCACAAGCCTATGAAGAGTTATATAAAGGGAGATAATTAGACTGGTCGTATTTTACTGGATATTTTGAAAGCAATGTACGCATTTTTTTCTCATTCAACATATTTAATTCTCCACAAATTAAATAATTTTCGTATCTGTCTCGTTTTATTATACTGCGAAATCTCTATCGGAGTAAATCCACTTGTTCCATCCTTGAATGGGGTATGTATATAATTACCCAGAGGTGGCCTGAAGCGACCGGGAATAAAAAATGGCGTTCGAAGTCAGGTGACCAACATGTGATGACGCAATAAAGATGTTGCGAATCAATATGCATACAATTTTAAATGTTTAAAGCTGGACATCTCGCCTTTAAACAAATGAAATCTAAGGAGATGGTTTGCAGGGAAGAAGCGGGAAATATGTCAAAATAAAGAAACGGCAAACAATTGATGGCAAGTTGATACAAGTACGATCATTTTGCAAACAAAATTGTATAGTTTTCAAGTTAATAGCCTATAAAACATTTAAATACTTGGGAGGAATGACAGAAAATTGGATATTGAATCCGAAGACACATTGAAAGTAAAACAAGATGCCTTCAGTGATCCTCAGCCTTGTGCTGTTCGGCCCTCTTAAATATTTTCACGGTTTTCATATATATATATATATATATATAATTGTAAAATTTTCAGTGGTACAAAGTTATTATTTGAATAAGTGAACAATCTTTCAAATAATTCTTTTCACTCTCCTTGATACATTTTAGATTTCCATACAAAAAGATTATCTTACATAAGTTTAATAAGATTTATTTGCTTTATTGATGTATTCCACTTCTCATTTTTGTGAATTAGGATTCTCAGCCTTCAATCAGTTAAGTGACATACGTTGTACATGCTTGGGTGATCATGTCTCGAAACAATCATGACGGACTGCACAGAGGATTATCCCGCAGTAGGTTGCCAATGCTTTCTGCGGTAGACTGTTTGCCAACCAAATCTACAGAACCCAACCTGTCATGTTATTTAACCCATAACTGGAGTGAAGAGACGGATTAGTATCTTTCCCAAGTGTGTATGCGAGTAAGTAAATGCAAGGAATTCAACAGGAATTCGAAATCGGCTCGCCTATTTCTCGCTCCGAGCCGATATCCACTGCACCACAAGGCACAATCTCAGCCTTAAATAACATTAAAAATAGGTAGCGAGGATGACTACACTCAACTGAAAAAGAAATGAGGGTCTGATTTTTGGACATTCGATAAACATTGAAAAAAAAACCGTGGAAAGAAACACCAGGAACAGGTTTTCAATGAAATATACTGCACAAATAGTTGAACCAAAATATTGAAGTAAACTTAACGTGATATTTTTATGTGTGTTCTTTTAAAATATATACTTTTATTTCATAAAATATAAATGTATATGTTTTAACATATTGCTAACTGAAATTTTAAAATAGCTCCCAGGTATGCCTTTGCTTAAAAAGCATCATAAACACTACTATAGTTAAACAGAATTATTATGAAATAGGTAAATTACAATATTAACTCTTATATAGATAACTATAAAAATTATTTGGTATGTTGCCGTCCTCATAAATACGTTGGACACTATTTTGAGGGGGATCATTTGCCGCCTAGCGATTAACGTTGCTTAGACGCAATTCTGACATTGTCGAACTCTCTTCCTTTAGGCTTAGAGTAACACAGACGAGGCTCCCACTGAAAGGTACAGTCTCGTCTGGAGAAGTCTCGACATTCAATTTGTGCTTGAGCTATGCAGCTGGTACTACCCATATTAAAATTGCACTCTACCAGCGAAATACTTATATGGCTGTTTAGTAATTCTTCACTAGCATTTTTACTACTTTGCGCAGCTTGCTAATATTGTTTTTTTTTTGTTGTTGTTTTTATGTTAAAAAGATTACAATTTTATTTTCCGAATTCTGGTTTTGCTCATGTCTCATTCACTAAACTTTTTATGTTACAACATTATCTATCTATCTATCTATCTATCTATCTATCTATCAATACACATCAAAGAAAATATGGTACTTTCACAAAAAACCCTAAATATATCAAACTCTTCTATTATAGTTAGATGTACGATAACTACAAACAGAATGAGAAAATAATAAAAACTCTCATACCTACTAATATATTTACCGTTGATCCTAATAACAAATTAAAATTTATGATAATATTATAAAACGTACAATACTACTGATTTGATCTATCTATCTATCTATCTATCTCAGTCTATCTATCTATCTCAGTCTAAAATGCTATGGAAAGTTAAAATCAACGATAAGAGACGACGTATACCAGATCATACGTTGCGTGGTGGAAACAACATTAAATATCTATATTGCTGTTTAGCAGTTCACCAATAGCAGTCGTTATTTATTTTACACAGCTGGCAATTATTATATTTTGTATATAAAGATTACTATTTCATTTTTCAACCTTCGTTCTTTTTCTTTCTCATTCAGTAACCATTTTTAGATTACAGTTTAAGAAAAGAACAACATGCTCGGTTCATATGTAATATCTATCCTCAAATCTGGCAGTGAATGTTGAAGAATATTCTTACAATGGATAACAGAGAATAAATTTGTACAAAAGAATGCCGTGGATGTTATTTACGGCAACAATGAACTTCAAAGAGAAATGAAAACTGAATAGAAAGAAAATATTCGCTATCAACATTTTCTTTAAGCATCTACTGGGTCAGCGTCAGATTGTTGCCAGAATATCCTTGGCATTCAGCGGGCTTCAAATAAACCAGATGAAGGGTTGACCTGAGGAGGTAATTTTTCCACCGAATGCAGTCTCCGTCGGTCTGTCGAGGTGCGCCTGGCAACAAGCGGAAGAAAATCCGTATTACAAACGGATAGACAGACACCAACTACAAAGATAAGCTGTATTTTTAGGATATTTCTAACCAGATGTAATATCCGCGTTTCCTTCAGAACATACACGTATTAACAGACAGGAAGATATCCTCGGCTGAATAAAAATGTAAATGTTTGAGAGGTTTAATCTCCTATTTTCTTTTTTAATTCTCGACCAAACATCATATAAGAAAGGTAGCACAAAAAATCATGGTCCTCTATTTTATAAGATTTGTTAGCATTCCCTTAACGGAAATGGAAATAGAGCTATAAATTAAAATAAATTAAATACCAGCTTTTATTATTATAATTACTGTAATGTGGGATGGGCGTTGTGCAGGGGATATCGGCTTAGAACGAAATATCGAAGAGACAGGTTCGAATTCGGTCCATACATTTACAAACAAATAACCTTGCGAAAGTTATGAATCCATCTCTCTTCCTTCCAGCAATGGGTTAAATATAGAATAGATTGGGTTCTGTAGCCTTGGTTCGCAAACAGTTCCGCGCAGAAAGTAATGGCAATCTACTTCAAGAAAATCTTTTGCCCAGTCAGTTACAGCTCTTTCAAGACATGATCGCCCGTAACCGATCGACTGAATTACTGTAAAACCAACTGCGCTAAAAATAAGCATCAGAAATTTTGAAAAACAACAACAATATAATCTATTTTATTTTGGTCAGATTTAAATCCCAGTGGTCACATTTAAAATATAGTGAGACAAAAGATAGAAAACTTTATCCAGGAACAGAATTTTGAAAGAATGCATAATGTCCAAGAAAGAAAAAAAAACGACAAAAACTAACAAACAATGGACTGACTGTTTCAGTTTTTAACGTAAATGTTTTCAAGATCACTATCAGCAATACACGAGAAAGGCTCTCATGGCAAATGCTGATATCAAACAAAATATTCGTAGGATAATACTGATTTTTAGACAGCATCATATAATCTTTATGTTAACCAGTAAAGAATGTTTAATAGAAACAATAAATTAAACAGGCATTGTGTCAGTGTGGAAAAAAATTGAACAATGAAATAAACAATAATGTGATTACGTCTAATTGCAACTGGCCAAAGAGAAGAACTGGTGATTAGGCCTGCCCGGAACTGACGTAATTGGGTGACGCTCGACAGAGGCGCTGTTGAAGAGCGAATATCCGACAAAAGCTTTCATTACTGGTAATAACGATAACTAACAAGATAATGTTGCCTCACTATTGTCTCTCTGATAAATTCAACCGGCACTGCCTTGCTATATTCTCTCACTATGAGCATAACATGTGGGATATATATATATATATATATATATATATATATATATATATATATATCCGTCAATAACGCTTACAGCAACTGGTATTCCCAAGTAGAAACCCATCTATTTACTGACCAGGCTTAACGTTAGTTAACTTCGGTGATCGAGCGGGAACCGGAGTGTTCAACGTGATATGACCGTATTCAACGTGATATATCGGCTTCGAAACGAACATTGGTGAGCCGAGTTTTAATTCCAGTCGAACACTCTGCATTCACTTACGCACTGGTACCTTCGGAAAAGTATTAAGCCGTCCCTTCCCTCCAGTTATGGGTTAAATAACGGATGTCTGCTGTTCATGCGATCCGTGGCGAACTTCTGCACCGATTGTTTGTTATCAATTGTTCCAAAAAGTCTGGATGGCGCTACAAAAGCCTTCACCACTCTAAACATTTCTCTGTGTGGCAGTCTAACTGAGTTAGACACTCATACGTTGAAATCGACGGGAGAGTCCATAAAATATATATAGACATATATAGATATATATTGATATATATAATGATCTTTACTATAACATAGAGAATACATATATATTTATATATTTCCCTCCCGTCAGGCTTATAGAAATGTAAGCATTAGAAAGGCAGCTTCGGCTCAATTCGTTCCCTTCATTACCATTTATTAAGCTTTACTATCAGTTATAAACGCCTTTGTTGCGTGTTTGCTTTTTAAGAGTATGTTATTATTATTATGTTTTTGTAGCAATAACAATAATTATGTCATCGAGTAAGGAAGAATATAGTTTTATCTTTGTTATTATAATAAATACTCTTGCATATATATATATATATATATATATATATATATATATATGTCACGGACATAGAGAGAGAATATATATATATATATAATAATCATAGAGAGAGAGAAGATATATATATTCTTTTCTGCCATGCTTATTTTGCTGCCAATTCTACAGCAGGGACGCACTCATGAAAATATAAAAATCTACCTCTTGTACTTCAATCATGTTTCTTGACTTTGTCAACTAGAAACCTATGTAGATTTTTTTGTCTGGCAGATTAACGAATACACTTAATAAATAAGAATATATTTGTTAATGTACGATGCTTCATCGGACCAAAAAAATACATTTTGGTGCTGTCTGTTTTCAATAGAGCCACAAACATTTACTTGATACATGAAACCTTTTTTTATGGATACACATATTGATCATGATATCAGAAAAAAAAACACCTTCAGGTACTAACCGCTAACTGTTCTCTAAAGTTTCACTTACGGTCAATTCCGGTAATTATAAAACATCGCGAGTGAAGGTGAAGCATAGAAACACTTTGAAGCATCAATCATCCAGTTATTTTGTATAATCATGTCTTAAAAATCAGTTTTTAATATTTTCTTATAATATACGCCAAAATACTAGAGAGTAGGTGTGTGTACGATATACGAAATATGCTTCGCTATGAGAGAGGTAATAGGTAACAGACGACATCCAAGACATATAGGTGACATTTTTCAAATATCTATGTGTGCTCTGCTCATGTTTTCGTTACAATAAAAGTGCTGGTTTATCAAAAAAAAATACTATGGAACAGCATACATATTTAGTTGTATGCGGAGTCTGGCCGTGGAGATAACAAGTATGTTTTTTCAGTCATATTAAGGAAGGTGATGAGCATAAAAAGGAATTAAAGTTTAAAAAAAAGAAAAGATAAAGAAATAGTCAGAGGAAGTGTTTCAGAAAGAAGAGATAGTTCGTTGTAAAACCTGACAATATTTTTTGGACTCATCAAATGTTTAAGTTCGGTTTCGGCGCCATCCAATTGTATGAAAATGAGAACCATCATTAGAATTACCTCATATTGGCGGTTTGTTGGAAAGAACATAAAGAAAGCCGTGATAGTTAAATTTTGTGAGGTTAATTAGGGGTGTTACAAGGTCTACAGAAAGAGAAAGTTAGACATATGTGGAAAGACACTAGTTCCGTTTGTTTGATTTTATTCGTTTGGATGTTGTTGTCTTCTTAGGCAGACTTTAAAAAATAGCAAATTCCATGTCCAATAATCGTACATTTGTAATTGAGGAATTCCGTGTGTAATAAATCTCAAGCAAAAAATTCCATATGTATACGAAGGTTTGCGGTTATTACCAACGATATTGGATCGTGCGTCGGGTGTTTGTGGATGTGGTATAATTCGAAGGGAGTGGAAAGAGACAGAAGAAACGAACATTTTATTATCGTGGAATGTTCTGACATGTGTATCTTTAAAAGAAAAGAGAAAGAACAGAAAATAATACACTTTTAAGAATTGTACACATTTTCTAGTTGTGCAGATCTTCAAAAGAAAAATGAAAAAAGGGCGAACAATTCAGACATTACAAGTCTCCCTGACATTGTGTTATAAAAAACTTAAGCAAAAAGAACAGAAAAAACAAATACAAATAACAGAAACATTAGGTACTCTTTTCACTTTCTTTACCAGTGCATTGTGCGTTATATTTTTTTGGTTTAAGCTTTTGCTTTAGGTTAACACAAGTGGGGAGGTCGATGCCGCAAATTCGACGACAAACCTGTTAAAGAAACGAAAGATAAAGAGGCAAAGAATAACTGAGGTAACGCAATTCTTTGGTTGGTCAGTGTGTGGGTTGTGTTTGGCGCTGAAATGAACAAATAAATAAAATGGAAAATAAAAAGAGTAAAACAGCAAAAGGGAACGACGAAAGAAAAATGGTGCTAATGTTGAATTGAAAAGGCGAAGAAGTTGCCGTAGCAGACGGATGCTTTAAGTCAGTTATGATGTAGTTATAAATTATGTAATCAAGAATCAAACAAGTCCAAGAATTTAAGTACCTAGGAAGTGTTCTAACAGGAGATGGAAAGTGCGACACGGAGATCCGAAGGCGAATTGGTATGGCAAAGGACGCGTTCCAGAAGATGAGCAAAATACTAACACACAGGAAGATCTCAATAGAAACGGAGAAAAGAGTGTTAGACTGCTACGTGATGTCAGTTCTTCAATACGGCTGTGAATAATGGACAATATCATCGAAAATGAGGAAAAAACTGGAAGCGGCCGAAATGTGGTTCTACAGAAGGATGCTACGGATATCGTGGACTGAGCATACAAGCAACGACGAAGTGTTAGAAAGAATGGCAACAAAAAGGAAATTGATGCTGAGCATCAGGAAGAGACAACTGAAGTTCCTGGGACATGCAATGAGGAAGGAGAGCCTGGAGAACCTGATACTGACTGGTCAGATAGAAGGAAGGAGAGACAGAGGAAGGCAGCGGATAACATATCTGCAGAGTCTGATCAGGTGGATGACGGAACGGGGGCTGCCAGGAGCAACAGGAGCAAACATACTAAGAGCCACAAGGGATAGGGAGACGTGGAGATCCATGATCGCCTACGTCCTGAAGGGACAGGGCACATAGAAGAAGAAGAATCACGACTCTCGGAATGGAAATGTTTTTAAAGTGTAGCTTATGTGTGATGTACGACTGAAGTTATGGAGGACGTGGTAAGGTTTGATGACTCCTCTCTCGTAATTATTCTCGCGCTAAACATTACTCCATGTCGGGGTGTTAACCTGTCTCAGTATGAGTGGACGAGCGACCTACTCTGTGGGGAAATAGGAACAAGTAAGGAAAAAAAGAAAAGGAAAATATTGTTTTAAGCAAAAATGTGGCCTGATTTATTGTTTTGCCGAAGTTACGAGACTAAACTGAAGTTTACATCAAGAGAATTAAAAAGGCTGAAATATATGTGCACAATGTGAAGAGAAAAGGATGTCACGTTTGTTATATATATATATATATATTGTTTTGTTTTTCTTTAATCCGAAGTGGAAGAGTAAGAAGGTAAATTCCAAGAACGTGATCCTAATTAATATTAAAAAGAATTTTTAACATTAAAAAGTGATGCAGGCATTATATATATATATATATATATATATATATATATATATATATATATATACATGTGTGTATGTATACATGTTTATATATATATGTGTGCATGTATACATGTTCAGGTATGTATGTGTGGGACTTTGCCTAACTAATGTAATGATGCATTTTTTAAAAATTTCCACTTTTAAGGGAGCGATCTTTATTTTTCTTTCTGATTTTGGCTTTTTCGGGGTTTGTGAATTTCTTTCATGTAAAATGTTTTGTATAATAAAGACGGAAGCTGAAGAAGGTTCGCCTGAAATAGGCCTACACTTCCGCTTAACCATAGAATAACGTGTCTGCCCTATTTTTACGTATATATATATTTTTTCATTTATTTCTTTTCATTTATTACTTTTGTATGTGTTGTTCTGTATCGTTGATTTTTTTTCTTTTCTGTTATATTATGTAATGTATTGCATCATTGACGTGATTGTGTGGTGGATGGTGATCGTCGATATGGGAAATGCAAATATAATTTCTATAGATAAACATTTTGAAAAATGTTATTGAAGGTATGTTGTAGATTCTATGACCTGGTGAATAACCTCCTGAAGAAGTGTGTTTTTATGAAACTGTAAATATATGCAAAGTGCTAGCAAAAGAGAATAGACGTTGCTTTGATAAATATGTGTTGTCAAAATTAAGAATGTGTGCAAAATTCCTCGCCTCAGAAAAATATTTGATTGTTTTAAATTAGCGTAGCCAAGGTCAGATAATATGATGTTTGGAATTCTGGAAAGAGTGTATAAGGATTTAATGTTATCGCTTATATAAAGGACAGAATTTATTAGTACTAATCAGGACAATGCTGATAGCTGACACAGAAAGCAAACTACAAGATTTCGTACTGAAGGTAGCTGAATAGAGTGACAAGAAAGGACAACAAATAAACTGCAAGAAAACAGAAAGCATGGTCATCAGCAAAAAGGGCAGCCCAAAATGCAAATTACACGTGAGGGACTCTAAAATCAAGCAGGTACAGAAATTTAAATACCTAGGAAGTGTTCTAACAAATGGCGGAAAGTGCGACACTGGGATCCGAAGGAGAATTGGCATGGTAAAAGCATTTCAGAAGTTGAGTAAAGTATTAGGAAACAGGACAATTTCACTAGAAACAAAGAGGAGAGTACTGGATGGCTATGTGATGTCAGTTCTTCAATATGGCAGTGAATGTTGGACAATATCTTCGAAGATGAAGAAAAAAACTTGAAGCAGCTGAAATGTGGTTCTACAGAAGGATGCTGGGGATATCATGGACCGAGCATGTGAGCAATGACGTTTTTTTGGAAAGGATGGAGACGGAAAAGAAATTAATACTGAGCATCAGGAAGAGACAATGTTCCTGGGACATGCAATGAGGAAGGTAGGCTTAGAAAATCTTTTACTAACAGGACAGATAGAGGGAAAAAGTGACAGAGGAAAGCAGCGAATAACATATTTGAAGGACCTGATCAGGTGGATAACGGAACGAGGGTTGCATGGTGCAACAAGAAAAAACTTGCTAAGAGCCACCAGGGACAGTGAGATGTGGAAAGCCATGATCGCCTACGTCCTGAAAGGACATGGCACATGAAGAAGAAGAAGAAGAAGAAGAAGAAGAAGAAGAAGAAGAAGAAGAATCAGTCGGTCGAGTGTAGGAATTTGAACAAAAACCGAAAAAGTCACATGAAAACCGCGGATGAGTGCAGCCACTGATCACGCGATATTTTCTCTATGACACCTCACCTGATAGGCGAATGAGTAATTTGCTCCCAACACTTGTTCGTTTGTACGTGTCCCTCTTACATAAAACCGTCAAGATCATTGCAGAGAATAAACCAGTGAATATATATTTTATATACATGTTGTATGCCGTAATATTTAAAGCCAAGCTTCATCCTTGACTTCGGGTATACGAAACATATCACCGACATATAACATTGCAACATGAATTACAAACTGTTACCATTTAGAAGCTAAAAGTGTCAAGCTTTCTTTTTCTGTTATTTAATAAATAATTAAATTGAATTTAATTTTTTGCTTCTTTTCAGATCATGGCATGTCCTTCCAAAAACAAGAGATGTCATTTTGCGTGCTAAAATACGATAAAACTTAATCATGGACACACGTTCACCACAAATATCTTAACAAGCAGGCACCAGAAAGCAGTTCCATTTTTAATTAGCAAGGAAAATTTAAGGAAGAGTGGTGCTTGTGCACGGCAAAAGGGGTAGGACGCCCCCTCAACTGCTGATGATACGACTGAACAGAAAACAGGAAATCTAATGGGGAGTAGTTTAGTTGCAGCCGTGACTTCTCTTTGGATTAAACTATTTAGAAAATTAAAAATTCTATTTCCATTTCATGTTTTATAGGAGATAAAATAGCCATGCCTTTATGTGATTACATAGGGAGAAAAAGGTTCATGCTTTTCGATAAGTGGAATTAATGCAACTGCCCCCATTGCAAATTGATCCTAGTGGGTAAGCTCTATATTTCGATTTGATAGTTGTTACGCAAGAGAATTTAATAAAAGCTAAATATTGGACTTCACAAAATTTAAGGTGTATGGCGTATTTCAGTAAATGTATTCGAATCTTATCATTTCTCAAGGAATGACTTTAGCCTATCCGAATAAATTACTTTTATTTATTCAGAGTCAATAAGAAGCTCAAAACGTCTTTGTTCATTCAGCGGAAATTGCTTTGAGCAAAATAATTCTTGCTGTGGTTTGAAGAGCAACTTTCGTATCGGAAGAGGAATGCTGAATCTAAGATTTTCTTTGTCAGCTTTTCGTTCACTCAATCAAGTCTCCCTGAAGGCCGTCGAATACAACAATATCGATACCTCTTGGGTATCGCGTCGTGAAAGCCGATTCCAAGACCACCACTGTTTTCTAAGATACTGAAACTAGCTCCTGGCTAGAGATTGAAAACGCATTGGTTTTAGAGGATTATTGAAAAGAATTTTCATCTTTTTACCTCAAGAATTACGGCAATCAATCCTTTCTCTTGTCAAGCAGTGTCGAAGTGACGATGTAATCATTGATATATTCTGATGGTCTGTGTGCAAAATATGACGTAGTCAAGCGAAATCTTTTGTGCTAAAACTTTGCTCTCAGATATAAGCGCCTCCCTTGCTGATGCATAGCTTCTTATTTCCTACAATCGTTAGCTAAATGGTCGGGAGGATCTTATTGATTTCGTGATGTAAGTCATCACTGTAAACTCTGACACCCCGCAATTCAACTCGGTGTTTTAATGTCTAGGCAACAATAAAACCCACCGGGAATATATCTGAATGTGAAATACAGCACGTTACGCTATAGACAGCGAGAGACACAGAAGCCACACAAGTTCGCACTTCATAAATCCATTTATTGGCCTTCTTGATGGTTAGAACGATATCCTGCTTGCGTTTGGGCTTAAGAGTTCGTATTTAAATAGAAATGAGTGCTAAAATATTGTGTTTATAATACATTCAAATTAGTTTTCTTCCGTTTCTTCTTCTATGTGGTCCACCCCCGCAGGTCGTGATCAAACATGGTTATCCACAACTTCCTATCCTTTGGAAAACTTAGCAATATTTTTTATTATCGGATTTTGACCGGTTAGCAAAAGAGGTTTAAACAGAGAAGTTTCTTATGTTGCCGGCTCCAGCAGGCATTTTCTTCTTTAGGTTTGAAAAAAAATCACTGACATCATATATCAGTTCTCGATTCCGTATTTAATCACGATCCACAATTTTGCTATTCACACTGAGTGGTGAAATTGCATTGGTCTTGGTTTTCAAAGTGTTTTTAATCGTTTGAATACGATTGAATACGATTTTGAAGCTGTGCAATTTTAATTTTCACACTGACTTGTGAAATTTGCCTTGGTCTGGGTGTTTCCAAAATGTTTTTAGTTTTTCAATTTTACTTTGTGTGTTTTAGTTAACTGATCGATGATATAGAATTTGTATGTTACAGAAGCTAAATGTTTTGGGGTATAAACATATTATAAATATGTATTAAAATATTACTTTTTAATCTATAGTGTTTATATTTTTAATGCAAATCAATTCTTATATTTCATATGACAACATCTGACATTTCTCATATTTTGATCTAATTTTTATCCGATTCAGGGCTCAAGAGCCATTCAGGGTAAACAGTTGCAGTTAATATGCTTGTGATGAATGATGTTTGTTAAATGAATAGAAATGAATATGATATAAACTGTAAATTATGTCGATAATGATTATAAATAAGGAAACGACTTATCGTTATCTTGAAAAAATAAACCATTTTTATGTTCAAGGAAGTACCAACGTAAGAACTTTCTCCATAAAATTCTTGAGAGAAAACTCAGTAATATTATTCTTAAATTTGGAAGATAGTATGAATTGACCCCGTGAAATAAGCATAGTGGAATTAAATAATGGCGCGCGCATTTAAACATTTGCCTTTAAAATTATACAATAAGCTACTAAATCTAGATTGTACTAATGAATTTTCCATATAATCAAGACTAATAGCACAATTTTGTGTTCAGATAAATGCCGGACCATTGTGATGTTGCATAAATTTTCTTACTTAAATATTTGGCACAACAAATACCTTTAGAGGTTTTAAATATCATGTGATTTTAAAACCATGAATATCTATAGAATTGAATGTCTTTAATATTGAGTGAAATAGTTGCATTTTCTTTACGCATCAGTCATCACTTTAAAATCGGAAAAATCATTATTTTGAATATTGATATTTGACCTGGTAATTCTTTTCTTGTAGCATTTACAAGCATCATAGCCGGGTGTTGCCCGTGCAACTCAGAACATTTTAGTAGTAGAAGATTTTGCGTAAACGTGATTTGATGTTTTGTGTGACATTGTAAACAACATTGCGTTTGTTTTTGTTTCAAAATTACGGGGGAAAGTATTTTCATTTTTTGTTGACTAAATTTAACATAAAAATAAAAATTATTTATTTTGATAAAGCTTTATTTTTTAAATTTTATTTTCTGAAGTATGAAATATTAAATCTGAAAAGATATAATTTAAATAATTAAATTAAACATCGGCACTTTTTTTTACATATTTTGTTTTTGTTTTGACCAAATGAATTTTTAAAACGTCGGAATAAAAATTAATTTTAAAGGCTCATTCTTTTTTAATAAATTAATAAAAAATATTTTAGTCGCGTTCAACCCGTGTGATTTGATTTCTGTGGCGTAATTTAGCAACCATTATAGATCTTAGATGTTTTACGGAGCAAATGTAAGCAATCGACACCACTGGCCAAAAAGCGCGAAAGGGAAAGTTGCTGAACTTAAACTCAAAAACTATGTGTCTACCTGGCTTCCCTGTAGATATGTGTCCCTAGAAAATTTGAATGGCGTAGCTTAAAAAATGTAGGTGTGCATAGGTAACAGTCACACACAGACTCACATATTGCATTTTATATATATAGATACACGAGGTACATTCAAAAAGCATCTTCCTTAGAAAAAACTAATGCTTCGTAGGCAAAATCCTTTGGGTGAGCCCTGACGCCACCCGTTCAGTTCAGATTTCTAGCTCCAAGAAGACAGACGTGTAGCGTATGATCGTCGGTTTCTTCTCCAGGTCAATAACAAATTATCACTGGGTCATGTGGTCTTCGGAACGTTAGTGAGTGACTTTTAGGACTTATGACTAGGTCACGGTATTCATTTTTTCCCAGAGCTTATAATACAATGTTTATTGTTGTTCTTATATTACTCTCCGTATTAATTGTTCCCATATTGTATTCATGTCTAGGGAAGCTTAGAATATTTTTGTAGACTGGCATATGCGCTGGTTCTTTACGTGTTCATATTTTTTATGATACAGAGTGTATAATATTTCAGTCACTCCAAAGAGTGTGGTGATCCTTCTTTTCTCTACATATGTGGTCAGCCATACCTGCTTTTTCAATTTCCCCACCTGTAAGGTGTTACGTTTTTCCTACAGTCGTCATGTTTCATCTTTATGTTTCTAGCCACAGCTATACAGGTTAGCTTCTTATTTTTTTTATTTTTATTTTTTTTAATCATTTCACCCCGAGCAAGGCAGAAACGCCACTGATGTGCAGGGGGTTACACAAATGTAGAAAGATTAATTAGAAAAGAGTGAGGAGTACAAGCTAGTTAGAAAGGAACAATAGAAAGCTGAGAAAGCAGGTGCAATGACAGATACATGGGCGGAGAGAACGTGAAGATTATACAGGGGAGGGGAGAGAGCTAGAGGCCAGTGGTTAGTAGGTGAGTATTAACTTTGCTTTTAAATTTCTGGAGGTCGTAGCCGTCAGGGAAGCAAGAATACGGGAGTGAGTTCCACAGGCGGGAAGTGCGAGAGAGGAAGCTGCAGGAGTAGAATTGTCGTCTGCCTTTGGCTAACCTGACTGTGAATGGGTGGGACCCAGTTGCCAGTCTGGTTGCACGAGTAAACACCAGTTGAGGAGGCATCAGTGACTTAAGCTCATCCGAGCAAAAGCCATGAAAGTATTTATAGAAGAGACAGAGGGAGGCCACATTTCGACGATGGGAAAGTGGCTGCAGACGAGTCGCCAGATCAGTACCTATCACATTACAGACTCTCCTTTGGAGCTTGTCAAGAACACTGAGGAGAACGGCAGGGGCACCTGACCATAAATGGCAGCAGTACTCCATGCACGGACGGATGGTTGACTTGTATATATGCAGGATGGATTCAGGTGGAAAAAACACCCTGGATCGACATAGTGACCCAATCTTCTTAGCAGTAGATTTTGCTATGGATTCAATATAGTGCTTCCATTTGAGGTCTGAGGACAGGGTAAGTCCGAGGAGGCGTAGTGTATTACTCTCCGGGAGAATCATCTGGTCCATGCTCATGGGAGGCAGAAGAGGTTGCCTGTAATGGTTGACAGACAACAGCTTGGTCTTAGAGGAATTGAAGTTGACAAGCCACTTCTTGCCCCAGTTCACCACAGAGTGTAGATCCCGCTCAAGGTCAGCAGCGAGATTATGTCTGTCCGCCACGACAGGTTTCTTACTGGAGCGGGAGTATATTGAAGTGTCATCTGCGTAGATGCCTACTTGGAACTTAATATCATCTGGGAGGTCATTGATGAAAATAAGGAAGAGCGTTGGGCCCAGGATAGAGCCTTGTGGGACACCAGCATTCGTGCTGTAGGACGAAGAGGCACGCCCATTCAGAACGACCTTCATTTTGCGGTTATTTAAGAAAGATTGGATTAGGTCAAGCAGGCGACCGGTAATACCATAACCGCGTAGTTTGCATAGGAGGCCAGGGTGCCAAACCCTGTCGAAAGCCTTGGAGATATCCAGAGCAACCGCGCGAGACTCGTCAGACTCATCAAGGGCCTGTAGCATGTACTCCGTTACAGTTGTTAGCAGGTCGGCTGTGGACCTGTCAAATCGGAATCCATATTGCCTGTCGGAGAACAGTTTGTGGGCGGTGAGATGATGAACTATTTCAGCATTGATTATAGCCTCGAACACTTTCCCGAATATCGGTAGAAGACTGATAGGGCGATAGTTGGATGGGTCCGAGGGTTCACCACAGTTCTTAAAGACAGGAACGACTGAGGAGAATTTCCAGCATGCAGGAAAGCAGGAAGCAGAAAGGCAGTAGTTAAACAGTTTAGAGAGGACAGGGGAAAGTTCAGGGGCACACCTCTTAAGGACTATCACCGGGATTCCATCGTCTCCACACGCCTTATGGGGGTCGAGTTTTGAAATTACTCTGGATACTATTGTCGGGGTAATATATACGTCGTGCAGTTTGGCCTCAGTTCTAATAGGGAAGTCGGGTGGGTGCACTCCGGACGAGTCGAATGTGGAGTTGGATGAGAATCTGCGGGCAAAGCACTCAGCTTTCTCCGCAGATGACGTGAGAACATCAAATCCATGGATTAAAGGAGGTATTGAGGATTTCCTATTGTTGAGCACTCGTTTACAAATCCTCCAATAGTCCTTGGAGCCGAACTTGCGGTCAGCTATGTGCTGTCGCATTCTCTCAGCAAACAACTGTTTGCCGTCATTTAGGGTTCTCTTGCACTCACTGCGAGCAGATGTGAACAGGCGCCTATTGTGATCAGTTGGCTGTCTCCGGAATAGACGGAAGTAATGGTTCCTGTGGGCAATGGCGGCTGAGCAGGCCGGAGAGAACCACGGAGAGGAATGAGGTTTTAAGCAATACTTCCTGGTGGGTATGAAGGCATCAATGCCAGCTTTCACCCATGACGAGACCTCAGAGGCACAGTCATCAACTGATAGGTCAAACACTTTTCCCCAAGGGACGTCGCAGAGGAAATCGCGAAAGGCATCCCAGTCAGCTTTTTGGTAGATGTAGGAGGTTCTATAAGTAGGGGGATCCTGGGGGGAGTGAGATTGGAAAGAAATACTGAGGGTGACTACAGCGTGGTCGGAGTTGCCGAGATGGCAAAGCTGCGAGACTTGACAGGCGTCGGGCGCAGAGGTGAAACATATAACTAGCAGTGAGGAATGACCCGAGGGTGTGCTTGGGAAGCGAGTGGGGAAGTCCACCACTTGCGTAAGGGATTGGGAAATAGCAAAGTTCATGGCGTGAATGCCCGCCGAATCAGTAACAGCGTTTTCAAGCCACTCAGAGTGATGGGCATTGAGGTCTCCAAATACAAATATGTGGGCAAATGGGTGATAGGATATAGCCTTATCTATGTCGTCGGCAATGCTATCTAGTAGGGAGCAGTCAGGAGAGGAGGGAGAACGGTAAAGGAAGAATAGGTAGCTAACCGAACTGAGGAGAGACAAGCGGAGACATATGTATTGGTGGTCAGTAGATTCGAGTGAAGTCACTCTGGTTATGGGGAGGTGTTCGCAGACATAAACACCCAGCCCATGCATGTGGACAGTGGAATCCTTCCTTAAAAGGGGAAGATAACCAGGGATGAAGAGGTCAGAGGAGGGAATAGCTGAGTTGAGGTTAGTTTCGCAGAGCGCGAGGATGTCAGAGGACTTTTCATGCAGGAACGCTTCTACACTAGCAAAGTTAGTACGAATGCCTCGGATATTAGTGAAGGAGAGGTTAATGGGCTTAGGTGGTTTGGATTTAACTGGTTTAGGGTCATTTCTGATTTGTTTCGTCATGTTTTTTGTTTATAGAAAGGGACCTAGGGTAGAGGACACAGGCGGTCATTACCCACGATCTGTGCCGGGAGGGAGACTGGCTAGGGCTGCAACAAGGTATGGCCTCGGGGTTGCCCACAGAAAGCGCTTGCAGGGACACCTATCCATGCGCGACATGGCACTACAAGAACCCCGATATTATACAACTGTTGATCAGAGCAGCCGCTCTTGACGCTACGCAAGAGTTAGAGCCCCTAACTACCAGTCGGAAGCAGCAACCAGGAAACTGCCAACCCGGTACCCTCACAGTGATGAGCCATTGCCACCAACCGGCCAGATCGCAGGAAACTCACGGAAGCACCAGTACCAAGGTCTGAAGAGAGAAAAGAGAAAACCGGAAACCACATCCTAAACAGGAAACAAGGAACGAGCCTCTACTCCAGTTCAATAGACGTGGGATGAGTATAGACCGGGCGATAGTGTGACCTATCTACTCCTATTAAAAAAAAACAAATGAACACGAACAACCTTTGAAAAAACACAAACTTACAAAAGTGGAGTTAACTAAGTTTTAACTTAGTTAAAGTCCAAATGAACTCCGAAAAGGGGAAAAACAAAAAAACAAAATAATACAAAAAAACAAAAATACAAAAAAAAAACAAAAACAAAAACAAACAAAAAATACCTCACAGGTTAACACAGGACATTTGAATTAAAGATTCATTCTTCAATTCTTGCTTTTCCCAAAAATCAACATCGAGTTAAGCTGTTAAGTAAATTCCCATTCAAAGAACATCACATGGCATGGAGCTGTAATGGCTGCTGATACCTTGGCCAAAGTAGCTTCGCATAACAGAATAAATAAAAATTTCAAACTTTTTTTTTTCCTCCCAAATGAAGCATGAACTGCAAAACGGGGAAAAAAAAAACAAAAAACAAAACACAGATATAATAAAAAAAAATAAAAAAAATACAAAAAAAAACAAAAACAAAAAAACAAAAACAAACGAAAAATACCTCACAGGTTAACACAGGAAATTTGAATTAAGGATTCATTCTTCAATTCTTGCTTTTCCCAAAAATCAACATCGAGTTAAGCTGCTAAGTAAATTCCCATTCAAAGAACATCACATGGCATGGAGCTGTAATGGCTGCTGATAACTTGGCCAAAGTAGCTTCGCATAACAGAATAAATAAAAATTTCAAACTTTTTTTTTCCTCCCAAATGAAGCATGAACTGCAAAAAGGGGGAAAAAAAAACAAAAAACAAAACACAGATATAATAAAAAAAAATAAAAAAAATACAAAAAAAAACAAAAACAAAAAAACAAAAACAAACGAAAAATACCTCACAGGTTAACACAGGAAATTTGAATTAAGGATTCATTCTTCAATTCTTGCTTTTCCCAAAAATCAACATCGAGTTAAGCTGCTAAGTAAATTCCCATTCAAAGAACATCACATGGCATGGAGCTGTAATGGCTGCTGATAACTTGGCCAAAGTAGCTTCGCATAACAGAATAAATAAAAATTTCAAACTTTTTTTTTCCTCCCAAATGAAGCATGAACTCCAAAATGGGAAAAAAAAACAAAACAAAACACAGATATAATAAAAAAGAAAAAAAAATTTATGGATGATCTTTAAGATGTTACTGATGCTATCTGAACCATGTATATTTTGTATTTTCTTATAAGTCCTCGATATAAAAAAGGCCAAACAAGGCTGTTTTTCTAAGTGTGGTTATCATATTGTAGAATTCTCCTCAGTTTGTGGGGTACTGCTGTCGTTCTCAGGGTAGTTGTTGCTTTGTAGGGTACTGCTCAAACTTGCTATTTCTTGTTCATATGTCTCTAGGCTTACGGAATATTACGTTGAATACACCGATTGTCGCTCGATCACCGAAGTTAAGCAACGTTGAGCCTTGTCAGTACTTAGATGGGTGACCGCTTTGGAATACCAGGTTCTTCAAGCGTTTAATGACGGAAGTGCGTTGTGGTGCAGTGGATATCGGCTCGCAAAGAGAAATGGGTGAGCAGAGTTCGAATTCCAGTTTAATACCCTGCATTCACTTAAACACTGGTACTCTTGGGAAAGCTATTAATCCGTCCCTTCCCTCCAGTTATGGGTTAAATAACAAGGGTAGGACTTGAGTCGCCGCCTTTAAAAACAAATCCTAGTGAATCTTGATACTCGAAAAGAAAAAGTATTACTAGACACAAAACTTATATAAAAACAACAATAAATTTTTGGAAAAGAAAAAGGTATTACTTGCAAGAAACAAATAAAATTTAGTTGGCATTTAATGAGGCTGATATGCCATAAAAACACAAACAAACAATCATATGTCTCTGGGTTGATTTTTGCTCAATGCTCAATGATGTAGACAGTGGATGATTATTTTCGTTGTTCTATATGGAAGGTGAGTTATTGTCGGGACCCATGTTTTTTTCGATATATTAGTACATCGAAAGATTCTAGATTTATGTTACTCTGTTGGGAACGATATCGATTGTATTATTGAATTTCCATAGTACAGTATTACCTTGACATCCTCCTATCTGGCCAAAGTATGTATTTCATGTATTTCAGCCATACAATTTGTTTATTGTTGTTGACTATAATAATATTTCCTCGTAGAATTCAAAATACATGTTAGCCATTGCTGGTAATAATGGCGAGCCCATGACCAAGCCTTCATCCTGCCAGCAAATGTCTGATCCCATTCCGAAGTGTGTCTCTCCATTAGGTTATTTATTTGCAAACTGGTACGTTTTCCAAGAGTACGTGGTCCAACTGCATCTGACTATTGAAAGTGCCTCACACATATATATCTTGGTGAGCAAATTCCAGGTTGGATTGGATAGGAACATCTCTATTTTTTTCACGAATAGCGATACGGAGTGTCGGACATGTGATTATGGCTCTCTTATTAATGGATCAACTATATGCACTAGGAAGCGACTCAGCGGGTGTCATGTAGAGCCATAGCAGATAACAATTGGTCTGAGCTGAATATTGCCAACGGAATTTTGGAGAGGCCATGCATGACAGCGAGCTTGCTGCATGTTGTGACAGCCACTTGTATGTCTTTGGTGGGATTTGTTTCTTGATTAAGATCTGACTTAGTTTTAATTCTTTTTCCATTGTTGGATCTTATTTTACTCTACAATATCTAACATTTCTAATGAGATCTTCCAGTTTTCCTGTATATTCTCTCTTTTGCATTACTTCTGTACATTGCTTTTATCATCTGCTAGTACGAAACATCAAGAATATAGCAAAGAAGACGCGAACAATATTCCGAACAAAGTAAATATTGTAAATAGTTAATATATCTCATATCAGAAATATTGACAGAATTGGAGTAGATAGACTAAACTATCGTCCGGTTCACACTCCATCCACATCTATTGAACAGATGAAGAGGCTCATTCCTTGTTCTCTGTTTAGGATGTGGTTTCCGGCTTTCTCTTTTCCATTCTTTTTACCCATACGTAGCCCCCTGCGTATCAGTGGCGTAATCACCTTGCTTGGGGTGATATGAAAAAAAAAAAGATGATGTATCTATGAGTAAATATTTGTGTTTGTTTGAATCTATTCACATCTACATCGATATTGATATAATGCAACCGCTGAATGAGAAACCTAAGCACTATTATCTTCAACAGAATATACACTTATTGTACACACTCTTTAGAGTTTAGATTTTATTTAACGGTATATCAACCTCTGTGGGTTATCTAATGTCAAAATGGTGAGGTTCTAAAGTATTTTTTAATGTTTGGTTATATTAAGAAGGTTGAATTAGTCTGATTTTGATTAACATGTTTTTTTAGATCTTTGTAATTTGTTGCCTTCAAACATGTATTGTTGGTAATATTTTTTTCGAAAATGTATATATTTTTTTTATAAAAGTCTATTTTTATACATTCATAGTGATTTGACTGTTATTTTGGGGTTTACTATTTACCCATAGCTTGGGCCCTAACAAGTGCTACCACTCGGAGTCAGGGTATACATGGTAACAACAGCAATTAAGAGGTGGTTCCATGCTACTTGTAACCTCCCAATCAGAAACCTTCCTGCTTGATGGGGTTTACTGTCATTGCCCGGATGATACACATACTGTGTAAATCGCCTCTTGTAAAATAAATAAACACAAAAAGTTTTTTGACAATGTTGCCTACACAATGCAAACAGGATGTAGAGTGTATTACATGTATTCTTCAACTATTTGTTATCTCTAGTCGATAATTGGCTCGATTATTTCCTGCACATTGCAACTCTTTATAAAATTTGTCTATTTGCAATTTCTTTTATTCACTTATCTGCGGACTATTTACACAAGCTCGTTAGGTAGATTATGCAGTGTTTATCCCTTTCACTCTTGCTTTCTATATGTCATGTGAGTGTCACTTTTTCTAAGCCCTCTTGATGTTATGTATAAGTACGGTCTATGTTTTCATTTTCTTTAAAGCTTTTTTGTTAATCATGTTTTCAGTCTATGGTAATTTAATAATAAAATCACGGCCTCCACTGCATCGAGTCTCTTCTTCATCCCTAACATGATTACCTTTCATTCCCTTTTATATAGGATTAATATCATATAACTCTTCTGTATTCGTTCTTGTAAAAATGTACCTATTTCTGAATGTTTTGTTCTTCTTCAAATGAGTCTTCGTATTTCGTTGTCGACTTTTCCTTCCTTTGTTAAAACACTCACTAAAAAAATCAGTAATATTATTCATCTTGCCTTCATCACATCACTGTAAAGTTGCTTCACTTCTTTATAAATACACTAGCAGTATAGCACGGCGTTGCTCAGGTGTACTGAAAGCTTCAAAACTAATCCATGGTCCTGGTGCTCAGGCTCTTTGGACGTTGGCACGAAAAGCTAAAAAGCAATAGTTGTTTCCAGTGAAAGCAAAACCGTATACTGAAAGAAAAAGCAATGGATATAAGTCAAATTTAGATTTCCTGGTATCGATATCAAATAAGTTTTTTTCGTCTTAAACTGAATTTTGAAGGCTAAATATGTCCTCTGAGTAAATGGTATCAGGGCTGGGACGAAGAACTACAATACTACTTAGAGCCAAACCCGAAGCAAAAACTAAAATAAAAGGGCTGAAAAAATAGACATACAGGCAGATAAACTGACACACACAAACATCTTGTCTTATATATATATATATATATATATATATATATGTATTCTCGATTTTCTGCACTATTGTAAGCACTGCAACATTGAAACTTCTGAATATCGTTTCTTATGTCTTTGTCTATAAGTGTATCATTTGATTAAAATCGTACGACTCCTTCTATAACCCGATTTTTTCGATTATCGATTTTCATATTTATCGTGGGTTCCTCGAAACAAAACCTAAGAACACTCGCAGATGCGTATAGTACAACTGTGTAAATTTTAAAGAAAATCGGTTCAGCTGTTTCGGGGTCTATCGGTAACGGACACACACAAACACAAACACACACACATGCACTCACAGAGACAAAGTTATATTTATAAATAAGTTTAGATTTACTGTAACCTTCCGGAAGAACTTTTCGCTATAATATCTAAAGATTATAAATTTAAGCAAAGTACTAGATTGGGATGTGCGTTGTGGTGCAGTGGATATCGGCTCGGAACGAGAAATCGGAGAGCCGAGTTCGAATTCCAGTTGAATTCCTTGCATTCATTTACCCGGAATTACGCGGTATTAATCCGTCTATTCCTTCCAGTTATGGGTTAAATAATAGGAAAGATTGGGTTCTATAGTCTTGGTTGGCAACCAGTCTACCGTAGAAAGTAATGGCAACCTACTGCGGGATAATCTTCTGTCCAGTCAGTCATGTCTCTTTCGAGAAATGATCGCCCAAGCGTGTATCACGTATGGCACTTAACTGACTGACTGACTAGATTGGCAGTAAGGACTCATTAATTCAGAATCGAATAAACCAGACATAATCGTAGGTTCTACGCTAACAATTATTTTTTTTCACTTTTCATTAGCGAAAATGTATTCCGACTTCCTGCTTTCCTATCAACTTCGACCTTCAACAATTTAAATTGCTGTCTACTGCCTTGATTTGTCTGCTATTCTTCTCAATCCATAATGTTCCTCTTCTATCTTCTTCTTCCACACTTTGTACCACCTTTGTTTTAATAACTTCACTACTTTTGCATGGGGTGATATGTTTAAAAAGACACCGTGTAATCTGCATATCGAAATGCTATTCAGAATGTAGTCGCCAATAATGAATCCTCGTATGACTTCTAATTATCTCACGATTGTTTCTCAGTAAACGTTGAATAAGTCTGGTGTGAGGACATTGTTGTTACACGGCCCTAAATCAAAATGTTCCATGATTATTTTACAAATTTTTCTTGCTTCACTTATGTAGAACACACCGTATAAAGCAGCAACTCTGATTTATACTTTAGCAATTCCTCCGCACATCTTGTTATAAAACTGTGAAAAAGTGTGAATATATACCAGAAAGTGATCCTTCCTCTACAGATGAAACAACAACTGATGTTCTTCAACTAAATGATATATCTTAGTGAATAATCTGTTGTCGTTAATTATATCTGGGGAACATTAAAACTTAGCCATTTAATGCCCACTGATGCTGTTCTCACTGCATTGGCTATATATATATATATATATATATCGGAGTGGAGCTCATTGTAACTCATTGTGCTAAATTGCAATTGATCCTACAGAAAAGTTCACCGCCCGTTTTTACTCATACTGTGTGTCTAGCCACTCTCCATTCATACCAGACAATCTTTGTGTAATAAATGTTTTATTTGCTGACTATGTAGTAGGTTTATAATAGCTTACACGGAATCAACAGTACTTTTTAAAATTATTTTAACCAAACAAGACTACAAATTCACTGAGATGCAAAGTGTATACTATGCATGAAACAAACTAAGAAAGAGATATCAAGGAATAATAGAGAACAATTAACGACCGGGTATAAAGAAGAAAGAAAATGAAAATGGGCGTTGTATTTAAATTTTTGAAGATCGTAGCTTACAAGAAATCAAGAAGCCGGAAGTCAAGCGTGAAGTTCTGGAGAAGACAGTTTTAGCTTAGAAATTATAGTTATATCCAGCAAAATGAACAGCAATATAATGAGTCGTATATAGTAATATAGTACTTCAATGTAGTTGACACAGGCTTGCGTCTGAGCATCGAGATCGTCATCCTCTCTTTATACTCTTTCTCTTCTCTAGTGGCACTGGTGGACGTCGCTGTGGAGACACAGCCTTCTCTTAAGCAGGGGTGTTAGAGGATTGTGGTTGGCGAACGCTACTGAAGTATGCAACCCTCCAGACAGCATGTCGCATATTCTCTTCATGCTGACGGTTGGGTGCAGCTGCCTCATGAAGTAGCCGATTGAAATGTATTTGTGCAAAAATCATGCCAGTGATTAATAAGGAGATGCCACAACAGTTTCCCCGACGTGAGCGGTCTATTCTTGAAAGATTGCGACAATGTTGATATTTTAAAGTCCTAACTAATTTACCTTTCCAGATTTTCTGAATCAGAAGCATTAGTCAGGTCTTCAGTTCGAAGCCACTGTTGGAAAAAAAGTCGGGGGCACATTGTCTTGTTCTGATATGTTTCGAGTTTCATGAAACATAGGGTTTCTTTTAATTCACGGAAAGTTTAAAGGAATGACATCCAAGAGAGTTGTATGTGTTTTGTGTGGTGGCTTGATTGTTAAGAAGGATCTGGAATAAAAGTTTAATAACTACACTTAACTACATGATGTCAGGGTGCCCAAGATAAAAGAATCCTTAGAAGAATTACTTTGAACATATATATAGAACGGTTTCTGGGAATCTACCTCATGGCAACCGAAAAGTAACTGAAGATGTGGTGCCAGGTTAGAACAAAAGATATTGCAGATTCTTCTTTGGATTATACCGAGAATTTCAAGATCCTTAACAGAAGGGTTAAACCAGATGCAGCTGCAATATTCAATGAAAGGACGAATGGTAATCTGTACGAGTAGAAAACCTAGAATTGGTTTCAATATAATCTTTCCTGGTCATGTTCGTGGAAAACGTTAAACAAATATATGACTTACGCTCCTGGATATTTACGTCAGTCATGCTGATTGAAAGGCAATAACGTTCCCTTAGATAATTACTAGAGAGAGGTTTCGCATTGTAGACGTTAGTTCTAGAATGCTGTATTATATTCCTTGAACGACAAAAGTAATTTACGAGTACATTTGATAGCGGTGGAGATCAACAAAGAAAAATGGTGACTGACAGATATATCCGGTCGTAAATGATGTCCAATTGCAAAACATAAACCAAGAATCGTCTCGGTAGACAGGATGCAAGCCAAGGCTATTGAACCCAATCTGTCCTGTTATTTAACCCATAACTAGAGAGAAGCGATTGATTAATATCTTTCCTAAGGTTATTTGCGCCTATGTGAATGCAAGAAATTCAATTGGAATTTGAAGTCGGATTCCCGATTTGTCGTTTCGAGTCGATATACTGTTATGTCGCCAAGTATAAATGAATAACGCAACAACAGAATCAGAATATAAGTTGTATTCCGCGGAAAGACGGTTAGTATGTACAGAAGTGATTAGTAATATTTACAATAGGAAGATACAAGAGTCCAATCCGTCGTAATACGTGTGTATACGTGATTACTTCCGGTACGCCACTGACTCGCACTGACTCTTCAGTAACTCATTAGAGGCTCTCAAGTGACTCTCTCTTGTAGAGAATCCACCATTGCTATATATAGCAATGGGAACAGTCCATTTGTAGTCAAATAGAAGCGGCGCCCTAACATATACACAGCACCACAACGCACATCTGATGCTTAATATAAGTGGTCAAAAACAACAACTACAGAAAATTATTTCTATCGAGGTGGAAAGCAAATACTAAGAAAACATTCACTGTTACTTGTCTAAAGTCTAGTTTAGGAGCAGTTCAATTCTTTAGGACAAATGCAAGCATATCATCACAAAAAACTTCAGATGTCACGAGAGTAGAATTTGAAGCGAGGTTACGAGTAAAGTACTCTGGTCTTAAGAAGCCAGGATCAAACCAGTGCGAACTCTACAGAACTATCAGTTTAATGAGCCATATAACAAAACAGATCGTCCAAATCTTGATGAATAGAGTGAGAAGCAGAATCAGGCCAGAGATAGGACAAGATCAGTGTGGTTTCGTTAAAGACACGAGAACAAGGAATGCCATATTTATGATTAGGATGCTCTCCGAAAAGGCAATACAAATGAAGAAGGACTTATACCTGTGCTTTAATGATTATGAGAAGGCCTTTGACAAATACGCCACAAAGAACTGATGGAGAAGAGACAGGGTACATAGAAGAAGAAGACTGGTTCTTCAATAGAAGATCGTATTTTTTTAAGAATAGTGAAGAGAAAAGGCATTGCAGGTTTATACGTCTAAGACACTTAGAAAACTTCAACTGATATAAATGATTTTTTTAACATTTCACCCCAAGCAAGATATAAATGTCACGGGAACGCAGGTGGTTACATAAGTAGAAAGTTAAATTTTACATAGGAGGAGAGTGATGAGAAAGAGTTTTCAGAGAATGAGGAAGAGGACGCAGTGAATACTGGTGTGAAGAGAGAAAAACAACATACAAGGGATGCTGGTGAAAGGATAAAGCAAAGAACGGAGTCCAGAGTAAAAGAGATGGCGATTGACGTTGAATTTAAACTCTGGGAATTTTAGCTATCAGGTAAGCAACTATACTGAAGGGAGTTCCACAGCCGGGAATTGCGACAAAAGAAACTGATAGAGTAAAAGTGACTGTTGCATTTGTGCGTTTTGACGGTAAAAAGGTTGTCAGGCTGGTTGCTCGAGTAAATTCTTGTAGACGGAGCCCAAGGGAGCTAAGCTCGTCCGAACAGAAGCCATGAAAATATCTGTAGAAGAGAAAGAAGGAAGCCATATCTCGTCGTTGAATATGTGGCTGGAGTCGAGCTGCCAAGTCAGGAACGGTTACATTGCAAATTCTCTTCTGGATCCTATCAAGAACCACGAGATGACTAAAATCAGTTTACAAGCACGTCGGAAAGCCTATTACAATTTTCTGAAGTATGATTCCCACTAAGTGTTCCACTGATGCTGTTTGGTATGATACAAAGCACACTCAAAAACTGTCTGTAATTTAGGTGCCCCAAAACAAACAAACAAAAATAGGAAAATAGGATTAGAATCTATTACTTTAAGAAATCATTCCACAATTATTATTCTTCTATGTGCCCAATCCCTTCAGGGCGTAGGTGATCATGGCTTTCCACGTTTCCCTATCCATTGTGGATCTGAGCACGCCTTCTCATCTTACACCAAGCAACCCTCGTTCCATCATCCACCTGATTAAGTCTTCAAATATGTTACCCGTTGCTCCCCCTGTCTCTTTTTCCCTCTATCTAACCTGTTAGTATCAGATTCTCCAAGCACTTCTTCCTCATTGCGTGTCCCAGGAACCTCAGCTGTCTCTTCCTGATGCTCAGTATTAATTTGTTTTCTTTCATTATTTCCAGGACTTCATCAATGCTCACATGCTCGATTCATAATATTCGCAGCATCCTTCTGTAGAACCATATTTCAGTTGCTTCAAATTTTTCCTTCATCTTTGATGATACTGTCCAGCATTCACTGCCATATTGAAGAACGGACAGCACGTAGCAATCCAGCACTCTCTTCCTCGTTTCTAGCGAAATTGTCCTGTTTCTTAATACCTTTGTCAACTTCTGGAATGCTTCTTCGCCATGCCAATTCGCCTTCGGATCTCTGTGTCGCACTTTCCGTCTTCTGTTATAACGCTTCCTAGGTATTTAACTTTTTGTATCTGCTTGATTCTAGTATCTTCTACCTGTATTTGTCATATTGGGCTGCCCTTTTTACTGATGTTCATGCTTTCGGTTTTGTTGCAGTTTCTGTCTAGTTCTTTCTTGTTACTTTCTTCAGCTACCTTCTGTAGGAGGACTTGTAGTTTCCTTTCTGTGTCTGCTATCAGCACAGTATCATCTGCGTACCTTAGGTTATTTAAATTGTAGCCTCCGATTAAGAATCCAGGCATAACTTCTAGGGTTCTCAATATATTTTCGCTATACAAGTTGAACAGATCCGGTGAAAAGACACTTCCTTGTCTTACACCCCTGTTTATCTTCGTAATTTTACTCAATTCATTACCTGTCCGTATGCAAGCGATTTACTGCCCCAATGATTCTTGACTACTCTCAAGTCTTTTCCAAATATGTCCAGGCTGCCGAGCATCTCCATCAAGTCTTTGTGGCGTACTTTGTCAAACGCCTTTGCATAATCAATAAAGCACAGGTGTAAGTCCTTCTTCATTTGTATTGCCCTTTCGGAGAGCATCCTGATCATAAATATGGCATTCCTTGTTCCCGTGTCTTTAACGAAACCACACTGTTCTTGTCCTATCTCTGGCCTGATTCTGCTTCTCACTCTATTCATCAGGATTCGAACGATCAGTTTTGTTATATGGCTCATTAAACTGATAGATCTGCGGAGTTTGCGCATGCTTGCTCCAGGCTTCTTAGGTAGTGCTATGAAGATAGACTTGAGATTATCTGCTATAACCCCACTATTATAAATTTCATTGATTTTTCAGTTATTGTTTCTATACAAAATTATTCCAGTGCTATCAACACCTCTATGACAATGCCGTCTGGTCCCACTACTTTGTTTCTATTCAGTTTGGCTACTGCATATTCCACTTCAGACTTAATATTTCCGGCCCGTCCTCATCTTTGCGTATTATTTGGTGTTCTCTCTTGTCGTGGAAAAAAATCTTTTATATTCTCCACACTTATTAAATATCATTGAATATACCAAAAGCCAACTTAAAAATAGACATTAGTCGTCGGAAAAGGAATTTTCATTGAATAAATAGAAAATTTATTACTGGTTCTGTGAACACTATGAATATGACGCAACATTGAGTCCATAATGAAGTGAGAGGAGATTTCAATTTGACATATCAGTTAATCGCTCTAAGCTGATTAATTTAGATGCCTTAAAATAGACATCGGGCGAAAGATCACAGGTCAACCATTGCCAGGTGTAAGTCATCATCTAACGGGAAAAGATTATTATAACTTAATGGTTTCAATTAAATGTCCTTTAATTAAAATTGGGAAATAAATATATTTCAGCCAGTAAGAAATGATTAATATGAGTAACGAAGGACTTGGAACATCAAAATCAAGTTTAATGTCAAAGGTTAGACGGAATGAGATAGGGCCAGCATATTCATAATACAATCGCAAATTTTACCTGATGTTTTATTTAGCGGCATAAAAAAACATATGCGTTATTTAATGCAAAAATCTCAATATAATTAAATAACTCAAACTTTGTAATTAATTCAAAAGAAAAGCATTATTTAGAGATTAAATTGTAACTTTTTCATTCACTTTTTAATTCAACTAATACAAAATCTATCAACGAGTGAATTTAGTTATTGAAAATTGATTTATAATTTCTTTTTGTTTTTTGACAATGACTGACATAAAAATGTGTTTATCATTATTTTCAATGAATTACTGGTAATTTAACTATAAAATGTGTTTTGATAGTGTTGTATTGATTGTCATTCTGCTATAAAAATGTATTGTTGATCATTTTATTTTAAATATATATTGTTGATAATTCATCAACTATTATCAATCTAAATATATTGCTAATAGGTTTACTAATGCATTAGTGATATTTCACTATTTTCAAAATTGTATTGTTAGTATTTCTCTTACAAAAATGTATTGTTTGTATTTCTCATATAAAAATATATATTTAATTTTCTAGCAGTTTGAGTTTTGTTTGTGGTGTAACTATTTATCCGTAGCTTTGACAGGGGATACCATCCAGGTTCAGGGTAGAAAATATTTATTATGACATGGATCCCGTTTAGATGTTATGCTGCCGGTTGCAGTTTATTGTCATACCTAGGATTAACGGCGAAATTTTACTGGTATGTATTAAGTTTTAATTTATAAAATACAAGTCAGTCAGTCAGTTAAGTGCCATACGTGATACACGCTTGGGCGATTATGTCTCGTAAAAGGTATGACTGACTGGGCAGAAGTTTATCCCGCAGTAGGTTGCCATTGCCTTCTGAGGTAGACTGGTTGGCAGCCAAGTCTATAGAACTCAATCTGTCCTATTATTTAACCCATAACTGTAGGAAAGAGACGGATTAATACCTTTCCCAAGAGTAATTGCGCGTAATTGAATGCAAGGAATTCAACTGGAATTCGAACTCGGCTCTACCGATTTCTCGTTCTGAGCCGATATCCATTGCAACACAACGCACATCTGACAGAAATGCAAGGCTAAAACGAAAAAAGTATTACGCCATATATGTATTGAATAATGATTTAATTATCTTATGCCAATGAATTATAGAAAATACAGTACATTAAACGTAGAAATTATAAACAACCATAAGCATATAAAGAAAAAGACAAGTATAGAGAAACGAACGGAAGAATTAAATGACGAGAATTATTCGACGACAGAGTGAAACGCTATTCTTAGAAACAGCAAAAAATATTACCACTATGAATTTTTGTGGTTACATGGAAAGAAAATCCCTTCAGCATTTCAGTTATGGAATAAATAAACCGATAACACAAAGTACAGAAGAAGAAATCTCATCTGTCTATTCTATCTTGGACAACGCCAATGCTCAGTGCAAGTCACAAGAAATTGCAATTATCATGGAAAAATCTGAATGACATAGTTGATAAGGTTGGTTGTTTTGTTTTTTGTGGCAAATCAACCTCGGTGGGTCATTTATTGCCAACTAAATATTTATTTATCTAATGTAAGTAATACCTTTTTCTTTCAACAATTTATTCTTGTTTTTATATAAGTTTTGTGTCTAGTAATAATTTTTGTTTTCGAGTATCAAGATTCATTGGGATTTGTTTTTAAGGGCAGGGTCCCCAAGTCCTACCCTTGTTATCTAACACATAACTGGAGGAAAGGGACAGATTAATATCTTTACCAAGGTTATTTGTGCGTAAGTGAATGCAGGGTATTCAGCTGGAATTCGAACTCGGCTCACCGATTTCTCTTTCCGAGCCAATATCCACTGCATCCAACACACATCCGTCACTAAACGCTTTCAGGACCTGGTATTCCCAAGCGGTGACCCATCTTGATACTGACCAGGCTCAACGTTGCTTAACTTCGGTGATCGAGCGAGAACCGATGTATTCAACGTGATATGGCCGTATGCCAAGTTGATAAGAAGAGGGAAGTTAGAACTGATGGTAATTGCAGGATAGAAAAACGCAATGACCACGGAAAAAAATGGGTCCAAAGTTTCACAGCAAATGACGAGGTAGTAATACCAGGTTTCAATAACACTCACAACCAAAACAGACATAGAGAAACCCAGAAGGAGAAACGACAAAACAAATCGACTACTTGACTATTAACAATTGATTCAGAAATGCAGCTGTTCAGTGCAAAAATATTTTTAGTGCCGACTACGTAAGCGAGCACCTCTCGGTTACATGCAAATTAAGGATGAAACCGCGGAGATTGGAGTATCCTTACGCAGCATCCAGACTGCAATTAAACATACGCGTGCATATCCTGAACCTGCAAATGAATATACGGACAGTGAGAAAATAAAATACGAATGGCAAATAGAAAACGGAAACTCGAAATAGAACGCGCTTAGAGAATCTTGCGAAAACATCTGAAAAGAAAACAGATGTAAAAGGAAAAATGGAGTGGTTCACCGATGAAATTCTTGACATGATGTAAAAGAGACAGAAAACAATACCAAAACATGGAACGGAATACAGAAATCTACATAAGGATATATGCGGACGGACTAAAGAGGACTGGTTCAAGAACAAATGACCAGAATAGAAAGACTGAATACAGCAAATAAAAGAAATATGCATTAAATTAAGAAAGTTAAAAAGACAAAATACATGCTCAGCAAACGGCTGCATAAATTCCCAGGACAGAACGATAATATTTGTGCTTCAGCCATGGGACAAATATATCTGAAATCTTCTCTATGACAAGAGAGAGCAACAGACATTACATAGGATTACAGACGGACCAGAAATATTAAAAACCGAAGCGGGAGGCTTCACTGGCCAAATTCAATAGAAACTAAGTATCAGGGTCAGAAGTTTACGGCTATATCATGTTGAATACACCGGTTCATGTCCGATCACCGAAGTTAAGCATCATCGAGCCTGGTCAGGACTTAAATGTGTGACCATCTCGGAATACCAGGCGCTGTAAACGTAAAAACCAAGAATGGTCCACCGGTTCTCCAGGTTTGGCGGTTGGGCGCAAGGTTTTCAACCCTGCCCCGTAAAAAACTGTTTGTTACAGAAACAGCAACAAAAAGTTACTGCCCTATGCACTATCTGAGTGTTGATGAATAAATGATGATGATCAGGGTCAGACGGTATTGTAATAGTGATGCTGACTTCCTTAGACGAGTTCAGCGTAGACAGGAATATAAAAATAAAAAAATGAAATCTAAAAAAAGTAGTAATATACCGGAAGACCTAAGCAGATGAAATTTCATACCACTTCCTAAGATCAGTCAGTTAAGTGCCATACGTGATACACGCTTGGACGATCATGTCTCGAAAGAGACATGACTGAATGGGCAGAAGGTTGTCCCGCAGTAGGTTGCCATTGCTTTCTGCAGTAGACTGGTTGCCGACCAATGCTATAGAATCCAGTCTGTCCTGCTATTTAACCTATAACTGGAAAGAAGAGACGGATTAATACATTTCCCAAGGGTATTTGCGCGAAAGTAGAAACAGGCACAAAAAATGCAAATTCCACGGAACAATCAGCTTACTGAGTTAGATAACAAAACTCAACATCCGAATTCATAAGAATTAGTCTAGAAATAAGACAAGCAAAGTGTAATTTTCTCAACCACACCGGAATATTTATGCTTAGAATGTTATCGGAAGGAGCCATACACAAGCTGGAGGACGTGTATGTGTGTTTCATAGACTACGCAAAGGCCTTCGGCAAAGTATGCCCCAAAGACTTGATGGAGATGCTCAGTGACCTAGACATATTTAGGAAAATATTAGAATAATCAAAAATCCATATTGGCATACGAGCAATTAATTAATTCTGAATTTATACAAAAATAGAAAGGGACGTACCTTCTCACCGGATTTTTTTCACCTGTACAACAAAACAATTCTGAGAAAACTAGAAGACCGTCTAGGATTCATCATTGGCTGCAAAAATTTATACAACATATCAATATAAGATACGTAGATGCCAATGTGCTGGTAGCAGACAGGGAAAGAAAAATACAGGATCTTCGACAAAAAATAGTAAATGAAAAAAGGAAGAAATGACTAAACATAAACTTCAAGTAAACTGAATGCATGGTCATCAACAAAAAGAGAAACCCAAAATGCCAAATTCAGATTTGGGATACTAAAATAGAAGCAGGTGCTGAAATGTAATTATCTGGATAATGTTCTGACAAAGGACTAAAATTGCAACACTGAGATCCAAATGAAAAGTTTGCCTGACTAAAAACGTATTTCAAAAACTGAGTAGAGTATTCAGAGACAGGAATATTTCGTTGGATAAAAAGAAAAGAGTACCGAATTTTTATGTGATATCTGTCTTACTATACGGAAGTTAATGCTTGACAATCTCCGCAAATATAAAGAAGATGCTCGAAGTAACAGAAACGTGGTTCTACAGAAGGATGATGAGGATACCACTGACCGAAAATGTTAGCAAACATGTGTTTTTGTAGAGGCTGCAAAAGAAAAGAAAAGGTGTGCTTTATATCAAGATGAGACAGGTAAAGTTTATGGGACACTTAATGAGGAAGGAGTGCTTTGATAAACTAATACTCACAAGATGGACAGAAAAAAAAAAGATAGACAGGGGAAGGCGACGAAATTTACACGATAGGATTGTGCAAGTAGATGTCGGAGAAGGGTTTGGGAAAGACCCCAAGTGGAAAATTGTTCAGAGCGACAAATGATAGGGGTAAGTGGAAGTCCATGATCGCCAACGTCTGGAAAAGACACGGCAAATATATATGTTACAAGAATATACACTCATGAATTCTTTTCACAATAAAAGAGAGAAACATTAGATCATCAACAGAACACATGAACAGGAACAAACCAATACAATCTTACATGAAAACGGCATCGACAAGATCAAATAATGATATATCCCACAATGGCAACATACCAGGAGTCCATAATAGATACATCTTCATAACTGTTATGGGACCTACCCTTTTGGACTATAATGAACTCTTCCTATTATGATGGATACCGGGAGAATATGTTTCTAAGTGTGGAGTTTGGTTAAGTCACTCCGGTCTAATACTTGGCAGTCAGACTAACGTGTTACACTATTGTATTAGTTTTCCGTTTGATATATATGTTTCACTAATTCCTAAGTTCGAGTTTACTTCCGGACCTATTCTGTGTTCCCAATAGTAGCGCTACGTTACAAGCTACGTGCAAATTAATTCGACTCCTTTGGACAATCAGCGTAATAATAATAATCAGAATTCTGATGAGTAGAATTCTAAGAAGAATTATACCGTAGATAAAACAAAAACAGCGCGGCTCCAGTAGGGTAATGATATCAGAGAGAGAGAGAGAGAGAGAGAGAGAGAGAGAGAGAGAGAGAGAGAGAGAGAGAGCAATACAAACACAATGTGGTATCCACTCATGTTTTACAGACCGCGCAAATGCATTAAGTGAGGCTATGATTAAGGAGCTGTAGAAACTAGCAGGATCTCTTAACGCTGTTAACAATATAAGATTGGCAGAAACAGAGGAACATTTTCAAGACATCTAAGACGAGCAGCAAGTACAAATCATCGAAAGTAAGAAGGCATAATATATGGTCCTTGGCAAGAGAAAAAATGGAGATGCAAAATATGAATTCAAGTGTTCAGCATAAAAAATACAGAATCTGAAATATCTCGGAAGTATTTTAACAGGGAAATATAAAATACAACACCGTAATCCGAAAGTACATTGAAATAACAAAGTTGCATTTTGTCTAAACAAAATACTAAAAATTAATAAAATTTCATTAAAAAACATGATGTTACGCAATAATCAGGCAATCCTCCTGTACGGGTGTAAATGTCTGACAATATCCTCATAGCTGAAGGGAAGACTAAGGTATGATAAAATTTAGTTCTGCTGATTGATGAGATGTATAAGCAACGTTTCGGCCACTTCAGGTACTAGAAATTTCGAACTGAACTCTTAATTACAAACACTGGAGTATATTATTCTCATTCCTTGCGCGATGCCTTTTTTATTAACATGTGTTATTTCGCTCTAACCGGACTCTCTAAGTTATTTGCTCCCCACTACTTTAGCATGGTATTGAACTCGCAACATTTTGGGTCAAGTCACCGAAACTAATCAACGTCTCTATCCATTGCGCCATGTTACTTTTGCGCAAGGAATGGGAATGATATGCCCAATTGTTTGTAACAAAAGTTTCGGTTCGAAATTCCTAGCACCTGAAGAAGGCCGGGGCGTAAAACGACCGAAACATCGTACAAATGGCCACAAATGTAAGGATAATAGTCCGAATAATATAAATAGTTTAAAAAACAAAACACTCATCAATAAAATGTTTAAGGGATAGGAATTTATGGAGAGCCAAAATTGCTTACACCCTGTAAAATCACGACTAAAAGAGAAAAAATTGGGGCGACCGAAAACAGGCAATAACTTTTTTCAGATTTAATCCCTTTTGAACAAATACTTAAAAAAAAGATGCCAAATGGCATTTCGTTAATATAAGACAAAAACAAGTTCATATTGACAAGGGAGTTAATTAAAGCAAGGCCATTATTTCCTCAAGATATACTACTGAACTTATTTATAAATGGAACTTAGTGTGTGTGTGTGTGTGTGTGTGTGTGTGTGTGTGTGTGTGTGTGTGTGTGTGTGTGTGTGTGTGTCCGTTACCTATAGACTCCGAAACAGCTACACGGATTTTCTTGAAAATTTACACAGTTGTACTATAAGCGTCTACGAGTGTTCTTAGCTAGGATTTGTGTCTAGGTACCCCAGATAAATATTGAAAATCGATAATCGAAAAAATCGGGTTATAGAGGAGTGGTCCGATTTAAATCAAATTTGGTACACTCATAGACAAAGACATAGGAAACGATATTCAGAAGTTTCGAGGTTGCCGTTCTTACAATAATGCATAAAATTTGATATCGATACCAGAAAATCAAAATCTGACTTACGTCCATTCATTTTTCGTTCAGTCTACGGTTTCGCTTTAAATGGAAACAACTATTGCTTTTTAGTCTTTCGTGCCAGAGTCCAAATAGTCTGAGATCCAGGACCATTGATTAGTTTTAAAGCTTCCATTACACCCGAGCAACACCGCCTATATTGTTAGTTGATTATAAATGAAGGATAGGTTGATTGATGCTTTTAAGGATAATGCAATTTAGCAGAGTGACTGATGATTTAGAAAAGGTAACCGAAATATTAATAAGAAAAGAGAAGGTGTTGAACTTCGTTGTATTATTAATTCCACTATCTGGTAATGCATGTGGCACTATTTCCTCATAAATAAGATTAAGACGTGAGGCAAAAGAGATATGTGGCTGATACCATGGACAGAACATAGGAACAATTAGGTTATATTTAAAACCGATATAAAAATACACTTAGAGTTAAAATCAGAGTGACGAAATTTTTGTTAGTGAGGATGACGGCTTAGAAAGTGTCTTATTCACAGGATATACTGGACACGATGTGTACTTAAAAATAATATTATATTATTGACGAATTTCAACAGAAAATAGAGTAACATATCAAAATTTTAGCACACTGGCATGTTCAGATCAGAAGATCAACTGGTTCAAATAATATATATATATATATATATATATATATATAAGAAAAGTATTTAGTTGGGAGTTAGATAATTTTTATTTTTGTTCTGTGATTTTAGGTAACTATTTGGTATAATTTTAATGTTTTTACTTTACTTTAAGGACAGGTAAATACAGAGCGTTTATATTTGACTTGTAATCAATAAGAAACAAAAAAATGTAATAAATATGTTTAAGAGTATACGTCTTAAATTTGTAGCCAAAAACATTTTTAAGTTGCTTTTTAAGTCTTAAAATGTACTACATTTTAGAATGCGTGATTAAGAACTGACGCACTTGAAGAGAAGCACTACTGACACTGACACAAGAGATAATCACAAAAGACAAAAAAAAAAACAACAAAAACAAAAGAGGAGGATGACTGTTGAAATAAGATCTTTAATTTTAATGGAATCTCAGGAAATATTAAATTTTAAGCAAATACACGTTAAATAGTTGCAAGCAAATAATAAATGTATTACACATCGATATACGCCCTACAGAATATAACCAGGGCAGGCATGAATTTAGTTAATTGCCATACGTGATATACACTTAGGCGATCATGTCTCCAAAGGGATATGAGTTATTAGACTGAAGTTTTTTTTCCGCTGTAGGCTGCCATCACTTTCTGGTACAAACTGGTTGGCAACCGAGCTTATAAAACCCAGTCTGTCCTGTTAGGCAACCCATAGCTGAAGAAAAGAGATAGATTATTACTTTACCCAAGTGTAATATTAAAATATAAATAGAACCACTGGCCATGATGAATCAAAACAAAGCATCGGAAACAAATAGGAATGTATAAAAGAAAGGTTTAGGCTTTAATATTTAGGGATCGATACAATTTCCGAAATAATAAATGAAATATATGACAACGGCGAAATACAAGAAGACATCATTAGAATAATCACCATATCGATGCCTAAGGATATCGGTGCAAAGGAATAAGAATTCTTTTGGTTTAAAAGCTTATTTAGCTATATAATTGAGCAGATAATTATTAAATTAATTTTGAAACCATCTCGAATCAGAATTATAATTGAAGTATATAAAGAATAGAGAGGATTTATTCAAGACAGTGACGTTATCAGAGAAAAAAAAATATCTATGCAGAAATACGAAAACCTCTAATTGAAAGTAATGGTAATATTAGGATGTTTCATTATAAAGAAACCTTCGGTATTCATGGTTCATGCATCAAGTAGTAGTTTAATTTATTAATCTTCATATTAAAACAATTTTTAGGAAAACTAGTTTTTGTGGGATCTCCCCTTTTTCTATGATAATAGAATCGACTTGAGTATACATATACTCCTCCCACAATGAGATCCGATGTTTATCAGAGAGTACCGGACTGATTCGTAAGTTACCGAACGATACTGAAAAGAATACCACATCAGTAGTCATAGTAGCTCTGAGCTCCACACAACCAGAATAATATTAGTCGGACATACTAATTCCAGCTGGGCTTCATTCAAAAACTTGTATATATATATTCCTTACTATTTGTATTTTTGAACTACTAACCTACGTTCCAGTTTGTATGTTACGTTTAATATAACCTATTTTTCTATCTGAAATACCTGTATTGTTGTTCATTATTTTGTGTGGTTCCTCACCCGGAATCCACAAAACTAATCTCCAAGAATTTAAATGTAAAGTCAATAGTCATCTCCTATCTCACTAACCTGCATCCTCTCTCTCTCATACTCCTTTCTCCGGAATTCAACCGTTTTCCTTCCATTTTAGCGTCTCGTAACTTTGCACTACACATGAAGAAATTCTAAAACAGACTAACATACATAAAACAAGTTCAAAGAGAAAGGATTAATTGCTTTCATTTTAACATCTCGTGACTTTGCACTAAACATGAATGAATTCTAAAACTAAAATATTCTGTTAATCTTTTTAAATGATTTGTGAGCGATTTTATAGTTGCTAATACTGTTTGTTTATAGATACGTAATTTAGAATAAAGCTCATTCCGGATTTTTGCCTTGATAAAGTCCATCACAGGCCGAAACGCGTAGGCGATTTAAATACAGTTTTCCACTTGTCTTTATTTTATTTCACCATATATATATATAATGTGTGTGTGTGTGTGTGTGTGTGTGTGTGTGTGTGTGTGTGTTATAATCATATCAAGGTAGAACCCCCACTGAGATGCAGGGGGTTACAATGAAAGAAAAAGTTGCATTTGCGTAACAGCACCTCTTTTATAATGGTTTGATTAAGCTTACTATTTAATTGTACTTGTTTTCGTACAATTGCGTTCTTTTCTAGACACAAGGGGCGTAAAAACTGTTCAACAGTTCTGCTTATACGAACGCTTTCGGTCATTATCAAGAGTGATTTTTAAAAATGTCTTTCTTTATTTTTAACTGTCATTCAGTTAAAAAAATAACAAAAATCTAAAAAGTCTGGGATTCTTTATGGTTATGTATGGGAGAGAAATTAAGATGATATTTTATTTTCAAACAAGGTCAGTATAATTTTGCTGTGTTCATGAGTAAATTTACTGATTGTTAGATTTTCTTTTTTTAACATGTCTTCCATAATTTTAATCGTATCTTTTTCATGTAAAAGAGGTTGTTATACTCGCATTGTTTAGGAGTATGTTTTGTATTAAGTTCGGTATTTTTATTTTGTGTTAAACATAAAAACTCCATACAAAATATACTACTAGAAAATGCAAATATAACAATTCCATTCACAATGAACGAAACCGCTATATCCACTACCACACTAATGAATTTAGAATTTCTCTCGACCCGTTATTCTTCTAATACTGCATGTCCTACGTAAAAAGACGATATTCAATAAAGCCACTGAACCTAAAAAGTGTGGCTTCTGTGTAGACAATATTGTATTTTAAAGAAAAACATACAAGAAATTGATAATCTCCGAACCACATTCGAAAATATCTCTCTTATTAACTGCACCTATGAATTTTGTAAATAAGATAAACTCTCATTTTCAGACGTTATCGTAGAATTCAGTAATAATACATTTGCCATTTCATTACAAAACATGTCCACTAACAGAAATTCTCCCACCCTATTTTTAAGACTGAATGCTCTCTTAGATATAAAATAGCATGTATAAAAATGACCTGAAGACAACACACGATAATTGCTTTTTTCAACTCTCTTTCCTTAAAAATATCAGTAATGTAAAATAGACGCTTGATAACAATACTGTTCGTATTGTTTCATTGCCCACAAGTTCAGAGTTTAATAATAATGTATAATAGCGATACCGGACAGGCAAACGAAAAAAATAATATTAACATATTCTACTAAAGCCAAATGCGTGTTTACTAAAGCAGGAGGAATTTTCTCTTAGAAATATAACAAGGAAATACACAACTAATTGATCTGATCAAGAAAAATACATTATTTATTCCAATAAACTTACAACAGCTAAAAAGGACTACAAATAAACTGCAAGAAAACCGTATGCATGGTCATCAGCAAAAACAACAGGTGCCAAATACAGGTTGATGATAATAAAATCAAGCAGGTACAACAATTTAAATGCCTGAGAAATGTTTAAACAGAAGACAGAGAGGTGTGACACAGAGATCCGAAGGCAAATTCGTATGGCGAAGGACACGTTTCAGAAGCTGAGTAAAGTGTTAAAAGATAAAAAAAATTCACTAGAAAAAAAGAAGAGAGTACCGGATTGCTATGTGATGTAATTTCTTCACTATGGCAGTGAATGCTGGACAAGATCATCAAAGATGAAGGAAAAACTTGAAGCAGCTGAAATGTGATTCTACAGAAGGATGCTGCGGATATCATGGACCGAGCATGTGGACAATGATGAGGTTTTGGAAAGGATAGAAATGAAAAGAAAATTAATATTGAGCATCAAGAAGAGACAACTAACGTTCCTGGGACATGTATTGAGTAAGAAGGGCTTAGAGATCCTGATACTAAAAGGCCAGATAGAAGGAAAAAGAGACAGAGGAAAGGAGCGGAAAACATATTTGAAGAGTCTGAGCAGGTGGATGACAGAACGGAGTTTGCGGGGTTTTACAGGAAAAAGTGCGCTAAAACTCACCAAGGATAGTGAGAGGTGGAAGGCCATGATCGCCTACGTCCTGAAAGAACAAGGCACATAGAAAAAAAGATTATTAATTAAAATAACAACGCAAACTCAAAACTAGGCAGAGCCAACATTATTTAATCGTTTAATCCTCCTAGTAGAACTTTGCTCCTGATCAAACCAAATTTATAAATAAATTTATAAATAATTACATTGGTCACACTACAACATAAATGTCTAAACGACTTACGTAATATCTATCAAACCATATCTCAGTCAGGTCATATTTAAACACGCACGAAACATATCAAAACTTCTTTTGGAAAAATACCAGTAGAAAAACAAATGTAATAGCCACATCAACATGTAAAAAAGATTAAATTTACGGAAGCTCTAACAATAAAAAAGAAAAATGCTAACACACAATGATATTATGAACACAGCTAAAACTTGAAGATCTTGTTTGTAAAATAAAATATTCTTATAAATTCATACATACATATTCTTATAAATCCATACATGCATATTCATTTAAAAATAAAAATATCCCTTGATAATAACTAAAAGAATAGTCGAAACCACACGGATAGGCAAAACGTTTGTACAGTTTTCGCACAAATTGTGTCCAGAAAAATAAACACCTGTACATATACGTGAAAAATTAAATAAAACATTGTTTTATAGCACTAGTTTAAGCATCCTTCTTTTTATATATATATATATATATATATATATATATATATATATATATATATATATAAAATGATTTGTGTGAACATTATTTTTTATCAATATTCGTATTTAAGTAAATATTCAGTTCATAATCAAACAATCTTATATATTTATTTCTACCGACCTGATCATTTACGATAATTTTTCTTACAAAAATGAAAATGTTACGAAAGATTCATCGTAAATAATCAGGTCGGTAGAAATAAATATATAATACTGTTTGATTATAAACAGAATATATACTGAAATAACAGTATCGATAAAAAATAATGTTCAAACAAATCATTTCAAAATGTCAGCTGTTTATAACCGGTTTTGTTATATATATATATATATATAACATATATATAATATATGTATATATATATATAACATTTATATATATGTTATATATATATATATATATATATGCATTTATATATGCATTTATAGATATTAGAAATCGAAGTAGAAAGTTAATAAATGGTTCTTCGTTTATTTTATTTTCTTTGTTTATTGTATATTTTGCATCAATCATGAGTGCAAAATATTGACAGAAAGACAAGATTCATATTATTTGATGAGTTATTGAAAAACAAACATTAGTCATCACTACTGAGTAATAGGGGAGGTTGCACTTTAAGAATGACAAATGCGAGTGGACGACTTTCAGGAAAAAAATATTTGATCGAAGAGAATGTCCAAAGATGGATTCAATGAGGTTTGGGTCGGACACACGACTTTAAATGAAACAACAACGAAGAACAATGTCAGAGAGAACGTGAACTGTTATCAGCCACCTCGGACAAAATCCTAGTCATTTAAGTCATCTATAAAAAGTGGAAGAGTTACACCCACAGAGTAATGTTTGCCGTCACAAGAGCATCCAAAGACGTTAACAGGTTACATTGTGTATATATACACAAATTATTTATATCATTTAGACAAAATCTATGGATTATCTTCTCTGTTTTCACAAGTTGCCATTCTCCTCCTATATATATATATATATATATATATATATATATATATATATATATTTTCTAGACATATTCTATTAAATATAAGAGACAATGAATGTCTATTATGTTTAATCATGAGCCGTTCTAAACGTCGTATTTTTGCTTTAATTTCAGTTGAAAATAAAGACAAAAATTCTCCAACATTTGGATAATTATTTATTGGTTTTCTTCTAAGCTTTCGGCTCACATGAGCCATCTTCAGAGAGGTAGTTTAAACTGAAATATTATAAAATCCACCATCACCGACGATTTTATTTTGTGTTGACATAAAACTCCGCTTGGCAACGGCAATAGTTACCAAAAATAATAAACGCAGTTCTTAAGTTTGCGATGCGGTTTTATGACGTCACACCGCGGGATAGCGCGAAATGACAACAAAACCATCTAGTCAAATGCAATGTAATATGTTATTTCCTGTTTTAAAGTTGATTTTATTGAGTGTTGGTTGTTTTGATTTGATGTACATGGCCTCCAATATCTGCAGGTTCCTCTTACTGTGTGTATGAGTAAGGATCACCGTATTGTTGACTTACATGTCATCTTTCTGATCAGAGTACTATTAAACAACATTTCTCTGAAAAACATAAACATGTAGGTAATATCAGACAGATTTTGGTCAACAATACGGTGATCCTTACTCATACACACAGTAAGAGGAACCTGCAGATATTGGAGGCCATGTACATCAAATCAAAACAACCAACACTCAATAAAATCAACTTTAAAACAGGAAATAACATATTACATTGCATTTGACTAGATGGTTTTGTTGTCATTTCGCGCTATCCCGCGGTGTGACGTCATAAAACCGCATCGCAAACTTAAGAACTGCGTTTATTATTTTTGGTAACTATTGCCGTTGCCAAGCGGAGTTTTATGTCAACACAAAATAAAATCGTCGGTGATGGTGGATTTTATAATATTTCAGTTTAAACTACCTCTCTGAAGATGGCTCATGTGAGCCGAAAGCTTAGAAGAAAACCAATAAATAATTATCCAAATGTTGGAGAATTTTTGTCTTTATTTTCAACTGAAATTAAAGCAAAAATACGACGTTTAGAACGGCTCATGATTAAACATAATAGACATTCATTGTCTCTTATATTTAATAGAATATGTCTAGAAAATTACTTGCTGCCTCGATATACTAAATATATATATATATATATATATATATATATATATATATATAGAATAGAATGTGATTATATATATATATATATATAGGAGAGTATGGAAAAACAGAGACAAAATCCAAATATTTTATCTAAATAATATAAAATATCAAATTAATTAAATATAGAAAGATCATATTGAACGGAAAACATAATCAAGCGATTAACGTTTAATTATGTACGAGTCTTTCCTCAATATATATATATATCCCCAGACAAATCTGTTTCGCTATATCGCAGCTCATCAGTACGGTAAGACATCCGATTGCTTCTAGCCAGTTTTGAAACCCGTCGGCGATTCTACCTCTGAGCTATGAGCGTTCGCTATAGAAAGGCGGACTTTAGCGTGTTATATATAATGTAAACTCACGCCAAGAGTCGAGAGTGAATAAATTCATTACTGAATGAACGATGCGTAGATGCGTGAGTAGCTACTGTTTTTATAAAGTACACCATTCCTCCATAGTGCTCAATATATATGTCGGTGGGCGGTTGAAAGAAAAATGAAAATATGATTTCTATTTGAAGCATTTCAGGATAATTATGTACATATTGTTCTAAGCGTTCCTGAATCTTAGTCTGCTATCTTTATCCTCTACATTTCAGTTACTCTGCTATATAGATTTATGCATCAGTGTGTGAGTGAGTGGAGGGGTGCTGGGAAGTGAGATTATGTATTGTAATGGGTATGTTTGGCAGTGGTAGAAATGCTGTAAAGTCGTTCGTATAGATGTGCGTGTCAAATTGCCATTTTTCTTACGGAAGTTAGTGGTGTCGACAACTTTGCTGGTTAAATATGTGCTATGATTGGTAAACATTTATTGTAGAGAAAAAATCTTGTATATATCGGGAAATTTGTGTGCATTCGCCCGCCTGTGAATATTAGTTCAATTCCATTATAGATCATAGAACGCGTTTTTATTGATATTACGTATGAATTTTGAGTGTATCTGAAGATATTTGGCGGACTGAAGTTAAAAACATAAATTACAAATTATGCAGATCTGACTTCCAGATCACGATTGAGCTAAATAGAGTGGAAAATTTTAAAAACAGTTAACACTCCTGTGATTTACGCGTTACTCTCAGGTAATGAGTTGAGTTGAGTTCTCCTGGTGACTGACGTGTTTATATACCGCATATATATATATATATATATATATATATATATATATAAAACACACAAAATTTTCATTTCTCTCATTCCATGCGACTATGACTTAAAGAGTAGAAACCCTGACTGACACCAAATAGTTAGAGTTTTGATCCGGGCAGGAAGCAAGTGGAAGTCTAGCCACACTGATGAGCTGGGATACAGCGAAGCAGGCTTGTATCTGGATTACTAATATATATATATATATATATATGTGTGTGTGTGTGTGTGTGTGTGTGTGTGTGTGTGTGTGTGTGTGTGTGTGTGTGCGTATTTTCAAGTGGCTTTAACAGAGAAAAAGAACATGCATCGCGGCACATAATTCGAATATTTCCTGATACGAAACTCATAGTTAACATCATACATATCTAAAATTCTAATATTCATTTGCGCATGAAATATTATTAGTACATCTACATTATTGCTCTCTAACTCTCTCATCTTATATATATGTGTGTATTTGTGTGTGTGTAAAATTTGAATATATGAATCGAAATCCCACAAGATAAATAGAATGAGTGAAACGTTCTCCCTCCTCTCCTGACTGCTCCCTACTAGATAGCATTGCTGACGACATAGATAAGGCTATTTCCTATCACCCATTCGCCCACATATTTGTATTTGGAGACATCAATGCCCATCACTCTGAGTGGCTTGAAAACGCCGTCACTGATCCAGCGGGCATTCACGCAATGAACTTTGCTATTTCCCAATCCCTTACGCAAATGGTGGACTTCCCCACTCGCTTCCCAAGCACTCCCTCGGGTCATTCCTCACTGCTAGATATATGTTTCACCTTTGCGCCTGACGCCTCTCAAGTCTCGCAGCTTTGCCCTCTCGGCAACTCCGACCACGCTGTAGTCTCTCTCAGTATTTCTTTCCAATCTCTCTCCGCCCAGGAGCCCCCTACTTATAGGACCTCCTACCTCTACCAAAAAGCTGACTGGGATGCTTTCACGATTTCCTCTGCGACGTCCCTTGGGGAAAAGTGTTCGACCTATCAGTTGATGACTGTGCCTCTGAGGTCTTGTCATGGGTGAAATCTGGCATTGATGCCGTCATACCCACCAGGAAGTATTACTTAAAACCTCATTCCTCTCCGTGGTTCTCTCCGGCCTGCTCAGCCGCCATTGCCCACAGGAACCATTACTTCCGTCTATTCCGGAGACAGTCAACTGATCATAATAGGCGCCTGTTCACATCTGCTCGCAATGAGTGCAAGAGAACCCTAAAAGACGCCAAACAATTGTTTGCTGAGAGAATGCGACAGCACATAGCTGACCGCAAGTTCGGCTCCAAGGACTATTGGAGGATTTTTAAACGAGTGCTCAACAATAGGAAATCCTCAATACCTCCTTTAATCCATGGATTTGAGGTTCTCACGTCAACTGCGGACAAAGCTGAGTGCTTTGCTCACAGATTCTCATCCAACTCCACATTCGACTCGTCCGGAGTACAACCACCCGACTTCCCTATTAGAACTGAGGCCAAACTGCACGACGTATATATTACCCCGACAGTAGTATCCCGAGTAATTTCAAAACTCGACCCCCATAAGGCGTGTGGAGACGATGGAATCCCGGTGATAGTCCTTAAGAGGTGTGCTCCTGAACTTTCCCTTGTCCTCTCTAAACTATTTAACTACTGCCTTTCTGCTTCCTGCTTTCCTGCATGCTGGAAGTTCTCTTCAGTCGTTCCTGTATTTAAGAATTGTGGTGATTCCTCGCACCCATCCAACTATCGCCCTATCAGTCTTCTACCGATATTCGGGAAAGTATTCGAGGCTATAATCAATGCTGAAATAGTTCATCATCTCACCGCCCACAAACTGTTTTCCGACAGGCAATATGGATTCCGCTTTGCCAGGTCCACGGCCGACCTGCTAATAACCGTAACGGAGTTACATGCTACAGGCCCTGGATGTGTCTCTCGAGGCTCGTGCGGTTGCTCTGGACATGTCCAAGGCTTTCGACAGGGTTTGGCACTCTGGCCTCCTATGCAAATTACGCGGTTATGGTATTACCAGTCGCCTGCTTGACCTAATCCAATCTTTCTTAAATAATCGCGAAAGGAAGGTCGTTCTGAATGGGCGTGCCTCTTTGTCCTACAGCACGAATGCTGGTGTCCCACAGGGCTCTATCCTGGGCCACACGCTTTTCCTTATTTTCATCAACGACCTCACAGATGAGATCAAGTCCCAAGTAGGCATCTACGCAGATGACACTACAATATACTCCCGCACCAGTACGAAACCTGTCGTGGCGGACAGACATAATCTCGCTGCTGACCTTGAAAGGGATCTACACTCTGTGGTGAACTGGGGCAAGAAGTGGCTTGTCAACTTCAATTCATCTAAGACCAAGCTGTTGTCTGTCAACCATTACAGGCAACCTCTTCTGCCTCCCATAAGCATGGACCAAGCGATTCTCCCGGAGAGTAATACACTACCCTGTCCTCAGACCTCAAATGGAACCACTATATTGAATCCATACCAAAATCTACTGCTAAGAAGGTTGGGTCACTATGTCGATCCAGGATGTTTTTTCCACCTGAATCCATCCTGCATATATACAAGTCAACCATCCGTCCGTGCATGGAGTACTGCAGCCATTTATGGTCAGGTGTCCCTGCCGTTCTCCTCAGTGTTCTTGACAGGCTCCAAAGGAGAGTCTGTAATGTGATAGGTACTGATCTGGCGGCTCGACTGCAGCCACTTCCCCATCGTCGAAATGTGGCCTCCCTTTGTCTGTTCTATAAATATTTTCATGGCTTCTGCTCAGACGAACTTAAGTCACTGATGCCTCTTCAACAGATATTTACTCGTGCAACCAGACTGGCAACTGGGTCCCACCCATTCACCGTCAGGTTAGCCAAATGCAGACGACAGTTCTACTCCTGCAGCTTCTTCTCTCGCACTTCCCGCCTGTTGAACTCGCTCCCGTATTCTTTCTTTCCTGACGGCTATAACCTCCAGAAATTTAAATGCAAAGTCAATACTCATCTACTAACCATTGCACTCTAGCTCTCTCCCCACCCCCGTATAACCTTCCATTTCTCTCCACCTATGTATCTGTCATCGCACCTGCTTTCTCAGCTTTCTATTGTTCCTTTCTAACTAGTTTGTACTCCTCACTCTTTTCTAATTAATCTTTTACATTTATGTAGCCCCCTGCACATCAGTGGCGTTTCCGCCTTGCTCGAGGTGAAATGATTAAAAAAAAATAACTGGTAGGAAAATTGTCTTTAATCTGACATGTTTCACTTTAGCAATTTACTTCAGAGAATTGAAATCTCTGAATTAGCTTGTTTAAATACTTTTACCTGTCTATTGTTTAATCATATATATATATATATATATATATATATATATATATATATATATATATTGTAATACACAGAACACGTAGATTTACACCCAGTGTTCAAGCATTTACTGTTATAAAGAGTGTTCGATATTAGAGTTTTGTATCATATAATGGTTGCTACAATGGTTTCTAATAGCATAGTATCACTAAACCAATATTTTCATGTTTCGAACCGAACTGATCTTCTTCTGGTCATATGTGGAACTGATCCTCTTCGGTTGACATGTGGAAATGAAAAAAGTTTTTCAGTTCGACATATGACTCGAAGAGAAGCAGTTCGGCTCCAAAACATGAACATTTCATAGTAGTGATAGTATGTTTTTATAAACCATTGTAACGTCTATTACGTCTGTTTCGAGCTGGCATTAAGATTTTATTCCCTTACTTGGTGATGTAAACTAGTTTACATCAGACGTTTTAATAAATAGAAATAAGACAGAATTTTTGCCAATGCTTTCTTCCTCTTTGTTACTGTATCAAATTGTTTCTCAACCGCAGAGCTACGGAACACACGTGTGCCGAGAGATCTTGCTAAGTCTGCAGCGAAATTTTGTCATGTGATGCATATGTGTGCGGCGATGTAGTAATGATACAGCGTTAGTATTTGAATATATAAAAAGATTATCCAAGATTAGTTGAAACGTATTTATAACCACAAACATGTGGTAGACTGAGGTAAGAAATGGTTTGTAAATTTTAAAGCTTCTAAAACCAAGCTGCTGTCAACTACCACAAACAGACCCTCCAACCCCATAACAGCATGGACTAAGCGAGACTAACTGAAATCAATACACTGTGCCTCCTCAGTCTCACTCTCCTTTCCGACCTCAAGTGGAACCATTATATTGCAACAATAGTTGATTCGACTGCTAGGAAGTTTGGGTCATTGCGTCGTATCAGGAAATTTTTCTCACCTGAGTCCATCTTGCACATATACAGATCAACCATCCGACCGTGCATTGCATACAGTTGTCGTATCTAGTCGGGTGCCTCTGCCATTCATCGCAGGGTTCTCGACATGCTCCAAAGGAGAATCCTTAATATGATTCGGTCCCGACCTGGCTGCTTGACTCCAGCCATTTTCTCACCAGCTGAATGTAGCACCGCTCTGTCATTTCTACAAATATTTTCATGGATTCTGCTTCGACATAATTAGCGCTCGTATGCCCCTTCACAATAGTTTCCTCGGGCAACCAGACTGGCAACAAGGTCCTAGGTTTTAATAGTTAAATCAACTAAATGTAGCCGAGACTTCTACTCCAGCCGCTTTCTATCTCGAATTTACCGCCTGTGAAATTCCCTTCCGTATATATGAAATGTCAGTTCCCATCTTCTGTCCACTTGTCCTGTCCCCATCACCTCTTGTTTTGTACCTTTCTCACTCTACCCTCGCAACTATCTTTACACTGGTATTCCTATCTTTCTCTTGCCCTTTCTCCGAAACCCCTTGTAACTGGTTCGTCTTTTTCTTAGCTCTCCTCTTGCTTAAACTTTCACTCTTTTCTTTTGTAGCCGCCTGCGCACCAGTGGCGGTACCGCCTTGCTTCGTGTGTAACGACTACAAATATGTTAAGTTAAAGTTGTAAAAATAAAAACTAACAAAAACAGCTACAGTTGTAAAAATTCAGAGAACATTGTCCTTAACATATATTATTCATTAAAATTTTTAAAAACTTTTCTAAGTAAATAATGTTTAAGTTTATATTGGGTTTTGCATGTTAGAATTCAGATCTGATTTTTGTAAATGGTTGTTCGATGTTGCACAATGAATGATTCAAATTCTTCAAAGACCTCTGCATTTATCTAATGTAATCAATCAAACTGTCGACGTTGAATTTTCTCAACTTTTCATAAAATTAAAGAAGCCGGGTAACAGACGTAAAAAATATATTTTCCGTTTACTTTCTAAAAATGCATATTTAAAATAATTTAATTAATTAAGGAATAAATTCTGAAAGATTCATTAAAATTTGACAAATATTTAATTTTGCAATAATTTCCAAATCAATATGTCGATCATCATAAAGACAACGTTATTTCATAGTCAGTCAGTTGAGTGCTAAACGTGATACACGCTATGAGCGATCATGTCTCGAAAGAGACATGACTGACTGGGCAGAAGATTATCCCGCAGAAGATTGCCATTGCTTTCTGCTGTAGAATGGTTGCCGACCAAGGCTATAGAACCCAATCTGTCCTATTATTTAACCCATAACTGGAGGGAAGAGTCGGATTAATACCTTTCCCAATGGCATTTGTGCGTAATTGGATGCAAAGAATTCAACTGGAATTCGAACTCGGTTCCCACGATTTATCATTCCAAGTCGATATCCATTGCTCCACAACGCACATTTTATAGTACTTCCTCAAAAGCACGAGAAACATATTTTAATAGAAATCTAGGACTTTTTGAAAAAGGTGTAAAAATCTAATAAAATAACCAAACACGGAGGCTTAAATCAAGTGATTTGAGGAGGTAGTATTGCTCTGAGTTAAGAGCTTGTCTATTAAAAGCTCTTATGTCTCACAACAGGACTCTGAACCATGCAACACAAGCAGAAGAGCCTAGTCAGAGCTGCCAAGCAATTTTTGACACCACATCAATCCATATATCTGACCACCTAACTACCCAGATTGCAACTATGGGGCGCAGTTGAGCGAGAGACCAACAAAACTCTAATTACCACCAAGGATGAACTGAAGGCAAAGATTATTGCAGCTTTCCCTAACATAAATAAGGAGACAGTCCAGAAGAGTTGCAGGAGATTTCAAAGTCGTCTAGAAGCCGTGGGTGAAGCCAATAAATATTATATTAAACAAATTTACTCTGTTATTTCAAGATATATTTTGGTAATTTTGGTAAATATATCTGTTAACGTAAGACGTCAGTGTTATTTTCATCTTTGTAAAATTCAGACAATAATTATCCATCGCAACTCCTATAAATATGTGTGTGTGTGTGTGTGTGTGTGTGGAGAGAGAGACAAAGAGATAGATAGAGAAAGAGAGGAAAAGAGATAGGAGAATGATAAATTAACACTACGCTAAGTATAATTTTCATATCTGCAGCTATAATCTAACGAGGTTCGGCCTTTTCTTTTGGAGATCCCTGCCAATCATGATTTATATTGTATTGACGACGATTGAACCCTACTGTTCCCCTTTATTAATCGTTTTTAATATCCTCTCCTTAATTTATTTGTTTATGTTTTTTGATATTATTTAGATTTAGATGATGGTCAGTTATATTCTTTAGTTTAGGTAGTTGCCATGTAACCTTGTTAGTATTGTTTTTGTGTCCCCTTTTGAAAAGCAACATTATTTCCTTTCTTAGCTGTTTATACTGAAATTAATGCATGGAATAACCCCGACGAGAACTGAAAACAAATCACCCTCAGCAATATTTTCATGGATCATACATTAAGTGATTCTTCTATAGAGGTTAACCACAATAAGATGAGAAAATGTTTAGTACAAAATATAGCAATTACGACAAGAACGATTATTCAGTAAAAAGTGACCTTTAGCACGCCGTCCTTTTCTACAACAGGCCAAATTATCTTTTAATCGTTAGCCAAGTTTTTCTGTGTATTTAAAGCGTTCAGGTTATCATCTTCCTGTTTGTACTTCTTACTCAAAGACAAAATATTCATCTTCGAATGGTTCCTTGATTAATCTGATTCGTATTAGTCAAATTTACGTGCTTAATTTTTCATTACTTGGAGTCATTAAATAAGTTGTATTTACATATTCGTTTTTATCTATAATCCAGAACATCCGAACAAAACATTTGAAAGCATTGCTTCATAGATTTCTAGCATTATAATTGGCACGGTATAAGTATATAAACCGGCACATATGACTGTATCAATAGGACATTAATTATATATTTTCTGGTTTTAAAAATTACGTCTGTTGCGACATATTTTCTGGAATTTTCTTAAGCTCGAGAAATTAATCCTTATGTATGTATGTATGTATGTATGTATGTATGTAATATGTGTTCGTGACCGAGTTGTCAGAATGTCCGTATTCTGACCATGAAGCCCGGGTTCGGATCTCACTATATTCAATTTTTCAGGAAGTTGAATTCTTGATGTTATTGGTTAATGATTTCAGCATGCTGTCCATTTAGAAAGTGCTTGAAATACTTATCACAGTTTGAACAGAGGCTTGTGAGTGAAATTGGGTAGACAACTTCCTTTGGTGGTTGTGCAAATAATCGTAAAATAATAGAGAGTAAATTTGTTTAATAGAATACAAATTGGCTTCAACCACGACTTCTAGACGACTTTGAAATCTCCTGCAACTCTTCTGGACTGTATTCTTATTTATGTTGAGGAAAGCTGCAATAATCTTTGCCTTCAGTTCATCTTTTGTGTTACCCACAGTTTTGTTGGTCTCTCGCTCAACTGCGCCCCACAGATAATAATCAAGACTTTACCAAAATTAAACAAAGATATAAAATAATAGAGAGTAAATTTCTTGAATAAAATACTAATTGGCTTCGACCACGGCTTCAAGACGACGTTGAAATCTCCTGCAACTCTTCTGGACTGTCTTCTTCTGTATGTTGAGGAAAGTTGCAATAATCTTTGCCTTCAGTTCATCTTTGGTGTTACATAGAGATTTTTTGGTCTCTCACTCAACTGCTCCCCACAGATAACAATCAAGGTTTTGTTCAGACTGCTGTTCACACTAGATAATACGATCTACCCCCAGGAACTGTGACTAAGATCAGCTCCGTATAGTTGCAGTATAAACCATAGTTGGGCTCCGTGAGTGTTAAACAAACACAATTGTGCCCGAGCAAGCGTCTGCAATGCTAGCTGCCTCAGTGGACGAGTATCCTCGAATACGAATGACAGTCATTATGATGTTTACTACCAGCTAAATTTATTAAACCACCCTAGTGTTTTAAAAAATATGATGTATTTCATACTATATTTTAGTATTTATTGCCACGTGAATTATTGTAAAGGAAAATAGAATGGTTCTTTTGTTAATATTGCACAATAACATGTGCATCAAATTAATTTATAAATATTTAATAATTAATTATATTTCAGTTTCATCAATGAAAGAATGAAGAAAATGTAGGGTGACACGGACGAGTTTATCTTTGCTTCCTTGCCTTGGAAAATTTTTGCAAAATAATTATAAAAACGGGATGTATGTTGTGGTGCCATACATATCGATTCGGAACGACAAATCGGAGTTCCGATTTCGAAATCCAGATAAAATTCTTGCATTCACTTAAGCACAAATACTGTTGGGAAAGGTATTAATCCGTCTCTTCTCTCCAGTTATGAGTTAAATAATAGGACAGATTGGGTTCTGTAGACTTGGTTGGCAGAGAGCAATGACAACCTACTGCAGGATAATATTCTGCCCAGTCAATCATGTCTCTAAAGAGACATGATCGCCCAAGCTTATATCACGTATGGCTCTTAACTGACTGAATAATAACAAACGAACCATTCTATTTTCATTGAGAATTATCCACTTCGCAATAAATATTAAAAATAGTATGAAATACATCATTTTTTTAAAAAACTGGGGTAACCTAATAATTATGGTCGGTAGTGCATGTATGTATGCATGTATGTACGTATATATGGCAATACTTGGGTGTTGCAATACTCCATATATAAGACATACGACAAGCTCTGTCCTCTTGAATTAAAACTCAGGCTAATTCGACTATCTTGAAAGAAGCTCGTGATCTGATCTACAATATGGCAAAAGAGACGGCTTAGTTAGTTTCAGTTAAATATCCATAATGGTTCAATGAAAAGTACCAAGCTATTAAAGGCATTCTTATAAAAAATCACTGCTCCTTACAACCGAAGAACATAATTAAAAGCTAGTGTATATTTAGAGTATATGCTTCGTTAAGGCAGGTTGATTTTTCACTTTCTTTATGAAAACAACATTGCACTCAGTATAAAACAGGAGTTTGATGTGATAAATATTCACTGCCAAACATTAGACTGATACATTTTAACAATCTTTGACCGTTTATGTTTCGTCTGAAATATGTACAGAAATGCATAAATTACCACAGGTTTTTGCTTGAAAACTTGATTTAAGAATTTTACTACTTTAAGAAAAATCTAAATAAGTTGATATCTTTTGTATTACATAGATTGAATAGAAAATGTATTCAAACCAGAATTCTGGGCCTGGGCCTGGGCAGGACGATAAACTGCAAGGCCTCTGATTGGAAGGTTGTGAGGAGCATGGAACCACCTCTTAATTGCTGTTGTTCCCAGGTCCACCCTGACCCGTAGTGGTAGCACTTGTTAGGGTCCTAGCTATGGGCAAATAGTTAATCCCCCAATCTTTTGTCAAAACATTGAAAGTATAAAAATGCACCTTTATAGAAATATATACATAAATTAAATTTTTTGAGAAAAATATACATTTTTGAAGGAACAAATATTCACAGCAAAACATTTTAATACAAAAATTATAAGACGCTTTCAGTCTTCTAAAATAAAAATGAATAAAAAACAACTTTTCATTAAAATCTGACTAAATCGACCTTCTCACTATAACCGAACATCAAGAAAATACCTTAAAAATCCGCCTTTTTTGACATTAAATAACCCACAAATGTCGATATGCCGTTAAACAAAACTTAAACTCAAACAAGCCAGAATGTTAATTATGATAAAGCTTAAGCAAAATATGCATTTTCACTGTGTTTGATAAGGGAAACCTGTGGAGATATATTTAAAAATTTACAAAAAGAGACTACTCAGGTAATTAATAAAAACAAAAAATAGATAAAATTGTGCATAACACTATAAAACTGTTGGACACATTATGAGAAAAATGTATTAAATTTATATTTTTTATAATAAATCACACTAAAACTACTGCGCTATATACATAAGAATATAGTTAATTATTTCGGTATAATTTCCCATTGAAAATGAAGCTCTTATTTGATAGAACATGATTTAGTTATAAAGTGTTTGTGCCATGCCTCCTGTCCATATACAATTATCAAAGGTTCAGTAAACTTTAATTTTTATAAAGCGTTTTATAAAGTTTTTACTGATTACTGAAATGTTACCGCAACGCTACGATTTTGAACAAAAACTTAATCTTTAATATCCTCTCCAAATGATTCGTTATACGAGAGAAACTTGGGGTCTCATTTATTCGCATTAATGAAGGCTGTTACAGGTAGAAATGTAAAAACATCCACCTAATGAAGTAGGCCTTTGACATAAGAATAGCTTTAGTAACGTGTCTTAGATCAAAACAAGGCAAGAAATTCTTTACAAGCCTGGTGAAAAGAGATGATGAGAGATGGAAAGAACACTTTTGAGATCTACTTGTATCCATGTGAGTCAATCTGGACTTAAACATATTCAGCAAAGCCCAATTGAGGATTTTATGAATGATCCATGAACGAAGTGAAATCGTCTATTTTTGTGAATTCCGGGTATGGAAACTGCCCTAAAGAAAGGAACAATAACCGGAATTGGAGATAGAAAAATAAATTTATTAACATAAGGGATACAAACATGAAGGCAGGTTAGTAGTCCAGTAATAAGAGTTAGTACAAAGTATATATAGGAGTCTCTGAAGTGTAGCCGTAGTATGTTTAGTATGTCCACGTCGGAGGCTGACGGGTGCTGTGTACTAATCTTCTGACTGAGTAGCTCAGAGCTACTGTGAAATGTTGTCGCTGTATTCTCCGTGAAACCTCGATATCTATCGGTATTTCACGTCTCGCTCGGATCTTTCGGATCTCTCCAATGGCATATGTTTTAGTTATAACGTGTTTGTGCCATGCGTCCTGTCCATATACAATTATGGTTCAGTAAACTTTAATTGTTATAAATCGTTTTATAAATTATTTACTGATTCCTGAAATTTTATCCCAATGCTACGATGTTGAACAAAAACTTAATCTTTAATATCCTCTCCATCTGCTTCCTCATATGAGAGAAAATTAGAGTCTTATTTATTCGCAGTAAGGGGGGCTGTTACAGGCAGAAGTGTAAAAAATCTACCTGACAAAGTAGGCCTTTCGCATAAGAATAGCGTCGGTAGCGTGTCTTAGATCAAAACGAGGAAAGAAACTCTTTACAAGCATGGTAGAAAGAGATGATGAGAGATGGAAAGAACACTTTTGAGATCTACTTTTATCCATGTGAGTCAATCTGTATTTAACCACGTTCAGCAAAGCACCACTGTGCATTTTATGAATGATCCATGAAAGAAGTGAAATCATCTATCAAAATGCTGCTGAAAATAACCGCTTCTTTGTGAAATCATTTGGTAAGGGAGTAAATCATGCATAGAAGTACGCTAAATATTTCGAACACTGAGAGAATTAAAAAAAATAGAGATGTGATAATACCTTTGTTTAACAGATATTATTGCGCAAATGCAAAGTTATAAAAATCTGTGTTGGCATTATCGTTTTACAGCTTTACTGTAACTAGTGGGTAAAATCCTCATAGGGGATTACCTGTTTCAAATTCGTGTTCATATTGTGGATATAATACGATACACAATAATCATTTTGGTCTAATGGGGGAACGATATGTATGATTTTCACAGCGGGACAATTCTAAGATAAATCAAATGAATAATAACAAGGACTAAGTATGGTCTTCGCAGATCTTACGAAGGCCCACGACGTTCTAAACCGATATGTGCAATAGCTTGAGACGTTTAGGCTATTCCAGCAATTTCACTGTTGTCAAAATCTGTACACTGTCACAAACTAAAAGTGCGTGACACCAGAAACAGACCCTTCATTCTACATTCCATTTTAATGAGGGATTTGTGTATGCGGAGAGTGTCAGCGAAATTCGCCCGATCATATTGCTCCCATAAACCATTTAATTTGACAGGCTTCCTACTCTCTTCACTTGACGACCTATAACTTCTGACTCTCTCCAAGTTGAAAGAGAAGCAGATTGAGTCGAGAAGGATAATAATACGAAATATGACAGTGAAACTTCCTTCTAGAGAAGGCATTCTAAAATTGATACCATCAGTGGTTAAACCGCTGGGAAAAATTTGTGAACAAATTTGACGGCGGTGGAGATATTTTAAAGGTGATTAAATAAAATTTGTGAAGTGTACAAATTTGAATATTTTTATGCCGAAAGGTCGGACGTATTTGAAGGTATCACACAGACACAGGCACTGTTGTGTGTTGTTTCTGCTTTATGAGGCCTACGGCCATATCACCGATTCTCGCTCGATTACCGAAGTTAAGCAACGTTGAACCTGGTCAGTACCTAGATAGGTGACCGCTTGGTAATACCAGGTGCTGTAAGCTTCTAGTGACGGATGTGTGTAGTGGTGCAGTGGATATCGGCTCGGAAAGAGAAGTCGGTGAGCCGAGTTCGAATTCCAGTTGAATACCCTGCATTCACTTAAGCACTGGTACCCTTGGGAAAGGTAATAATCCCTCCCTTACTTCCAGTTATGGGTTAAATAACAAGGGTAGTACTTTGGGACCAAAGCAGGAGCGTGTTTGACCGATATATAAGGCTGTGGATGATGTCAACAAGTTCAACAACAAAAGAAAAACAACAGCCGCTTGAAAGGCGACGGCCGGCTAAGATATGATTGACAGATAACTAAGGTGAAGGGTAGTTGAAATATATATCCAGCTGTAGATGACGTCAACAAAGCGACAATCCGAAAAGGCAAAAAGGAGTTTTAAGATTATGCAAATTCTAGAAGTCTTGACTCATGACAAAGTATTGCCGCTGGCTAACGACTCCCGATGTCTCTTTCGTATGCGCGATATTTCTCCCATTGCTTCCACACAAGCTTAACTGACGAAGAGTAAATACATAAGATTATATTATTATATATAGGTGTTCTGCGTTGTTTGTTCACAAAAAATGGTTGAACAAAGTCAGGACCTGATAGAACAAAACCGAGTAGAAATTCGTGCTCCACGCACCAAGACTACATAAAACTGTCATAACGAATTCAATAAACAAAAATTGAAATTATTTTCCTATTGTTACAATCAAGTTATTAGCTTATAACGTTACCAACTACATCTGTATTAAAACGGCAATAAAAAGTTCTTAGGGTTTTGAAAGATATTTTGACGAAAAATTGTTCTAAGTAAATAATTATATAACATTCGACTAACAGCAACAGTCACTGATCGGTCAATGAATACCGGACTTTTTCTGTATGGAAATTGATATTTCATCATTTCCTTTCATATGATATAAAAATCACGTTAGAAATGAAAGTCTGTCTAAAGTAGATATGAGACATTAAATTTCCCAAATGAAAATAATTGTTGTTATCAATATCAATCGATTTTATTAAATATTCTGTGGAATCTGCGACAGAGATATGTTAGTCAAGGCACGTTTTCTAGTGCAACTAACCCATCGGTTGAAAAAACACTGCCAGTTTTTGTGCTTATGTGAAAATTAGTTTGAAGCTAAACAGATGGTTAGGATTACCTTTGAGCTTATGCAACGCTGCTTTATATGGATCATCCAATGCCATCCAGCTGTCATTCAGAGGTCTGGTCGAGGAGTTCATGGTTTCACAGACAAGGGAAGCTTACCAGTATAGAAACTCTAAAGCTCCCAATGTGTCAGACGTGGGAATTGATGTAAATACGGGCAAAAGATGGAGTGTAAATAAACTAGCTATCGCAGAAAGGAACCTGAGGATAAAATCAATAGTGGGTTCAGTCGCAGAGAGAAGAGCACGCCTGGAACTGATTCCTTCATACAGATTCGGAAAATCATCGTGAAGGAGCGTCAACAGCTGATAAAAGTCAAAGTAAGAGGAGGAATGGAGGAAAATCGGATGACAAAAATGGCAGGTTATAGCCAGCAGGGAGGGTGGACCAGGGAGGATTGTGTAGTTCGGCGAAAATTGTCGTGGTCAGATCTTTTGAATACCGACTTCAGCCGATCTAGATTCCTGGTTCAGATGGTGTACTTCGTATTACTAAGTGCATCCAACTTTTACTTATGGGGAAAATATATTCACCATAGTGCCCCTTGTGTTTGGAACGGGGATCACTGCAAGACATACTGAGCGGGTGCAGAACTGCTCAGTCGGACGGGCACTATCGGTTGGGTCATGACAATGTTTTAGAGGCTACAACGCTTATTATTGCTGAATTTTTGCAGAGCAATAATCTTATCCCAGAAAGAAGAGCTATCCGCATCGTTAAAGCAGGTGCAAAGCCGGGTAAGAAGGTTGCAGGATCTTATTTACTGTTATCGTCAGCGTCGGATTTGCAGAGGCCAGTCGATTTAGGGTAACAATTGAAATTCCCTACACATATATCGTCTCAGACATAATCGTTTATTCGGACGCCAAGAAACAAATTATTTTGCTAGAGTTAACTATCCCATGGGAGACCCATCCCGTGAGGCATTAGAGAGAATTACCGTAAATATCCAGAAGTCTTAGACAATTGCAGAACTAAAGGATGGCGTACTCATTGTTTATTGGTCGATCTCGTCTGTACAGGGTTCGGCGGACAGTACAATGATACGAGCCCTTACTAGCCTAGGGATAACTGGACACAAGAAGATCCTGAAGTACGTCGAAAAGACCGCCAGGGGGTTGAGCATATTTAGTAATGAGTGGCCCAAAACTACTAAAAGTACGAACGTTCCCAGTGTAGGTGAAAATACGTCGTAAATACTACCACTAAATACTTTGAAATCTTTATATATATATATATATATATATGTATATATATATATATATATATATATATATATATATATAAAATCGGGTTCATTCAGTCGCATATTTAATCGACTTCGATAAGTACAGTGAGGTGAAACAAGTATTAGGTCAGTAGAAAAATAGATTTAGAATCATTGTCTAAAGCTCACAATATATTCGTTAAACAATTATAAATAAAAATAAACAGCAAAAATAAATTAATTGACACATATATATATTTTATATATAAATTCTTATAACAGGTAGTGAAAAGAGTATTGGACAGTTCCGAAATTATGTTTAAAATTAATGATTTGAGTATATTCCATGCTCGAATGTATTAGAATTACTTAAAGGTGTTAACTATCTTGATGGTCAGTTTATCGCAAGACGTCGCACTAACAATACTGCAGGATGCCAAAGCAAAGCGAGATGTCTAAAGATCTTTAAGATCGAATTATTTCTACACATAAATAAAAAAAAATCTATCGTAACATTTTCTAAATACCTATGTATAACTGTGAGTATCTTTGGGTACATAATTAAGAAATGGAAAGACTTCGGTAGTCATGAAAATATGCCAAGAAGAGGTATACCGCGCAAAATATCACAAAAGTGTTCACGTAAAATAGTACAGCGAGTAAAATATGACCCTTTTGTCACTTGGAGGGAATTTCAAAAAGATCTCAGCAGTGCAGGAAATCAAGTATGCAAAAAGACCATACGTTCTGAACTTCACAGACACCATTTAAAATCTCGCTTTTCTTGCAAAACACCATTGCTAAAAAACGTCGTTTAAAATCCAGACTTGAATTTGCCAAAACTAATTTGCAAAAGCTTAATGATTATTATAAGCAAATTTTATGGTTTGATTAAAGCAAGATTGACTTTTATGGCCACAACGATGCTACCCATGTTTGGAGAAAGGATGAAACAGCCTTCAATTAAAAGAACACTATCCCACCGTGAAGCACGGAGGCGGTAGCCTTATGGTTTGGGGATACGTTGCATATAATGGTACAGGACAATTGAAAATTATTGAGGGCACAATGAATGCAGCCAAATATATTCAGATCTTAGAAGATTGTTTTCAGTCATCAGTTTAGAATTTAGAGATTGGACCAGATTGGGTTTTTCAACAGGACAATGATGCAAAACATACATGCAAAACAACACGTGCATGACATCAATGCGTTGACATGGTCCAGCCAATCGGCGGACATAAATCCAATAGAGACTCTTTGGAGAATACTGAAGAAACAGATTCGTGAATGACAACCAAACAACATCAGTGAATTGAAAATTTTTGCAGGAGAAGAATGGGCTAAAATTTCCACCAAATAATACCAGGCCCTTTTAGAGAGCTACAGGAACAGACTGAGAGCTGTAGTTGTAAGTGAAGGAGGACCAAGTCGCACTTCTTACCAGTTGAAATCTCTTCCTTATACTTGCTCTTCTAATAGGGACAAATCTATGTAACACTATCTTGCTATGTAGAAAAAATATTATAATATAATTACATGCGAAAAAATGTAATACTATAATATTGCATGTGGAAAAATATGAAACTATAATATTGCATGTGGAAAAGTATGATACTATAATATAAGGGTCATCATATTGGCAGTCATTATGTGACAAAGCGAAAACAAGTGACTAAGAAAAACACTATTGGAAGCCTTTAGCTTTATTGCTGAGGGAAGTAAAAAATAACGGTAGTCAAACATGGTTGCGAAAAATTTTGGATGGAGCCAAGGAAGGTCAAATCTTTAATTCCCGAATTCGCTGTGAGAGGATTTCACTTGAAAAATAGATGATGTTATCGGGCAAGAAGAAGAAGAAGAAAAGAAAGGACAGCAACAATAATATTGCTATTTCATTGGTTAAACCAAAGAAATAAAATCACTCCGCCACATATTGCGAGCTGGGAGTCATCTCATTAGTTAAAGATTTGATTTGCATGGACACTCCTTACCCGTCATGCACCTTCCAAAATAATTTGGGACAGGAATAAAATCTAGAGCCAAGAGAGCCAAAATCAGTGTGGTCGCTGTGCCAAGCTAAAGCAGACAAGACGAATTGACCGCGGCTGTCAGACAAACACCCCATGACCCATCTTCGGCAGTTTCCGTAAAACTTCGGTGGAAAGCTTGAATACTCTGACTGGAGTGATAAACATTACCAACCGAGAATTTGAATTAATGTTGAGAAGACAAACATTATTCTTAATTAAAAACTTTCGCTCTTTTGTAAGAATAAGAAATTGATGACTGTTATATTCTATTTCTTTATTATTATTTTTTTGTATATAAAGACTTTTTTCTCAACTTATTCAGGCGTCATTGAATTTAGTTATATTTTTTGTTGTTAACTCAAATGTGTACCCGTGTTCGGCCTGTTTCGACGTGGTAAAGATACAGCTAGTGGGATTTCAACGTGCTTCTTATGATCAAAATTCACAGTGTGGGCAAGGAAGAGCACAGTTGTAATAGACGACTTGGAGATCAGCTACTATAACGAGGCCATCACGACTAGCGAACAGAGATCGTCGTTATACTAAATAAAAGTTAAATGCAAAGTCAGTTGCCATCTTCTACCAACTTGATTCCCATTTTTCTTTCATCATTTCTTCGATACCCCCTCTACTTTTTTTCATTTACTTTCACTTTATCCCCATCTGCATCAGTGGCGTTCTTGCTTTACGTGCGGTTAAAACTATAATAAAAATGTATGATTTAGAGAAGATTCCATGGTGTTTAACTATGTTGCAACAGTTTTATGAATTGCAACATAATTTCCAATAGTCATAGCCAAGTTAAGGAAGCCCCAACAAATACTGTGTAAATAATTATAATTACCAAACAACCACTCTCTCACCGGCGTGATGTGGCTTCCCTGTGTCTCTTTGACAAGTGCTTTCATGGCTTCTGCTCCGATGAACTTAGCTCACTGGTGCCGCCTAAGCACGAATTTACACGAGATACTAGATTAGCAACTAGGTCCCACCCTTTTACAATTAAACAGATAAGATGTAACTGTAAATTCTACTCCAACAGCTTCTTTTCTCGCGCTTCCCGCCTGTGGAACTCCCTTCCACAAGTCTGCTTTCCCGAAAGCTACAATCTCCAGGTGTTTAAATGTAGGGAGTCAATATACACCTCCTATCACACGAACTCCCAATTACTCTCAGAACACTCTCATCTACCCAACCCTCATTCTCGGTGTCCTTACCTGCCTATCACCCAAAATCTGACATTTCCTATATTTACCCATTCTCGGTATCCCTACCAGCCTCTCACCAACCTAATGACATTTCCTATATTTAATCATCCTTTCTCCACTCTATGTAGCTCCCTGCGCAATAGTGGCAGTGACATGCCTAGCTCGGGGTGTAACGCTTATAAAAAAAAAAAGAAATATACAAACACTAACCATATCTTTATAATAACGAAACATATAACTCCAACATAAATGTGAAATAGAAATTTTAAGTTCTTAAACTAATTTTAGGTGACGTTTATTGATTGAATTTGTGAATTTAATTTTTCTTCTTCCGTAATATGAATCAGCAGAAAATCTACAAAAGAATTCAAAAATTCATATTTGATGGTAAATTACTGTCTGAATATGTAAACTTTCTTCGTCAAAATTCATTAAATTTTCAATCGTGTTAATGTCGATATAAAAAAAATTACCCGTTCCTTCATCAACAGAGTATTTTTTAAAGAAATTTTATTCATATATTCATTAATCTTATTCGACCGAATATGATGGAATATTTTTGTGAATAAAAATAATCTTATCTCCGAAGTGGTTTGACATCTTCTCGAACCATCGCTATACGAGCGTTTTCAAAGAATCAATACATATCTGAGCTATCCTTTTATCTCAATATAAAAGTAAGCATCACTTGTCCACAGATAATACCAACTCATATCGTCACGCTAACATTCAGGGAGGCTCCCAGTCTTATAGACTGGTTTCAGCAAGTAGCTTCGCAATTATTACCGTATTCATTTCTTGGATTCCGTTGTCATTTTATGCAATTTTTTAGTGAATATATATTACCAATCGCCAGGTAATCAGAATGTTTTGTCACTCACTTTAGGATCCGGCATCTTGTATTTTTTAACGCTTACTTGGTACGGTAACGCGTCAAATGTTCACAGCAAGAATATATCTTGTTTGTTCATCTCTCACAGTATTTTTCCTTTATCTCAGATGTATTTCAAATGTTTTTACTGATTATGTTTTAATATCTTCTGACGTTTTTATATCTTGAAAGTAGCTGACTTTCAATTTGAAATTTCCACATTCATCGCATTGCTCCAGAGAGCTATTGTGGTTTCACATACAAGAAGAAAACATAATATTTCGTTTTTAAATGTCTAAATAAATATTGGGCCATAATGAAAATATTAGTTTGTTAAAAAAATAAGAGCCGCTCGAAGAGTAGTATTTTGAAAAATCATTTTAGCATACTATTAACAGTATGTATAAATTAAATTTCGTTATACATAATAATTAATTTGTACTCTTTAATAATGTTTATTTTTTTCAGACAGAAATAATATTAAAACAGAGAAGCCCTTAATTATGAACGTAGCAAAACGTGATTTCCGTTTACTTTTCTTCTTCCAATATCATTAGAGCATGGCAAGATAGATCCACAAGTGATCAGACAGTACTTAGGTGGTTTCAAACATTTCGAACCGGTGATGAGATCCCTGAAGATAACAAGTTACAAGACGGTCTTGTAAGCTTAACAACGAACAAACGCAAGCAGTTGTTGAACGAAACCCACGTCAAAGTGCAAGAAAAATGTCTCAGACACTTGGTGTTAGCACTGCCAGTGTTTAATGATATTTCCAGTGTACTGACAAGGGGGAAAATCCCAATAAATACGTTTGATATTATCGCAATGAAAATAAAAAAAATTAGGTGTTTTGAGTTTTCTCAATAATATTTCTGCGTAACACCAATGAACATTTTCTCGACCGAATCGACACTTGTGACGAAAAGTGGATCCTTTATGATAACCGTAAACGTCCAGATCAATGGCTTCGCCGTGTTGACTACCCTAAAAATTTCACAAGGTCAAAGTTGCAGCAGCAAATAATTATGGTGAGGGTCTGTTGAACTGTAACTGGTGTCATTTACTAGAAATTTCTGGAAGCCAATCAGAGCATTAATGCAGAATTTTACTCCAATCAACTTGAAGAATTGTAAGCTCGCTTCTAAAATTGAGGCCTGCTTTGGTCCAAATCTGCGTGGTCTACAACAGCTTACCACATCCTCGACATTCTCCTAATCTTTCACGCACTGATATCATTTTTAAACACGTGTGATAATTTTTAAATGGCAAAAATTTCATGTCCAAACCAGAGATGGAATCATCTTCTAAAGATTTCGTTGCATCACAGCCAATATGTTTTAATCAATAACGAATAAGTCATTTTGTTGATGGAGGACAGATGTGCATAGATGCTCAAGTAATATATTTTGACTAAATTCGGTATTTCTGTAGTTCATTTTTCAAAGAATAAATTCATGTTACTAAATTCGCACTTATATTTGTAACTAGCAGTATAGCCCGGCGTTGCTCGGGTGTAATGAAAGCTTTAAAACTAATCCATGGTCCTGGAGCTCAGACTCTTTGGACGTTGGAATGAAAGACTAAAAACAATAATTGCAGTTAATGCGAAACTGTAGACTGAAACAAAATGAATGGATGTATGTCAAATTTTGATTTCCTGGTATCGATATGACATTTTTCTGCACGATTGTAAGAACTGCAACCTTGAAATTTCTAAATATTGCTTCTTATGTCTTTGTCTATGAGTGTATCAAATTTGATTAAAATCGGACCACTTCTTCTATAACCCGTTTTTTCCGATTATCGATTTTTGATATTTATCAGGGGTACCTCGACACAAAACCTAGCTAAGAAAACTCACAGACGCTTATAGTACAACTGTGTAAATTTTCAAGAAAATTGGTTCAGCCATTTCGGAGTCTATAGGTAACGGACACACACACACAGACACACACACACAGACAAATAGTTTATATATATATAGTCGCCGACTGACGCCATTTCGGTCAGGTTTCAATCCTGGGTAAAAAAGCAATCGGAGTCTAACCGCACGGATGAGCTGTGATACGGCGAAACAGATCTGTCTGCGGATGACAATATATATATATATATATATATATATATATTACGAGAAAGTTTTTTATTTTCTCGCACAAATGCGTCCAACACAAAATAATCAAAGGAGTTAAAGTCTGGAAAATTAGGCGGTCAAATGTAAGAGGTGATGTGGTCGTAGAAATTGTCTGATAGCAATAAATGTGCTCTTCTGCTTGTGTGGTATGGTGCAGATACTTGATTCCAGATCTAGATTCGTTTGACAAATTTATCTCTTCAAAGAATTTATGTAGACCTCTCTACTGTCTTCATCTACAAACTGGCAAGTTTTTTTCAGAACCATCAGAGTTAACTGAGCCGTCGTACTTTGTCAATCATTATTAGAGTAATCCAACTCTTCTCAGATTTTATGTTCCGCCCCCAGACTGACACACAAAACACCCTGAAAAGTTTTTATTAGAGCTTCTGCAGTGAATGCCAAGCATTATATCAAACGGTTTACAAATTTTACAAAGTTAATTGTGTCATTTATTCCTTGTCTAACAGACGCTACCCAACTGATCCTTCCGTATTCTGCGGTTGGTAAAGTAAAAACAAAAACAATGCTTGAATTGAAAAATATAAAACGGTTACAATTTCTCCGTAGCAGTCCGTGTGTAAGAATGCGTGTGCGTGCGTGAGCAAGTTGAAATCAAATATAATATATCAGTAAAAGCATAGTCGAAAAATAAACAATTTATCTTAAGCGACGCGTATCATTTTCTTGGGTTTTTATAAAGGCAAAAAAGAAAAGAAAATCTAAACTTATTTATAAATGGAACTTTGTCTGTGTGAGTGTATGTGTGTGTCTGTCTGTGTGTGTTTGTCTGTTACCTACAGACTTCGAAACAGCTGAACCGATTTTCTTGAAAATTCACACCGTTGTACTATAAGCGTCTGCGAGTGTTCTTAGCTAGGTTTTGTGTTGAGGTACCCCCGATGAATATCGGAAATCGATAATCAAAAAAATCGGGTTATAGAAGGAGTGGCCCAATTTTCATCAAAGATAAAAACATAAGAAACGATATTCAGAGATTTTAAGGTTGCATTTTTTACAATAGTGCAGAAAATCGATAATACATATATATATATATATATATATATATATATATAAAAGGTAATATGTTTGTGTATATATCTGTTTATCTGCTTGTATGTCTGTTGGTATAATTGTAGTTCTTAGTCTCAGCCATGATACCATTTACTCAGAAGAGTTATTTAGCCTTCAAAATCAGTTTTCGACAAAAGACTTATTTGATATCGATACCAGGAAATCAAAATTTGACTTACATCCATTAATTTTTTTTTCAGTCTACGGTTTCGCTTTAACTGGAAACAACTATTGCTTTTTAGTCTTTCGTGCCAACGTCAAAAGAGTCTGAGCTCCAGAAACATGGAATAGTTTTAAAGCTTTCATTACACCCAAGCAACGTCGATACTAAGTGAGAGAAGGTCTATACTGTAGATTCTAAACAAGCTCCAGAGAAATTATTGAACAATAAACAGGAACTTTAAGCATATAATTATGTTAAGAGCCAGAAATAAAGTAAAAGAGTTCAAGAATTGCGTGGAACACTAACTAAAGCATTATAACAAAATCACTTTTGACCAGTTCTTAGAACTTTGAACGAGTTCGACATAAGAGACTCGAAAAGGATAAAAGTTCTAAACTTGGGATCTCTAAAGAAATTCCGCTCAGTAAGACAAATATTTTAGAATGTCTAAATGGAGCCAATAAATACATGAAAAATTGCTTTTCTAAAGAAAATGTTATCAAAACCATGGGTGACACACAACGGACAGGATGCCAAAATATGGATTCTATCTGATGCACATATGACTGTTACTGAATGAAGGCAACAATGAGGCAGTTATGTTGATGATATTTGACCAAAACATTATTGCACAATTCAAAGTCGACGAAGGAATCAAAAGGAACAATGCTAGCTGTTGTGGACAAAATATTATTTGAGTAACAAAGTTTCTAATGTTACCTGTGAATTTTAACCGGAAAAGTTTTAAAGGAGAGAATACAGATTCTGATTTGATTCCGATCGAAAATCTATGGCCAATTATAAAGATGAATAATAAAAAAGTGGCAAAAATTATAGCATCAAAGTAAAACTATGCGAAGCAATTAAAGTCACCATGTCGAATATGGTATCTGCTGAAGTAAAACAAAATAACAATATCACTAGATGATAGGATTTTATTGACAAGAATGGTTACTATGTTAAGATGCAAATGTTTCACGTCTTGTCATATACATTTGTCATTTGTTGTATTATAGGTTTTTATCAAATGCGGATGAATTTACTTACTTTTAAATTACATATTGTTTTTCAGATTTTGACGAATATATTCATACTCCATTATTTAAAATAAATTCGATAAAACATTCTGAAACCAACTCAGTATTATATATATATTTATATATTATTAATAACTTCCTTATAATATATATATACATATATATATAT
>JBBBDQ010000501.1:965000-987500 GCA_037127315.1 Ascarosepion bandense | reverse complement strand
TGTGTATGTCTGTGTGTGTGTGTATGTCTGTGTGTGTGTATGTCGATGTGTGTGTGGTGTGTGTGTGTGTGTGATGTCTGTGTGTGTGTGTGTGGTGTGTGTATGTCTGTCTGTGTGTGTGTGTGGTGTGTGTGTGTCTGTGTGTGTGTGTGTGTGTGTGTGTGTGTGTGTCTGTCTGTGTGTGTGTGGTGTGTGTGTGTGTGTCTGTGTGTGTGTGTGGTGTGTGTTTGTGTCTGTCTGTGTGTGTGTGTGTGGTGTGTGTGTGTGTGTGTGTGTGTCTGTGTGTGTGTGTGGTGTGTGTGTGTATGTCTGTGTGTGTGTGGTGGTGTGTGCGTGTGTGTATGTCTGTGTGTGTGTGTGTGTGTGTGTGTGTGTGTGTGTGTGTATGTCTGTGTGTGTGTTATGTGTGTGTGTCTGTATGTCTGTGTGTGTGTGATGTGTGTGTGTCTGTATGTCTGTGTGTGTGTGTGTGGTGTGTCTGTGTGTGTGTGTGTGGTGTGTGTGTGTGTGTGTGTGGTGTATGTCTGTGTGTGTGGTGTGTGTGTGTAGGTCTGTGTGTGTGTGGTGTGTGTGTATGTCTGTGTGTGTGTGTGGTGTGTGTGTGTGTGTCTGTGTGTGTGTGTGGTGGTGTGTGTGTGTATGTCTCTCTGTGTGTGTGTGGTGTGTGTGTGTATGTCTCTCTGTGTGTGTGGTGTGTTTGTGTATGTCTGTGTGTGTGTGGTGTGTGTGTGTGTATGTCTGTGTTTGTGTGTGGTGTGTGTGTGTGTGTGTGTGTGTGTGTGTGTGTGTGTGTGTGTGTGTGTGTGTGTGTGTGTGTGTGTGTGTGTGTGTGTATGTGTGTGTGTGTGTGTGTGTGTGTGTGTCTGTGTGTGTGTGTGTGTGTGTGTGTGTGTGTGTGTGTGTGTGTCTGTGTGTGTGTGTGGTGTGTGTGTGTGTGTATGTCTGTGTGTGTGTGTGGTGTGTGTGTGTGTGTAATGGCCAGGTGCACTCATCTGTTATGACGTCTATACAATCTTTTTTATTCAGTGTTATTTTATTATTTCAACCAAGAAGACCATCCGTGGTTTATACTCTATATTAAATTCACAGTTTCTGTTAGAAATGGTATATTTTGGCGAGATAAACAGTTTTAAATATTCCAGTACTTTAATATCTTCGATTTTTAAGACTACGAATAGCTTTCTTTTTTTTTCATCCATCTTTAATCAAATGTATATGGATACTTTCTAACAGTAAGTGCCTTGTACTATCGCTCTCGTTCTCTCTCTCTCTCTCTCTCTCTCTCTCTATATATATATATATATATATATTCATATATATATATATATATATATATATATGAACTGTTTATTATCTACCAGCCTGAATATGCAACAAATTTTATTAGAGAAAAATATGGTTTATGCAGTCCAGCCGCATTCGAACCTGCGCCCTCCTAGATTGAACATGCTTTAATCCATTGTGAATTGTCTAATATCCATTTATTTTTTGTAAAATGTATATATATATATATCTATATATATATATATATATTGTTAAATATGTGTTAGCCGAAATATTAGAAACAGCTGCATAAAAAAAATTATCCAAATATTGTCTTTAATTTCACCTGAACTTGTAGCGAAAATACTTTGTTTAAAACGGATCATGATTAAACATAATGGAAATTCATTGTCTCTTATATTTAACAGTATATGTTTAGAAAATTATCTGCTGCCTCGCTACATTATATATATATATATATATATATATATATATATATATATATATATATATATATATATATATATCCCAAATAATATCTGATAAAATGTTTAATTCTTATTTATTGTTGGAATTTCTATAAATTCTTTTAACTTGCTTGTCATTTATTGCCATACCTCTCTCTTGCTTGGCCAATCATGTCTCTTTCAATTCATAACTATTTAAGCTGAAGTTTTTTTCCTGCAGTTGCTGCCAATTTTCTTTCTCGGGTAGGCTGGTTGCCAAATTAGTATCTCCTGCTATTCAACATATATCTGCGAGGTGAGGAGATGGATTAATATATATATTTAATAGTAGTTGCGAGTAAGCAAATATAGGGAAGTTCCCGGTTTTATCATTCTGAGCGATTATCTATTACACAACGCGCTACGTATCACAGGATCAATCCGTAATTGAAACATCTTTGAATATGTTCATTATTTGAACCAACCGCTTTCGTCGTATTTCATATTTATGTTTCTAGAATTCACTTGAATAGATGGAAACTGTGTTTGTTGGTCTTCTTTTCAGATGACTAATGTTTGATGAAAACTTATTCGGTCCATTTGTAATTCTTTCGTCTCTCTCTCACTCTTTCTTTCTTTCTTTCTTTCTTCTTTCTCTTACTCTCAATCCATCGACATGACTTGTGTTGAAGAAGTGGATTAGAATTGATTTGTATGTAAGCTACTGGGTTACCCGGGGAAAAGTGCACGATATAGAAGAATAATCTGAACTGGCTTTGGACCAACGCCGCTTGGCTTATATTACGTGGATCACCCCATATATCAAAAAATTGACTACGGTAATCTGACATTAGATTCTACAATTGAAGGTACTCAATGTAAACCAAAGTCTTTACTTTAGCAATCATCTGTAATAGTTTCTTAGAAGTGGACTACGCTAAAACCATTATTGATTCACGCTTGAAGCATTTGAAAAGAGAAAAAATAGGATGAAACGTAGTCTATTTGTTGAAAATCACTGATTGTAGAAAAATGTGACGTGGAACTTTAAGAATGGGAAATATGATAAAGACGCAAAGGAAGAAGGTTTATTGATTAGTTAATATTATTTAGCGGCATATCAACATCTCTATGGGTTATTTAATACCAGAATCTAAAGATTTTATACGTAAGGTTTTGCTTTCAATTACAAACATTTTACATAATTTTATACTTTCAGCTTTTTCTTATTTTAGATTTATAGCTTGCAGCGCATAAAATATATTGTTCGAAATTCATCTATATTTTTTTTTATTTTTTTATTTAATATATATTTACTATATATTTTTTATTTAATATATATTTACGTGTTATATTAATTTTCACTTTGTTATAAAAGATACTGTGTATTTTTGTTTAGTCGTTAACTATTTAACCATATCTGAGAACCTAAGAGGTTCTACCAAACAGCAATTAAGAAGTGGTTCAACGGTCCACAAAATCTACAATATCATTGTCAGTAGTCTTGCTGTCGGTTGTACATTATCGTCATGTCCCAGATTAAAAAATATATCACAACGACCAGGAGCAACGACATAATCACAAATATTTAAGATTAAAAATATAATAGCTCCAATCTTCACGTTAACAAGTTTCTATTTCACATGAAGTACGGAATACCATTAAAAAGCAAACCTCATTGCTGATCTTGAAAATGACCTCTACTGTGTTGGACTGGGGTAAGAAATGGCTCGTAAATTTTAATGCTTCTACAATGAAGCTATTATACTTTAACCCCTATAGACAATCGTTTCTAACTGCCATCAGCGTGGATTAGGCTAGTCTCCCTGAAAGCAAAACACCGAGTCTACTCGGCCTAACTCTCTTAGCCGACCTCAAGTGGAATGATTACATTGAATTCATAGCTAAATCTGCTGCTAGGAAGATTGGTTCACTGCGCAGGGCCAAGAAATAATTCTCGTCTGAATCAATCTTGCACATATATTAATCTACCATCCGCTCGTACATTGAATATTGCTGCCACATTTGGTCGGATGCCCCTGTTATTCATCACGGGGTTCGCGACAAAATCCAACGGAGAATCTGCAATGTAATTGATCCCGACGTGTTTGCTCAACTTCAGTCACTTTCACCCGATGTAATGTTGCTTTCCTCCGTCTCTTCTACAAATATTTTCATGGCTTCTTCTCGGATGAGCTTGGCTCCCTGGTGCCCTCTCTGCATGAATATACTCGAGCTATAAGACTAGCAACTAGGCCCCACCCTTTTACAGTGAAATCAGTCGAATCTAACTTCTACAGTTTCTTTTCTCGCACTTCCCGCATTGGAAATTCCTTCCGCATACTTGCTTCCCTGACAGCTACAATCTCCAGAAATTTAACAGCAATGTCAATTGCCATCTGTTATCTACTAGACACACATCCTTTCCTTGAGGGCCCTTATATCATTTTCCCCCTTTCCACTATATTCTCATCACACCAGTATTCTTATTCTTCTCATTCTCATTCTCCGACACCCCCGTAACTTGTTTCTCTTTTTTATTACTCTCCTTTTATGTACCCCCTGTACACCAGTGGCAGTACTGCCTTGCTCGGTGTGAAATGATTATTAAAAAAATGTATTAGTATATAGTGAAAGATTGCAACTATACTATCGCATTATATTTCTGTCCGTCCTTCTGTTTGTTGATATGTGCTAAGAAGATGAATGTCTACGGCTATATCGTGTTGAATGTGTGTGTCTGTGTGTGTGTGTGTGTGTGCGCGCGTGTGTGTGTGTGTGTTAGGGCCAGGTGCACTCATCTGTTATGACGTCTATACAATCTTTTTTATTCAGTGTTATTTTATTATTTCAACCAAGAGGACCATCGGTGGTTTATACTCTATATTAAATAGACTTAATTCATAGTTTCTGTTAGAAATCGTATCTATTGGCGAGATAAACAGTTTTAAATATTCCAGAACTTTAATATCTTCGATTTTTAAGACTACGAATAGCTTTCTTTTTTTTTCATCCAACTTTAATCAAATGTAATTTATGACTTTAAGATGTTTAGCCAATCCGATCACCGAAGTTAAGCAACATCAAGCCTGGTCAGTACGTAAATCCGTTACCATTTGGAAATACCAGGTGCTGTAAACGTAAGGACCAAGAATGGTCCATCGGTCCTCCAGGTTTGGGAGTTGGGTGCAGGGCTAACAAACCTGACCCGTAAAAAACAGTTTGTTACAGAAACAGTAACAAAAGGTGGCTGCCCTATGCATCATTGGGTGTGATGGATAAATGATGATGATGAATAAAAGTCTGCAGATTTTTAGGTGGGCATACCGAACGTCATAATACTGACTCAGAATCGTCAGATTCTACAGTTACTAGACTGATAGCCGTAAGCACAACTAATATACTACTAAATATTTCAGCAAGACTGTCTCGGTTTTAAGCGAAATTATATTCCTTGATTGTGTTATCTTCTTTCGACGCAGCGAAAACGTAACAGTAGCTATAAGGATTCGCAAACACAGAGAAAGAAAACAAATAATTGTGCCTAACATAACTGTGGGGATGGAGTTTAAGAATTCATACGACAAAGAAAATAAAATTCTTCCTACAGGCTTAAACATAATACAGCATAGCAGAATTAAAGTTAATTATTCATCAACAGCAAGAATTCCAGAAGACGTTGTAAGAACAAATGCCAGAACAGATAAATGAAAACTTAGAAAAACAACGAACACGGAATAACGTCAAATTCATTTTCGCAAGACGCAGTCGCTAAATCAGTTAGTGAATTTATGCACGTGTTAGAAGAAAACATTATATTCATACTGTGCATCAGAATGTCAATCAGTTAAGTGCCATACGTGATACACGCTTTGAACGATCATGTCTCTTTCGAGACATGACTGACTGGGCAGAAGATTATCCGGCAGAAGGTTGCCATTGCTTTCTGAGGTTGACTAGTTGCCAGCCAAGGCTATAGAACCCAATCTGTCCTGTTATTTGACTCATAGCTAGAAGAGGAAGAGATGTATTATATTATTATGTAGTAATTAGTGGGGGATCAGTTTATTACTTCACACTAATATAAGAATGATCCCCCACTTTATGCCCAGTAGAAGCCTTAATCATGTTTCTAACTATTATATTCAGTCAGTCAGTTAAGTGCCATACGTGATACACGCTTTGAGCGATCATGTCTCGAAAGAAACATTACTGACTGGGCAGAAGATTATCCAGCAGAAGGTTGCTATTGCTTTCTGCAGTAGACTGTTTGCCAGCCAAGACCATAGAACCCAATCTGTCTTATTATTTAATCCATAACTGGAGAGAAGAGAAGAGACGGATTAATACCTTTCCAAAGGGTATTTGTGCATAGATAAATGCAAGGTATTCAACCGAAAAGCAAAGAAATCAACTTCAGAATGTACGAAGCCATTTTAAGAGAAGAATGTCAAGAATAGTCAGTTGAAATGTAAGTATATTTTCTATTATAAAAATATTCCCTAACTGAACATGAAAAATATATGAATTTCATTTTGGCGAATGAGTCCAGTGTCATTTGAAAAATAAAAAAACACTAAGGTTATTATCAAAATATTTCTTGAAAAGAATTCACTTTTTATACTCGTTGACAGTGAACTAACATAACTAAGAACGAAGATGCATATTTTGTCATAGATGCCGGTAGAGTCAACCGTGATTTTGAGAAAGATATACTGAATGAATTATCCCAAGACGGATTTAAATGTCTAATCTTAGTTAAAGGTTTAGCATCATGCGTCGATGCAGAAATACGCTCTAAAATTCTTCCAAAGAATGAACAGGATTCAAAGTTAACAACATGGATTGTTGCAGAAGAGTGCTAAAAATCTCAAGTGAAGGCATGAACCAACGAAAATCGAAAAAAAAAAACATCATAAATACAACTAGTCCAAAAAAAAGAAAAAAAGACCCCACCAAAAAAAATCCGAAATACAGATACTGCAAAAATGAACCCATTATCTAGCTGTGGTATTCTTCATTCAGAAAAGACTAAACGTTTAAAACCAAATGTTTTACTTGTGGAAAAGAAAGGTCACAAACGAATTACTGCAAGTCGTAAAGTCGAAAAGAAATACATAAAAAACTTTTCTGAAATTAGTGCTACTAGTTAATAAGCTGGAATATTCAAATAGAAAATTCATGACAGTACATATGTTGACGCTACAGGGATATTTCAATTGGACACTGGTAGCGATATTGCAATTATGAGTTAAAATAAATCAGGACAGAATTTTCAAGCTTAACAAAAACAGAAAAAATCGAGGAATATCGAACAAAATTATTTTTACTTGTAAAAATGCCTTTAAAATCATTCAGGCAGATAAAACTAACGAAAGCTGATTCTTCTTTTAAAAAAATTCCAAATTTTATTTACTAGATGTAGATTTAAAATTATTTGCTCTGTGAATTTATCCGTTTAAATCATTCTGTGGAAAAATTCATTGTTCATCATATGAAAAGATTTCAACTGAAGAAAAAGTGTGTAATCTAAAAGTTAAATTCCCGAATATAATCTCAGAGGAGTTGAGAAAATCTACAAAGTCAAAAGCATTTTTTTAATTAAAAGAAAATGTGATACCACTATATCAATATATATAAACGAAATATATCTTGCTGCACTGGAGTCGAATAAAACCGAATTAGATAGGTTAGAATACTGCAGTTATTAAAAAAGTATAGACTATTCTGAATGAATGAAGCCAGCGGTTTATTTAAAATAGAAATAGTATGACTTTTTTATGTGCAAACCTTTCGACTGTGTTGAATGACTGCCCTTTTCCACATGTGCATCCTCTACCAACTTCAGTTAGTGGTACAATTAGACGGTGTCATCGCATACATATATGACATCCGTATTTAGAGTGCTACGAAAATACAGCATGTGAAACTAAATCAACATGTATTCCAGAGACTACATGATGACGGCTTCAAAATTAGTGAACAGAAGTATCCATTCTTTATGATAAAATAGTTTAGGTAATCGACGAAAAATGAAGAATAAAACATCTCGCTAGAACATTGCCTCCCTCCGACAAATTTGGTGATACTAGAATCATTCCTCGGAGTAGTAAATAATTATATTTCTGTGTAATGTATGTACAAATTGCGAGAATTTGTGAATAATTTCATTAAGAATGGCATGAATTGGAATTGGTTAATGGAACATCAAAATGCTTTTGAAGAAATTTAAAAAAGAAGCAAGTCATTTCAGAATTATCGCTGACATATTACGAGCAGAAGCATCAAATAATTAACGTCGGATGAGAGCGATTATAGCATTTGAACGGTAAAATGGGCATAAAATCGAAAGAGGTACATTGAAAGAAATCGCCCACGCTTCAAGAAATACGGACAAAGGCTAAAGTCAAGTTGAAAAGAAAGCCCTTTCTATAGTTTTGCAGTAAAGACATTTTACAGGAAAAAGAAAACAGACGCTGGAAACTGAGCATCGTCAATTATTAAGGATATTTCCGTCAAAGAAATTCGTACGCATGCTACAGACTACGGCATTGGGCTACATTTCTAATGAACTGTGATTTCAAGATAGAATTTCTATCTTCAAAACAATTGGGACACGCAGATGGCTTCTGCAGTTTGCTACCGAAAGATTTTGAAGATAGTGTGATCTCTTTATTGGAATCCGAAAGCGATATTAAAAGCCTTGTGCATAACGCTATCAAAGAATTGCCGGTCACGAAAGACGCTATCAAAATTGATACTAAGAAAGAATTCTTTAATCAAAAGACTATGAGTTATGTTGAATCTAACTAAAATTCAACCTGTTAACAATGCAGCATTTTCTATTCGTGATAGGATACTTCTGTACTCCGAAAGAGTATTTATTCCATTATCACCAAAAATAAAAAAGAATTTTGAAAATATTCTACGTTGGACATCCGAGAGATGTGAGTACTAAGTCTGTGATAAAATCTAGGTTTATTGGTCAAAATTGGACAAAGACATGAAAAATAGAGTTAAAAAACTCTTATAGTCGTTAGTCAAAGCACACTCAGCAGGTCAAAATTATCAGGTTGTGATAAACCATGGGTAAGTAATCATTTGAACATTACTTGACCATCAAATTTTCCATATTATTTTAATGTGGTCGACAGTTTCACAAAATAGTTCGTGATATTGAGGTGTAAACAGCTGACTGCACCACTAACAATTGCACAAACACGAACTTTTTGCAAGTTTGGAGTAACTGAAAATGTGAGATTCGATAATAGAACTCAATTTACTTCCATTAAGTTCTTAAATTACTGCAGATTTATGCGTTTGAACATTTGACAACACCGATTTTTCATTCAATTTTGAATGGTCAATCTGAGGGTTTTAGTCACACATTCGAAAAAGCATTAAGGAAAGCTAAAGTCTTGAAAGCGGAAGATACAGCACAAGAATGATTTACTATATACTGACTGACGTTAAATGCAAACGTTACAACGAAATTGTCACTTGCAGATTTCAGGTTTGCTAGAAAAACTAAGATCTTTTATTGACAAATTTCTCCCTGGAAATGAAAATAAAATTCGAAAAAGTCAAAATGTCAGATCATTTAATCTCTGCTTTAAGAAATTTAAGGCTGGGATGGAAGATAGGTGGAAAGGAAAAATAATTCAACCCATTGGTAGTATGATGCACATTGTAGAAGATGGGCGATGCCGTTATAGAAAACATAAAAAATCAAGTACCGCAAGGGAAAGTGAAAGCGTAATCTGCCTAAAATGTCGGAAATAGGGCCATTCTGAAAAATATATCAACTGAAGAAAGTGCATATCTAAAATGGGGGGTGTTGTGCAGAAGTATGCACTTCTGCAGAGTGGGATGTAGACTTGTTCAAAGAGTATAGGACTGAAGATAAATCGTCAGAGTAGTTACGAGACAAGCAGTAGATAACTACTAGACTGCCTGAGGTAAGTTAATTTTAAATACTACTACTACTATATAAGCGGGCTTTATATTCTCACTACAGAATTCAGCACGACTACGTCGATTCAAACCATATTATATTTCTTGATTGTGTTATTTTTTTCAATGCAACGAAGGTATAATATTATGTTAATAATCTAGCTATCAATTGCGTTACATTCTTTCATTACCTCAGAAAATAATGGACCATTCCATTGTGAATGCGAGGAAAGATGGAAAACAAAATATCACAGTGTTTGGTTATATTTAGAAATTGTAAGAATACATAAGACAGAATCACATGAAATATTGAATTTTCTTGCCACCCCAAGCTAGCAAGATCTGATCAGTTTAATGTGATGAGGCCGAGCGTGTGCAGAAAAGTTTAGGTTTACAAATAGCCAAGCACCAGCAACCGTTGGTAGTGCTGGCAAGATTATTACTATAAATCCTTTACGCTTTCGAGCAATGGAGGAAGAACTGCATGGAACAACTGTTTACCGAGCTTCTAAATTTTGTTTTCAGTTGTGCCCTCTCCGTAGATATAACCACAATGAGTGATGTAATTTAACTACCCACGGATAGACACTACACTTTGAACCCAGCCAAAAAAGCCGAGAAGTGGAAAGACGGAAATTCTGGGCATCGAGAATTAACCGTAAGTTCTATTCGAATAAGATATCTTTCGCACTTCTGGTTTGTAGAACTCTATTCTGTTTTCTTGTCGATCTTTGAAAATCTAAATCGAACTTCAACGGATACTTTTTCTAATCACTGAGGTCTTCTTGTTCATTTTAACTCTCAGAAACCTATTTTAACCTAGGGGTATTATCATCTTCTTCGGGGTTATAAAATATAAACACAGCTATGATAAAATGCGAAAAAAATTTAGCTAATATGAATTTGTTTTTTACCCACTGTTATTCTCATAATTGTTACGAGGTGTTGATTTTTTTCACATTTAATCATTGGTTATCAATTTATTTATTTTACCTGATCTGCACAATTCCTCAAATTAAGAGAAAGTACTACAAAAACAAACAAAAATAAGGTGATTTAGTTTTATTTCAATAATTTGTTGAAGTTGCTAAGTTCAAATATTTATCAATGCCAGAAGGTAATGTCCACGGATATTTTCTCGGCATAGAACATATAATATTGTGTGTGTGTGTGTGTGTGTGTGTGATAAAAGTATAGTTTTATAGGTTTTAGCGTCGCTTATTCAGTCTTTTATGAGGGTAATTCGTGCTAACGTTCTTAGGCGAATTTTCTCCACTTCCATGACTATAATGAATCTATATGAATCCATTGCTAGGTCAGTTTCTTAGAAGGTTGCTTCAATGTGTCTTACCAGACGATCTTTTATCTAGAAACTGTCTATAATATATATATAATTCTACCATTGATCCATGATTACAATATTGGCCCCTCTATATATCTAGAGCTTTTTAAAAATCCTAAAAAGTATAAACAATATCATTGGTCCTGTTTCTCTCTCAGTTTCAGTCACTTTCCCACCACCGTATTTCTATAAATAATTTCCCTTTAATTGTTTGGATGAGCTCTTCATTATGCTGCATAGATTCTTCGAAGTTAATCAAAATACTTGACTGGCGTTGATATTTCATTAATTTTCAGTTGATTTAGCTTGATATAACCTTACATTTTATTTTCTCGTGCTTCTCTCTGTTGGAACTTTCTTCTGGTTTCATGCCTTCCAGCCAAGTTTAATCTGAAAAAAAAAATTAAATCTAATAGCAATTTCTATTTACCGTACTCTTGATTACACTTCCTGAATACTTGCTATCTAAAAATTATTCTTTTTTCTAGCTCTCCCACGCCAAGTAAACATTGCGTCTCAGTGAATTACTTGGTGTGAACTCGATTAAAATGGTATGCTATATTTATGATTGGCGTTTCTCAATATCAGATGTAATGTAAGTAATAAAGTGAAAACAGGCCAAGAAGCTTACTCAGGCATTAAATAAAGATTTCTCTTAAATCAGCAATATCATATAGGGAAAAAACTGGAAAACATCATGTCTAGTGATAGTCTTAAATAAATATGTTAAAAATTCACAAGATGTAAATGTATGTGTGAATAGTTTTATAGAGATAAATTTTAAAAGACAGACAATATATTTATAATGATGAAATCATCATATGAATGATAAAAATATTAATGCCATCAACAAACATAATTGTTTTCCAACCAATATAATTTTCAAAGACATCCAACATCATTTTGAGGAAATTAAACCATATAAAAGAAAATGTTGGAATGCAATTCAGGGTAATATTTCTTTTTTTTTTTTTTGCTCGTGTTCGAATTCTTGAATTCACTCTACGCGCAAATACCCTTGGGAAAGGTATTAATCCGTCTATTCCTTCCAGTTATGGGTTAAATAACAGAACAGATTGGGTTCTATAGCCTTGGCTGGCAACCAGTCTACCGCAGAAAGCAATGGCAACCTACTGCACGATAAATTTCTGCCCAGTCAATCATGTCTCGAAAGAGACATGATCGCCCAAGCGTGTTTTGCGTCTGGCACTTAAATGACTAACTGACTAATTTTTTTTTTTAAATCATTTCACCCCGAGCAAGGCGGAAACGCCACTGATGTGCAGGGGGTTACATGAATTAGAAAAGAGTGAGGAGTACAAACTAGTTAGAAAGGAACAATAGAAAGCAGGTGCGATGACAGATACATAGGTGGAGAGAAAAAGAAGTTTATACAGGGGTGGGGAGAGAGCTAGAGTCCAGTGGTTAGTAGATGAGTATTGACTTTGCATTTAAATTTCTGGAGGTTGTAGCCGTCAGGAAAGCAAGAATACGGGAGCGAGTTCCACAGGCGGGAAGTGCGAGAGAAGAAGCTGCCGGAGTAGAATTGTCGTCTGCATTTGGCTAACCTGACTGAATGGGTGGGACCCAGTTGCCAGTCTGGTTGCACGAGTAAACACCTGTTGAGGAGGCATCAGTGACTTAAGCTCGTCCGAGCAGAAGCCATGAATGTATTTATAGAAGAGACAAAGGGAGGCCACATTTCGACGATGGGGAAGTGGCTGCAGTCGAATCGCCAGATCAGTACCTATCTCATTACAGACTCTCCTTTGGAGCTTGTCAAGAACACTGAGGAGAACGGCAGGGGCACCTGACCATAAATGGCAGCAGTACTCCATGCACGGACGGATGGTTAACTTGTATATATGCAGGATGGATTCAGGTGGAAAAAACATCCTGGATCGACATAGTGACCCAACCTTCTTAGCTGTAGATTTTGGTATGGATTCAATATAGTGGTTCCATTTGACGTCTGAGGACAGGGTAAGTCCGAGGAGGCGTAGTGTATTACACTCAGGGAGAATCACTTGGTCCATGCTTATGGGAGACAGGAGAGATTGCCTGTAATGGTTGACAGACAACAGCTTGGTCTTAGATGAATTGAAGTTGACAAGCCACTTCTTGCCCCAGTTCACGAAACATTAATCATTTGAAGTAGGAAAAAGGATCACAGCAGTGACAATAAAATTTAAAAAGTTGAGGTATTTAATAAAATATTCAGAAAAGACTAATTTGTTATTGTATCTAATGAAGTGGTACTGGAGATTTTTTTCATATTATTTATCCATTCTAAAAGATTCTGACGGTTATTGAAATACTGATTTTTCTAGTTAAGTTTGCTAAATAACTTTTGCATTTAAATATTGTTTTTAACATTTTTTATCTTATTTCTTTCTTTTTTAAGTTTCCTTATTACTAGGTTACTGTAACTAATGTTTCTACTGAGTAGAGTAATTCCTTGTTAAATGTATGCTGTGAATAGTTTTATACAGATAAATTTTAAAAGATAGACAATATATTTATAATGATGAAATCCCAGATAAATTATAAAAAAGTATTAATGCCATCAACCTATATAATTGTTTTCCAGCCAATATAATTTTCAAAGGTATCCAACATTATTTTTAAGAAATTAAATCATATAAAAGAAAAGGTTGGATGTGCCATTCAGGGTAGTATTTCTTTTTTCTTTTCTTTTTTGCTCACTCTAATTATATGAGGATGCGCGTTATGGTGGAGTGGATATCGGCTGGGAACAAGAAATCGGGGAGCCGAGTTCGAATTTCTAATAGGCATGTTTATGCCAGTAATATGCCTCTATTGTAAATTGGGACACATTACCTATTTTAACAAAGTCAATAATAATTCTTAAGATGCCATTTTTTAAAAAATATAAGATGAATATCATACATTATCTGGCATAATTGTATATTTCAATGTCGTATAATATTCACGTTTTAGTATATGCAAAGCTACCCATATTATCAAACTTTTGTCGAAGTAATAGCAAAAATTATCGTGATACGAATGATAATGACGTTTCAAAAACTTAAAAATTATCACAATAGACAGTGTAGCTGAAAGGAGTAATTTAGTGCCACCTCATATTCCCAAAATTACCTACGTGTCTTGGAAGAAAATATTATATTTTTACCAAAATTCTTATTTGTGATATTTCGTATGATTTCAGATATATATTTCTCTATTTCTGAGATTATATTAATATTGTATTATAAATCTTGTATTATAATTATTTACATTGTTCGAACTCTTGTCTTCATCTTTGTTGGCATATTCACGACATTTCAGACGTTGTACGCTCCGGCTTTCTTTCCTTCGAAATTTACAATTCTACTCATTTGCAGAAGCCCGGAGTGTACAACGGCCAAAACGCCGAGAACATGGCAATACAGATCAGAACAACAGCCCGAACAGTGTAAACAGTTTAAATATTTCAGATGTGTCAACCTGATATAATATATATATATATATATATATATATATATATATATATATGAATATATATATATGAATTTTATATTAATTTTTTTTTATGGGCGCTTTAATTGTACAGATATTGGGGGATTTTTTTGGCTCTTCCTTTTTCAGTTTGTGTGAAAATATATTTAATACACGGTTAGGTTCAGTTTTATATGATAACAAAACACTAATTCGTAATTCGTGTTTAATCTTTGAGAATGAGAGCCAAGAATTTGTAATTCTAACTTCTCATTATAGAATTTTGAGCAATAAAACATTAATTTAAATCTTTAATTAGTTTTTATTGGTATTAATTTTCATCATCTTAGTTGCGTTTATATTCGTTTAATTTTCTCATAATGCGAGGAATTGTACAGGTCAGCTCATATTATTGCTAATTATTCAATTGGCAAATTTCACCAACTCGTAATAATCATGAGAGTAACAGTGGGTAAAAGCAAATTCGTATTCGCTTAAATGTTATCGCATTTTATTATCGATGTGTTTATATTTAAGCATTTTTATCTTGTCACGGTCGGTTATCAACAGAACATTTCTTTTATGAACCAACTATTATGTTGATTCATGAAAAAAATTCGTCGTTATTTATTAACAATATTCTTTAATAACTACAGAAAAATAATGTTCCGTTATTTTCAAAGCATTCTTATCGTGTTAGGTTAATATTATAATGAAGTGACATCAAACAAGATGAGATATGAATGAGTATGAGTCAGACAGTTATGAGCTTTTCGTGATACACTTTTGGACGATCATTTCTCGAAATATTGAAGATTTCGTCGCAGTAAGTTATCATCATTTTCCGAGAGAGACTGGTTACCAAATAAGGCTACAAAATACATTTTCTTGCTGTTTAACCCATAGATGGAGGGTAAAGCGATGGATCAACTCTTTTCCTAAGGGTATTTGCGCGTATGTAAATGCAAAGAATTCAAGTGGAATTCGAACGACTCTTCAATTTCCGAGCCGATATACAAGGTCCCAATATACAAGATCGAAATGCTAAATTTCTAATTACTGTAAGACTGTGTAGCATAAAGTTAAAAAGTTTGCTCTGTTTTATTAATATTAAACTTAAAAATATTAAACTTAAAAATATTTTTAATTGTATTTTTTGAATTTTTGTAATCTGATACAACTTTTCAGAAAGTTTTTCCATATGTTTTTCGGAAAATTCTGCAAGTTTGACAGAAAATGTTTACAAAATAAATTTAAATCTAGTAAGCGAGAGTAATCATCAAGGAATTGTTTAGCAGCGATCAAAGAAGTAATTGATCGTTTGGTACCATTTCGCTTAAATATATCGTGAAGTGTAGGGCAGATCAACAAGGGTCAAAACTTTTCCTGTAATACCTTAGCTATACGTGACATTACATTATCAGAGAGAAGGACAACTTTACTATTGACGAGGTTAGGGTGCTTTTAGACCAAATATTTATAGTCAGATAGTTGATATTGATTGTATAAAAGTTCATCAAAATGCTTAATTGCGATTCTTATTTCTTACATCTCAACCCCACAATATAAGTATGATAAAAACACCCCCCCAAAAAAAAACAGAAATGCGTAGAGAGATTACATCCTGGAATTTATTAGTATTTTAAATTTGTATATATGTATGTATGTATGTATGTATGTAACTTTTATATGTAAGTTTCCTGCTTCTTGTTCCCTGCTTTAAAGTTGTGTCTTAGTGGCTTTATTGTTTTGCCTGCAATAATATCACACACACACACACACACGTATATATATATATATATATATATATATATATATATATATATATATATAGTAAAGGCTTATAGGTCAGATTTGACGTGTCGCGAAAAATATATAAAATTCCTCAAACCATGCAACGGTGTTGATATTTGCAGACTGTGCGAAGAAGATGAGTTGGCTCTAGTATTAATTCCAGAACCAAAAAGTTACTAAATGTAAGGTCCGGAACGATATCCGGATGTAGACACCTTAGACAATGTTTTTTAGTCTCGTACTTTGATGATGGAATTACCGCTATAACAAACCGCTCCTTATTTTCAACTTCCAGGATATGAATTTATAAAAGTTTTAACCATTAAATCATCATTCAAAACGAATCCACTGACTAAACCAAAAAAGGTCACAACCATAGTAGCGTAACCAGGCGATTTTATATATATATATATATATATATATAAAATATATATATATATATATAAAATATATATATATATATATAAAATATATATATATATATATAAAATATATATATATATATATAAAATATATATATATATATATATAAAACACAGAAAACATATTGGTCTCTTAGACAGTCAGCTATAATTCTATCACACGTATTAGTCAGGAACTCGTGTCTAGTTTGTAATGTTACATGCAGATTATGTACATTGTTTATTCCACTTCTAAGCATTGTCTCATCCGTAAACACGATTGAATTGAGAAAAAATGGATCAGCGTTTTGTACGATAAACCATCGGCAAAAATTAATTTTTGGTGAGTGATTAGATGATAAAGGACCCTGAACAAATGATACGGATAAAGAAGCTGCTCTTCATGCGGTACTATGATATGTGAGACATTCTAGTGACATTTCCACCTCACAGAGCCTGACATTGTCATGGCCGCTGCTATCTTTTTCTTTAATGACGTTGATAAATGAGTATATTTCTATGAAATAATGCAGTCATAATTTTCAAATAGTAACAGAGGCTCTTATTATTAATTTCTTTAGATGTTTAGTAATAAAACATGCATCCAAACATTTGGAAAAACTTAACGAAACAAAGATAAAAATATTAGCATAAGTAAAATAATCACTAGTAGAATATTTCCGACAGTAGCCTGTTTAATATCATTCTCGATATAAGTTTTAGAAATTAATAATTTTAAAACCTAAGTTATTTTAAAGGGATTGGGTTTCTTTATATTAGCGTCAAAGTTTATAATATCATTAACAGTCATGCTGTGGCAAGAGTCATTTACCCATCATACTGTCATTAATGGGTCAGTTCCTTTATGACAAGAAGTCCTGGGTAATTGTCAAGGAAGAAAAGAATATAATACTATTGCAGTGATTTGTCTAGCTAAGTATTGAATGCTGCCATCATGACTGATTATTTTGATTTAAGTGTCGTGTTTTTTCAGACCACTATATCACAATGTTCCTCTCTCAGTTATGATTTGAAATCAGGTAAGGCTGTTCAATTGGAACGCAACGAGAATTAACTGACCTTAATGGTATCTAACTGAGATTTACTCGCAGTCGTTTATGCGGTCAATGTCAGGTTTCTTAAACATTATGTCCTTATTTATCTAACAAATTTAAAATGCGTCTTTCTGATTTAAATTATACAAACTAAGATCGACAGTACTTACGATAATAAAAACATTGTGTGTCCTACGATCCTTTCATTTGTAGCATAGCTGATGTGCTTTTCCAATCTACATACCATTTTTTATTTCAAGTTCTTCTTCCACTACATTTGCTTCCAATCAAGACTGACGACCTAATATTGAACTAATATGAAACCAGTATTTTGGAAAAAAATAATGCTTCATACAATTACAACGTTTGCGCCTGAGCGAATGTAACGTTAACAACTGGAATTCGAACGCGACTCAATCAGGGCTGTTATTTATTACAACACGACTATACGACGAAAATAGTGTAATTATAAGGGTCGTTTTCGTTTCCATTTTCATTAAAATATGTTAGTTTCTGATATTCTGTGTTTATTGTTGATATGTACCGGAAAGGATATATATCTGACTCGAGGTAGCTAAACGGTTTAAGCAAATGTAACTGGGTAGGACCATCTAGTACGTGGAAGTAATGGACGGTACTCATCGTATGCAGTGTTCTGAGATGTAGGCGTAGTAAATAGACATAGGCCTTGCCTTCGTCTATATTTCTGGCTGACATCAACCAATTACATTACTGTGAGGAGGAACCAAGATATAAACATATTCATTACATATTCATTAGATCAATCGTACTCTCAGCATGTTTTTATAGAACTGCATTCCTTAATAGAGTTAGATCTATTTTACCTCAAATTTCCATTCTTTTGTAAAAAACGCCCAAGTATTCAATACCCTATCGGTAGATCGATATTACATGGCAGTTCAGCACTGTCTTCTTCCTTTCTTTCAATTGATTTCGTTTTGTTTAACACTTTATTTAGCTTTGATAAGTCAGCTAAATCAAAGACAGAACTTTTATTACTAAGAATAAAACTGCAATTAATAAAATACCGAGCTTATATTTCAAGAAATCTATAAACATGTTATTTGTAAATAAATTTCTTTTCTTCGACCAAGAATACAAAAGAGTCGGCCTTACATATTCTGACGTAATATCCGGCCTTGATATCCGTCAGAGGAATTGTTATTAATGATTGCAATAAAATAGCCTTAGGTCGATTAGACTGCCAAATTAGGAGTCGTTGAAAAATTGCCAACAGGTGCGGGGAAAAGATGAATGTTTCCCAAGAGAACAGAGCAAGAAAATTATTACAGAAGCAAAATTTGGTATTTATTTGCTTAGCCTATGACAGCTAATCGATAATACGATGGCGTTAGAAATCATTAAGCTAACTTAACTGCTTAATTTAAATTTTTGAACCAGGATGTATGAGCTATCCAGAATGCTTTCAGCAAGTACTTGTTCTTTGATGCCAATACAAGACAGGCAGAAAAGTATTCAACTCGAGCAAGATGTCATCCCAAAACTTTATCATGTTTTTTAATATGGTCAGATTTTAGGAAAGGGTTAAGTTAGAAAACCTTTAATCATCTTGTTGTAAGTAAATAAAATCATTTTTACCATAATTAAGTAAGAATTTCTATCTGCTTTGTTTTGATAGTTGTTGAATTTACGGAAATGTTTTTTATTATTCAAGAATCTTGAGCTTATATAAAAAAATATTAAAAATGAATATTCATATACATAGTCAGCACCCCTATACATGTATATTAGGCGAAGTTGAAAAATATCGTTCTAAATCACACCTCAAATGCCTAATCAAATAACCAAAATATTATTATTATTATTATTATTGTTTCGTTTATTGTTGCTGTTACTATTATTATTATTATTATTAATTTTCAACAAAATTTGTTTTCTACAATGGTCGCACTACCTAACAAGTTTGCTGAAAAACCTAAGACATGTCGTGGTGTGTTGTTATGACGTTACATAGAGAATGTTCTCCTTAGTGTGTGGGCTGTACTTAACAAGACAATTTTTGTATATCTCTTAAGCTGGCTTTTCCAGGCATTCTTTCAATGTATTGCTCTATTTTTATCATGCACCTACTATTACTGGCAATATTCTTTTTTTCAATTTCCACATTTTTTCTATTTCAATTTTCAGGTCTTTATATTTTGATAGTTTTTCGAATTCTTTGGTTGATATGTTACAATCAACTAGAGAAGCCATATCAATTAATATAAAAGTTTTTTTTCTTTGGTTTTTAACAATAATGTCCGGCATATTTGCTTTAATTTTCCTGTATGTATATGTTGTAGAGTGGTTTTCGCACTGAAAGTTATAAGTGTGCTATATCGGTTGCTAATCGATTTAACATACCCAAAATGTTAGGAACTTGGTAATCTTCCAATGAAAAGCTAACTCCTTAGTATTCGGCTACCTGCCGACTAATATCAACTGCCTAGTAGTTCTACTTAACTCCAATAGAACTCTAAAGAACTCCCAAATACATCTTGTCAACTCTTATTAATATAGAAGGTAGATTCCATTATTTGAAGAATAAATATGTTTCCCCATAACAGTATAGATGGTGTAATCCCATAGAATGGTGACATTATCTGTTTCTGTAACCTGTGATGCGTGATGTTCATACCAGTATTTCTTTACATATTTTCCAAAGTGTTTGAACATTGTCCAGTGTAAATATTGTCCCACTCTATCGTGACACTTTTTATGTTCATTTGGGGCAAATACAGAACATCCTGAGATTAGATCGTCTATTGTTTCTTGATATTTATCACAAAACCTGCCTTTTAGTTCCACAAATTATGTATGATATTTGCCTGAAAGATCCTTGGGAAAAGACTTTGGTCTTGCATTGTAAGAATAAAGACTTCAGTTTCAGAATTTAGTCCAGATGCTCATAATCATCGATGAGTATTAACTTTATCAACATCATCTTTATTAGCACGTCCTGGATATTGGCTATGCAAAGGTTTGTCTTGTCAGTGTTGTTTCATCCGTTCAATAGCTCGAACTGTGGCTTTCTGTTTCATTTTTTGTTGGCTGTTTTTTACCTTTGAAATTATTCTGTAAGAAACTGAATAAATTGAAATCCGACTTAGTAATATCTGGTTAATATGGAAGGTGGGGTAACATATCTCAGCCAAGCTGCAACCATTTTTGTCAGGTCGCCATAGAAACGTGAGATCTGTCATTATCCTGATGCAAAGCAACTTCTTTCTTGTTTGTCAATCTGGGCATTTTTCTTGAATTGCTGCCTTAAATTTGTCTACTTGCGAGCAGTACTTTTCAATATTAACTGATCCATTGCAATACCACCAGATGCACAGTATTCTGTTTTCAGACAAAAACATTGTTTTTGGGTATCTAACCTTTATTAATTTTCCTTAAAACACGATCATTTTTAATGAATGTTCTTGTAAACGAACCCTTTCTTACTCCCCGTCAATATTTGCTTACAACAGTGCGCATTTTCATTACGTTTATACAGCAACCCCACCAAAAGAGTGCAATCCAAAGTATTCTTTTCTCTTAGATCATGTGCTACCCAATCATCATAGCGATTTAAGTACCAAATCTCTACTAAGTGCTCATGGATGTTGGATTTTCATAAATTTAGTGCTTCTGTTAATTCCCAGCTTGTGTAATACTGCTTATTCACACTCCACATCTTGATTTGATAGTCATCTGGAGTAGAGTCTTCATCAATAAGGCTACAAACTCTAAATTTAGCGAACAAATTCCGTATATTTCTGTCAGTCAAATCAAATTACCGTACGTAGCACATGTTCTTTTGTTGCTTGCGAGGAATGTATTTTTTTAACCTTAGAATAATAAAAAATGCATTAAGTGACTAAAATGCACATTATAATCTTCCATTTTCATAGAAAGGCAAAATTGACTCGAATTACATAAGCTTAAACTTTCTTTCTTATAAGATAGTGTGAAGTGTGCTCTAATCAGGGATGTCAGCCTATATCTTTCGATATATCTGAAATTTTCTAAGCTGTTTGAATATGAACGACGGAAAAACGACATAACTTTCTGGACAACCAAACATATATACGCATCAGCTTAATACTCTTAATAAATAGATGTAATAAATGATGATTGTTTAAGCAAAATTCGTGCATCATAGAGATAATATATTGAAAGCAAAATTGCATATAAACATTATATTTATTAGTTATTCAGTTACTATGTATGCTGTTCAAAATGTCTTCCTCATTTTTCAAAATATATTATTTAAAATATTACGTCGGAGTGTTTTATTATTCTTTTTTTTATTTCATTCATACTAATTTTTTTTCTTTATATTCCTAGATATTTCATTATTACATCTGATACAAAATGATTTCAAATCTTCCCACAGAAAAACCCTAAGGACCTGAGGTCTTTTTTTTTTAACTCAATGGCCACTCAACAGGATATTTTTGATTAAAACTCTTGGAACATTTCTGGGTTTAACAAAATCACGATTCCAATTCCCTTCTGTAACTTTATTAAGTTCAACGAAAACTCGACGTTAATTTTGTAGCTTCTACTTTATTAAAGTTACTTTGGTAAATCACAGATGCAAATATAACAGAACAACAGCGCGTCAGACACTTACTTTATTCTTACCCGGCTCTTCACATTCTTTACCCACTACATATATTGATTTTACAACACGGTCTCCAGTAGACTTATCTGCCACCTTTCTGATTCTATATAACTAACCAACATTTCTTAAAAAAACATAGCCATGTATGTAATAT